>CADCXA010000055.1:1800000-2110733 GCA_902806565.1 Hypoxylon rubiginosum | reverse complement strand
AATATTAATAGTATTTATAGATTTATTTTATAGGATAAAACGTTTTTTTTTTATTGTTATTTATTTTTTTTATTATAGGTTTTTTATAATTATTAATATAATTTTAATTATTAGTAGCTAATAATTTTCTAAGATAAGTTTTAATTATATTAGTTTTTTTATTTATTTTTTATTTAGTTAATTAAATGTTAATAGTATTTTTATTAATATTTTTTTAAAAGTTAAATTATTTATTATTTTAAAGTTTTTATAATAGAAGTTTATTTTTATAAGAAAAATAAAATTTAATTTTAATAGTAGTTTAAATAATATAAAAATGTTTTTTATAATATAAATTAAATATTATAAAAATTGGTTTTTAATTTAAATAAAATTTTTTATAATTTTTATAGTTTTTATAAAAATATAGAATCCGAATCTTAATTATATTAAGCGAGTTTTAAATATTAAAAGTTTAAATTTCATTATATAAAACTTAGTAATTAAACTAGATTATGTTTTTATATTAATTATTATAATTATTTTATTTTTATTTTTATATAATTTTATTTTAATTAAAAGTTAAGATAAAAATTAAATATATATAATTAAGTTATAATAAATAAGATTTTTTTATATATAAAAGAAACCTATATAAAAAAATAATAATAAAAACTTTTTTTTATTAATTAAGTTAATTTAAATAAGGTTTTTTTAAGTTTTAAATTTTAAGCTTATTTTATTTATATTAGTGAGGTTTTTTTTATATTTTTTAATAATAAGTTTAATAATATATATAAAGGTAAAATAAGTTTATAATTTATTTAATATATTTTTAAATAGGTTTATAAATCCTGGTATTATTTAAATTATCTTTTTTTAAATAATTAGGAATTATTTATTTAAGTTAATTATAATTTTTTTAAATTAAAATTTTTAAACTTTATAATTAAAAAAAACGTTAATTTTAATAAGTTTTAAACTTTTAATAAAATTAATAACTTTTAAAAACTTTTATAAAACTTTTTTAACGTTGTTATTTTTACTTTTAATGTTAATATTAATAAAGTTTTTTTTAAAACCTATTTTTTATTTAATATTAAAGATTTAGCTAGGGTTTTTTATTTAAAAAATTATATATATTTTAACTTAATTAGAATCCTTTTATATTTATTTTTTATAATAGTAAATATATATATTTAAATTATTAAAAATTAAATTACTATTTAAGTTTAAAGTAAAATTAATATTTAAATAAAAAATATTAATTTAATTTGGTTTTTTTTATAGATAAGGTTTTTATAGCTTTTTTTTTTTTTTTTTTATTTGTATTTTATAGAAGATTTTAATTTATATTTAATAATATTTTATATAACAAGTAATTAAGTTATTACTTAGGTTATATTTTTTAATATAACTAAAAATATTTCTTTTAATAAAAACTTTTTAATAGTATATTTTAATAATAATATATTTAAAAATTAAAATATTTATAAGTTTTATATTTTTTATTATTTCTTTTAAAATATACTTTTTATTTATATAATTATAATGTAAGATATTATTATTATTTAAATATTTAATTATTTTATAGCTTATTATAAAATAAAAAATATTTTTATAAAAATAACAGTTTTAAAAATTATAATTTAACTTTAAGTTTATATATTTTAAATTAAACGTTTATTAATAATTTAATAAAACTTAATTAATTAATAATTTAATTTAATTAATTTATAAGTTAAAAAAAAAACCTTTTATATTTAATATGTTAATTAATATAATAACTTTAACTTAATATAAACTTTAATTATTAAAATAAAAGTTAAAATTATAAAGTTTATTTTTTATGTTTTTAATTTTTTTTTTTAAATTAATATTTTGGATTTTTATTTTAGAAAACTACTTAATAAACTTATTAGTTTTATTAATTAAAAATAATAAAAATAAGCTTTTTTTTATAGTAAATTTTAATAAGGTTTAAATATTAATTTTAATTTTTTAAGTTTTTTAATTAACGATATTATTATTATCCTTATTATTTAAATTATATTTAATATAATTAATAATAATTTTATTTTTATTTATATTAAAAATTTATAAGTAAAAGTTTATTTATTTAATTATTATTTTTTAAAAGTTTTTAAAGTTTATAGTTTTTAAGTTATTAAAACTTTTTTTAATATAAGTAACTAACTGTTTTTTAACAGTTAAAAATAAAAGTTTTTATAATATATAAAAGTAAATATTATTATTAATTGGTTTATCTTGTAATTTAGTTTTAAATATAATAATTTTATAATTAAAAATTAGGTTATTAACTATTTTAAAAAAGTTTATATTTTTTATTTTTTTTTTTAAAATGTTAATTTAATCTTAGATTATTAAATGTTATTTTAAGTTAATAACATTAAAAACTTTCTTAAGCTTATTTTTTATTTTTTTTTAGGTAATATATTTAAAGATTAAAATTTTAATTTTACGTTTAATTTTTAAGGAAAATATAAACTTAAAAACTTTAAAAATCTTAAGTTAATTAATATATTTAAATTAAATAAAGTATTAATTAAGATTAAATAGTTATTAAAATATATAGAACTTATTAAACTAGATGTTTTTTTATTATTTTAAATTTATAATAAGGAAGAATAAATATAAATATATTTTTATATAATTTTTTTTTTAATTTGTGGTTTTTAAGTTATTAATAACTATATTAATAATTATAATTAAATTTATATTATTTAAAATAATTAAGTAAAAAAGTTAATATAATTATTAAGATAAAATTATTCTAGGGTATAATAAAAAAAAAATATTAAATAAAAGTTGTTTTTAAATAAAGTTAATATTATAATTAATTTTAATTGGTTTTTTAAAAATATTTTCAAGGTTTTAATTTTTTATATTAGTGGTAATAAAGTTAATAAGGTTTATATTTAATTTTAAAATATTTAATAAATACTTAGAAAAATTTTCTTTAAAAAAAATAAGTAAAAAAGTAAGTAGTAAATAATCTATTAATCGTGAAAAAAGGTTATTAAATAAAAAGTTTTATTTTAAAAATATATATAAGGTTTTTTAAGTGATTTTTTTTAATTTTATTTTTACATTTTTTAATAGGTTTTTTTAAAAACGTAATATATTACTTTTAAAATCTATATTTTTTAAAATATTAATTAAGTTATTAATTAAGTTATTAACAAATAATTATATTTTTTATAAAAATATTATTATTAGTTTAAGTAAAAATCTTATTATTAAAATAATAAATTAAACTAATAAAATAAATTTTATAAATATCTTTAAAAAATTTATTTTTTTAAGATATAAGATTTTTTTATTAACTTTATTTAATATCTAATTAAACTAAAAATGGTTTAGTTTATAAAATTAAGATTTTTAATATTTTAAATAAGTTTTTTTTTTTAAGATATATTAATATATATTTTTATATTAATATTTATAATATTAATTAAAATCTTTTAATTTTATATTTTATAATATATAATTATTTAAATAATTATTTTAAGTGTAAATTTAAGTTTTTAAAGATTTTAATATCTTGGTTTTATTATTAGGTATTTAAGTTTTAATTTACCAGGTTTTTAAGTTTTAAATTTTATTATTAAATTTTATTATTAAATCTTATTATTAAATTTTATTATTAAATCTTATTATTAAATTTTATTACTAGATTTTATTATTAAATTTTAATATTTAATTTTATTATTAAATTTTATTATTAGGTTTTATTATTAAATTTTATTATTAAATTTTATTATTAAGTTTTATTATTAAGTTTTATAATTTTAATCTCTAGGTTTTTAATTTTTAAATTATTAATTATAATATTTTAATAATTAAGATAAATACTTTAATTTAAAGTTTTTAATTATAGTTTTATTTAAAATGGTGTTTAATTAGGTTTTTTATATTTAATAAATCCTATAGATTTTAGTTATTTTATAACATTAAAAATAATTTATTTATTAATTTAATAATTTAACTAGTATAAGTTTATAGTAATTAATATAAAATAACTTAATTTACGTTAAAATTTTAAGCTTAAAACTTTTTTTAAAATATTAAACTTTATTAAATATATAGGTTTTAATTTATAATAAAACTTTTTAAGGTTAATAATAATCTTTTAATAAAACATAAAATAAAGTTTTTAGAATTTTTTATTAATCAGGTTAAAATTAATATAATCCTTTTAAAATTAAAATTACAAGTTTAAATTTTATAATAGTTACTAATTATAATAAAACTTTACTTTTATATTAATAATTTTTAATTTAAATAATAACTATATTATTATTTATTTTAAATTATATTTAACTTAAAAAATAACTTAAAAAATATCCTAATTAATACATTTAAAATATCTTATAAAAAAATATATATTTTTATAATATATAGTTATTTAATTTTATAAAAGGTTTTATAAGTTTTTTAAAAGAAAAAAATAAAAAAAATCTAGTTATAAAATAATTATATAACTTTTTATAAAATATTAATCGCTATATTTTATTATAATATAATAAAAGAAAAAGTAAAATATTTAATAAAAAACAATAATATAATTTAAATATATAATTAATTTTCTTTTTTTAAATAAATAACTAAAAAGAAATTTATTTTTATTTTATTTATTAATTAAACTAATTAAATTTTATTTTAAAACTTATTTAAATAATAATAATATTATCTATTATTATTTATATTTAATTATATTAAAAACTATTTTTTTTTTTAATAAATTATATATTATAAATATAAATAATATAAATATATATTATACGTATATTTTATTTATATTAATATAAATAAATTTAAATTATAAATTAAATATAATATATTTTATATTTTTTAAAACTATTTTTTTAATTTATAAAATATTAATTTATTAATTAATAAATATTTACATTATAATAATAAAATAAAAAATATAAAAAAAAATCACTATTTTTTTAATAAATAACCCTTTTTTATTTTTAGTTATAAAGTTTTTTATTTTAAGTATATAATTTATAATATACTTTAAAATAATTTAATATTATATTTATATATTTAATATTATATAATTATTAAAAACTTTAATTAAAATATAATAAAATTTACTATAAAATAAAAATTAAAATTAATTAAAATAATATATTATATAAAAAATAAAAAACTTTTATTTAATATTAAATATAAAACGCTTTATATTTTAAATATTTAATTATAATATTTTATATATATTTAATTTTATAATTATATAATTAAATATTAAAAATATTATTAATAATAAAAAAATTACTAAATAAATAAACTTAGTTTTAAATAATTATATATATAAATAAATAAGTTAATATATATTAATATTAAACTAGTTATATAACTTATTTTTTAATTAAGGAAAAAAAAAAAAGGAAAGAAAAAATTTTTATTATTAATTTTTTATTATTAGTTTTTTATTATTAGTTTTTTTTATATTATAATAGTTAAATTTTAATTAACTAGCCACATTTTAATATATATTTAATAAATTCTTCGTAAAATTAATTAATTATTTTTACCATTTTTTAAAAAAAATAATAATTTATATAGTTTAATAAAATTTATTTTATATAATTTTTTTATTTTATTTATATTATTTTTAAGTTTAAAATAATGGAATTATAAAGGAAAAAGTTAAAAAATATAAAGCGATTTTAAGTATTTAATTAACTAATGAAATTATAATAATATTAATAAAATAAAAAAAAGTTAATATTATATAATATTTTAACAATTTTATAAAAAAATATATAAATATATTAAATTTTTAACTTAATATAAAAAACGCTTAATAAATATTTAAATATTTATATAACTAATTAAAATATAACCAATTAAAATAAACTTAATAAAATATTACTTTTTATATTTTTAAATTTATTATTTTTTTTATATTTATACTTTTAATATATTTTAAAATATTATAATAAAAATAAACCTAGTTTATATATTTAATTATAAAAAATAAACTATTAAACGTTTTAAATCTTTTATAATATTAAAAATATAATATAAACTTAATTTTTCCTTTTTATAATAACTTATAAAAATATTTTATAACGTTTTTTTTATATTCTTATTTTATTTAAAATAAATAAAATATTTTATTAAATATACTAAGTTTTTTAAACTTATAATTAAATAATATTATTATAAAATAATAATATATTTTTATTATAATAAAATAAAAATATTACTTATTATATAAAAAAGGTTTTTATAATTTTTTATTTTTTTAATTATATTATTATTATATGTTTATTATATTAAAATAAAACTAATAAATAAATGTTATTTTAAATTAATAAAAAAAAACTAACACGTTTTTTATAAAATTAAATAAATGAAACCATATTTAAAAAATATTAAATTTAATATTATAAATAAATAATTATTAATAATAATATATATTAAATATAATAAAAATATACTATTTATTATTTTATAATTAAATAAAAAACTAATAAATTTAAAGTTTTTATATATTTTATATTCTTTTAAAAATATTATATATTATAATTTTTTTAATGGTTAAAAAAAATAAATATTATTATTTCTTTATATATTTTATATAAATTATTATTAAAAAACTTAATATATTAAAAAATTACTAATATATTAAATATAAAATTTATTATATTTTAAAAAGAAAATATAATAAATAATAAGGTATTTTACTTTTTTAAGAAGTTTTTAATTTTATTTATAATTAAAATATATAGTTATATATATAACTACTAATTAATTAACTACCTATTTAATTTAAATATATATATAATATTTTATATAAATACTTAGGTATTTATTAATAACTAAAAATAATAATATATTTAAATAATAATAAAATATTAAGCTATAACTTTTTATTATATTAAATATATATTTATTAAATTTAATAAAATATTAGAAAAGTAAAAATAATTTAAAATATATAAACAAATTAAAAAAAATCATTTAAATAAATAATATAAAATTATAATAACTTCTTATTTTATTAAATATATATTAAACCTAATAAAATACCAAGATATTAAAAATTAAAAACAATTTAAAGTTTATTAAAAAGAAAAAAAACTAAGTTTTTAATAATAAAATATATTATTTAAATTACTTTTAAAAAATTTATAATAACTATAATTATAAATAATATTTTATTAATTAATTATTTATAAAAAAAACATAATTATAATAAAACTATATAAAAATAATAAAGTAAAAATAAAATTTTAATATAAATATTTTATATATAAACTTAAATTTTATATATTTTATATATATTATATTTTATATAATTAACTATAACTTAATCCATTTTAAGAATTATTAATAATTTTAATAATATATTTTATAATAAATCTTTTAAATATTTAAATAAATATATTATAAAAAAAATATAAAAAGTAAAGTTTTTTATTAAAAAGAAAATTAAATTTTATATTAGTTATTTATATAATAAAATTTAAGAAATTAAAAAAAAATTATATTTATATTTAGTTAACTTATAATTAGTTAATAAAAATAACCTTTATAAAAATAAAAAAGCTAACTATTATTAATTAAAATTATAAAAATAAAAAGTATATAATAAATTAATATTTTTATATTATTTTTTATTTAAATATTTAATAATATAAACAAATAAAATAAAAACTTTAAAATATTTTAATATTAAAATAAAAATAATAATTAACTAATTATAAAATATATTAAATAATATAATAATAAAATTAAACTTTATTTATATTATAAAAATCCTTTATTATATTTAAAAAAAAAAACTTATTATTATAAATAAATACTTTTTAACCCTTTATTATATTTAATTTTTTATTATAACCATTTTTATTTAAAAGTATAAATACCTTAAAAACCTATATAATAATAAATTATTTATTATAACTTTAAATATATTTAAATACCTTATATTAAAATATAATTATAAAAAATTTCTCTTATATAATAAACTAATAATAATTAAATTTTACATTTTAATATATAATAAAACAACGTTTTATATAAATTAATAAGTGGTAAAAATACTTTATATAAACTATATTATAATTTAATATATTAAAAACCAAATCTTTTATATTTTTAAAAATATATTAAAAGTAAAAATAATAAAAATAATCCTTTATTTTATTTAACTAAAAGTTAAATAATAAATAAATTTTATTAAATTAATTAAACATTTTATTCCAATTTTTTATTATTTTAATAAAAGAAATTAAATAAAAAATAATATATTTAAAATCCTTTAAAACTTATTTATTTTTTTATAAAAGTTTATTAAAATATTATAATTACTATTTTAAGTTAACTACTTTTTTAATAAAATCTTTTAATATTAATTAATTTATAAATATAAAAAATGTTTTTATATTATATTAAAAAATTTAAAATATAAAAATAAACGTTAATAAATTTATATTAAAACCGTTAAAATTTTTAAATAAATTAATTATAATTAACCTTAACCACTTATTAACTATATTTTATTTTATTTTATATAATAGTTTATACTTATTAATATTTATAATAAAAACTAATACTTTTAAATTTATTTAAATAACAAGTATTATATTAAATAAAAATAAGTAATTATAACTAAAAAACTTATTTATTATTATTTAAAAACCAAGCTTATTATAAAAAAATAAAGTAACTAAAAAAATAAAGCTTATAAAAAATATAATAATAAATTAATATAAATAAAAAATAATAAAAAATAAAAAAATAAAAAGTTTTATTAAAAAAAATACTTTTACTTTTATAAAAAAAACAAATTTAATATATAAATATTTAATTATTTAATAATAATATTATTATAATAATATTAAAAAATACTATTAAAATTATAAAACTAGTTATATAATAAAAAAATAATCTTATTATTATATAAAAAACTATAAACTTAAAAAAGTAAAATATTAAATAATAAAAAACTAAAATAAAAAAATTAATAAACTAAAAAACCTATTCTATCCCTTATATTATTTCTTCTTTTATATTATAAACTAATTAAAACTTTAATAAATAATATATAAATAATTTACTATAAAAAACATATTATTATATATATTTTATCCTATTAAAACTTAATGTTAACTTTTAATAATATTAATTACAAAATAAATTAAAATATAAAAAAAAAAAAAAAATATAAATAAAATTAATAAACATTTATTTTAATATTTATATATAAATTATTTTATACTTTTAGTATTTTATAATTTTACTATTAAATAATTAATAATAAATAAAAAATATAAAATTAATAAATTAAAAATAAAAAAAATAAAATTAATTAAATAAAATTAAATAAAATAAAATAAAATTTTAATAAATTTAACAACTTTTAATATACCTAAATAAGTTATAAAAATTAAATATTTTATTATTTTATAAAATATTATATACTTAAATAAATAACTTTAAATTAATAAAATTAAAATATATTATTATATTAATATTAATAATTAATATTAATATTTAAAATATTAAAAAATATATTTAATAAAATATAAAATAAATAAATAATATTAACTTTTATTTTATAATTTTACTATTAATATAAAAAAGTTATAACAAACTAATAATACTTATTTTTTTTTTTAATAATAAAGTTTAAAATTACTTTTTATAATATAAAAAACTATAAATTTAAAAAGTTATTAAATTATTTTAACTATAAAATCTATATAACTTCTAAGCCCTAAAAATAACTAATAAATTATAATTTAACTTAAATAATAAAAACTATAATTCTTATATATATAACTTATATAACTTTTTTATTATTATTTTATATTAAATCTATTTAATAAAAACTTTTTTATAAATTATTTTAATATATATACTTTCTTTTTATTTTTCTATTATAATAACTAATAATAAAAACTAATAATAAATTACTTATATATTTAAAAAACTAAATTAAAATATTATAAAATTAATTATATAATAAAAAAATAATTATATTATTATATAAAAAGTTATAAATTTAAAAAACTATTAAATTAAATATATATATATAAAATAAAATTAAAATAAAAAAACCTATATATTAAAACTTAATTTTTAAACTTATTTCTTTTTTTATATTTATAAACTAATAACTTTTATTTAAACTTTTTAATTTTTATTTTAACTATAAAAATCTTAAAACTTTTATTTAAACTTTAAAAATAATTAACAAGTTTATAGTTTTATTTAAATAATAAAAATTAAAATCTTAATATAAAAACCTTAAAAAAATATAAAAAACTAAGTATTATATATATTTTATACTTATTATATATAAACCTTTAATTAAAAACTTCCCTTATTTTAATAATAAAATATTAACTAAATTTAAAACCATAAAAAATATAATAATAAATTATCTTTTAAAACGTTAAAAATTTAACTTTATAAAAAAAAAATTTCAAATTATCTAAAATTAAAATTAAATATAAATATATATTATAAAATTATATTTTTTACTATAAAAATATTAAAACTTTCTAATAATATAATTTTATTTTTATATATATTTAAAAAATAAATACTATTATATATTAAAATAATATTATTAATAAAAATTAAATAAAAATCTATTATACTATTATTTACTATTTAATATTAATTATAATAATAATTTTTAACTATATTACATTTAATATTAAAAAATATAAATAAACTAAATTTTAATTAATTAAAATAAAAATAATAAAACTTTAAATATTATAATATAATATTATTTAATTTAACTAATCTAAAAACGGTATATAAAAATAACTTTAATTTTACATAAAAAAACTTATTTTTTAAGGTTTATAAACTAATTAATATTAATAATAAATTATTCCTTTTTATTTTTTTTATATTTATTATTACTATTATTATTATTATTATTTTTATTCTTATTATATTTATTATTATCACCATTTTTAACCTTTTTATTATTTATTTTTTTATTTATTATTAATAATAAACTTAAAATAATATTATAAAAAAATAAATTAATTATATTAAGTATTAATAAACTTAATAAAATACTTAAATTATAATAAATAATAAGATTTTTTTAATTAAATTTAAAAACTTTAACTTAATAAAAAAAAAATAAAAAAAAACTCTATAATATTAAAATAAAAGTTTTACACTTTTAATTATATAATATTAAAATAAAAACTATACGCTTTTAACTTTTAACCTTCATTAATATTTTATATTATTATCTACTTTTTTTTAATAACAACTTATATTATAATTCTTTTTTAACTTTTATTAATATTTTATATTATTATTTACTTTTTTTTTTATTAATATTTTATATTATTACTTTTATTTAATTTTTATTAATATTTTATACTTATTATTTTTATTTTTACTTTTTATATTATAATAACTTTTATATTTTATATTAAAATTAAATAAATACTTTAAAATTATAATTATCTTTTTATATATAATATAAATTAAACAATATTATATATTATTTTTAATAAAAACCTTAATATTAAAAAAAATTTTATAAATTATATAAATATTTTTAATTATATTTATTATAACATTTATATTAATAAAAATCTTATTATTAAATAACTTAAAAAACTATAAAAAATATAATATTTTAAGTTTTATATTATAAATATACTTTTTTTTAATAACTTTATATTATTAGTTTAATATATTAATAATTTTTTTATTTAATAAATAAATTTAATAAACTTTAATATATTTATAAAAATTAGTTATATAAATTAATATTTAAATAATATTATTTTAATTAATAATCTATTAAATTATTAATATTTTAATTTAAAAAAAATAATATTTTTTAATTATTAAATTATTTAATAATTTAATTTTTAATAATATCTTATAAGTAACATTAAAATTATACACTATTTATATAAATTTATTAATTTACTATATTTAAAATATAATAATTAACATAATTAATAATAATATAATAAAAATTTATAACGTTAAAACTAATAAAATTTAAAATATAAAATATTTAAAAAAACGTTACTATAATATTTATATTAATTATTTTATTTTTATAACTTAGTTTAGATTTAAACATTTATTATTACTAATAATAATAAGTTCCTTAAAATTATAACCTATAAAATAAAATAAAATAAAATATAATAAAGAAATATATTTAATTTTATAAAATTAATAAAATTAAATAAACTATTTAACTATAAAATAATAAAAAACATTATAAACTTAAAAATTAAAATAAATATTAACCATGTTAATATAAAAATAAAAAAAAATAAAAAGAAAAATAAAAAAAAAACTTAAAAAAAAAAGATTATAATAAAAAAAAAAAAAAAATATATTATATTTAAATATATAAAATTTTATTTAAACATTAAATAATTAATAAATATAATATAATATAAATAAAATAAAATAAATTTAATTAAATAAATTTATTAATTTCTTATAAAATAATTTAAATAAAAATTTATTATATAAAATTATAACTAATATTTTTAAGTATTTAAAATAATTAATAAATAAAAAATATTTAAATATAAATTACGTTTTTATTTATCGTATAGATTTTAAATTTATTATATCTTAAAATTTTATTATAAAAACTAAAAAAGTATAAAAAAAAAAAAAGGGAATAAATATAAAAAAAAATAAAAAAAAAATATAATAAAAATATAACTTTATATTAATTTTTTTTTTTTTTAATTTTAAATACCTACTTATTTACTTAAATATATAACCTTGTTAAAAAATATTATAATTATTTAGTTTTAAAAAACAACTTTAAAAATATATATAATATATTTAAAATAAAAAAATAAAAATTACCCCTTTTAAAATTTAAAACTTAAAACTTTTTATATACTTAAATATCACCTATTCCTTTATATTAACTATATTTATACCATATAAAAATATTTTTATTTTTTAATAATATATTAATTTTAAAAAACAAAAAAAACTTAAAAATAATATCTAAATTTAAAAAATACCTACCTTTTTTATAATATAACTTAAAAATATTTAAATACTATATTATAAAACTTTAACTATATAAATAAAAATATTTAAATCTTTAATTAAATAACTTAAATACCTCTTATTTATTTATTTTTTAACAACCTTAAAAAAATATTAATAATTTTATAAATATTATTTTATATTTTATAATTAATTATTATAATAAATTACTTTATTATTAATTATTATAATAAATATTTTCAGTTTTAATAATAAGTTTAAAACTATTTACTTTTATTTTATTTTTTTAAAATAAAAAACAAATATAATTATTTAAAATAATTAATTTTTATTATTCTAATTACTTTAATACCCCTTTAATTTTTATAACTTATACTTTTAATAATAAAAATATATATTATAATTTTATTTATTACATTTATTATATTATAGTAAAAAATATATAAAATAATAATAAAAAATAAATAAATAATATTAATATATCTTATTTTTTATTTTTTTTTAATCCAATTAATTATATTTTAATTTTAACTAATAATATTTTATATAAAAACAAATATTAATTTTAAATCTTTTAACATATAAATAATATAAAAATTAATATAATTAATAAAACTTTAAATTATACCACTTTTATTTATATTATTTTTAATTTTAATATTTCTAACTTTAATTATTATAATAAACTATTATATTTAATTATATTTTTATTTAAACATTAAAATTTTTCTAAAATAATATCTAAACCTTAAAAATAATTATAATTTTTCTTAATTAATAATAATAAAATTTTAAATATATTATTAACTTAATATATTTAAAATATTTAAATAATATTATATAATTATTCTTTTTATTATTAAAATCCACTTATATAATAAATTTCCCTTAATAAAAATAATTTAATTATTTATATAAATATATTAACAAGTTATAAAATAATTATTATTTATAATAAAATTTATTATATTATAAATATTATTTAAAGTATAAAATAAGTTTATATTATCCTATAAATTACTAATTAATAATTTAATATAAACTATATAAAAATTTATTAAAAAAAACTTTTAAAAAATAAAAATAATAATATAATTAATAATTTTTTTAATTTTATTTATATTTAAAAAAACTTATATTATATTATTAATTATAACTATTTTATCTTTTTTTTTTAACCATTTTTTAATAATTTTATTATATATAGTTTATTTTATTATTTCTTTTATAATAATAATAAAAATTTTAATATTATTTTTAAATTTTATTATTTATTTTATAAAAAACTATATTTTTTATTTCTTAAGGTTTTTTTATAATTTATATTTACTTATTTTATATAGTTTATTTTTAATTTAAAAAATATATTAATTATAAAATAAAAAAAGGAAAAAATATATTTTTATATTACTTAAATTATTTTAAATATAAGTTATTATATTTATATTAACAAATTACTTTTTAAAAAATATTATAAAAAGTAGAAAATTAATTTAAATACCAGTTTTATTAAATATCTTTATATTAAAAAAAACTAAGTTAAAAATATTTATAATTTTATTAAATTAAAAAATATTGTTAAATTATTATATAATTTTAATATTAATTTAAATGTTATTTTTGATATTAATTTTAATATAAATATATTAAATATTGTTTTTATTAATTTTATTTATTATTAATTTATTATTAATTATTATAATAATAATTAATATAATAATAATAATTTTAATATATATAAAAACAACTATCTAAGAAAATGTTTTTAATTAACATTAAATAAAAATAAAAATAATGTTAAAATTAAACTTTTATTTTATTATAAATAATTAATTTTTTTATTAAATAATAATATAAAATTATTTATATTTATATTTTAAACTTATAGTATAAATTACTACACTTTTTTATTATAATATTAATTAAACTTTTTCTTAATAATTAATTTTAAGTTTATATTATTTATATTTTATTTAATTAATAATATAAAAAATAATAACTTTAATATTATAATTTATAATAATAATAATATTTTAATTATAATTATATTAAAACTAATTAAATATTTTAATAAAAGTTTAATTTAATTACTAGAAAAACTTTTTACTAAAAATAATAATTAAATAATTTTAATTAGTTTTTTTTTTTTTTCTTTTAATATAAATTATATTTTAAATTAGTTTAATTATAAGTTTAAAACTAAATAATATTAAATAAACTTATTCTTATTTCCTTTATTTTATATAATATTATATAATTATTTCTTTATTTATTAATATAAGTTTTTATAATAAGAATTTTTTAGCTTTTTTTAAAATATATTAATATTTAATTTTTTCTTTTTATTTTTTTTAATAATATAAATTCGTATTATTTATAATTTAAAATTTAATTATAGCTTAATTATAACTTAATTATAACTTAATAATAACTTTATAATAGTTTAATATTAATATTAAAACAAGTTATATTTATATTACGAATAATATATAAATTTAATAAAAGATTATATATTATTAATTTTTTAATTTATATATATATAATTTTAAATTTTAATAATATTTATTTATTAATTAAATAATTTAACCATATAAATATAAATGGGATAAAAAGCTTTTTATTAACGTTAATATTATAACTAGTAAGTAACTTTTTTTTTTTAATTATTATAATAATGTTTTTTTTAAATAATTATAAAATAATATAACCGAGATTATATTTAAATTTATTTAAATATAAATATTTTAATGTTTTATATACTTAGTATATTAAATGTTAAATTATAGTTTTATAAGTAATATATTTAATTAAGTATATTATATTTTTAGTTTTAAAAATAATAATAATATATATATTTTATAGGTTTTTATATAATATTAATTTTCTTTTTATATTTTATAATTTATATATATTATATTATATGTTTTTTTATATATTACTTATATATAAAAGATAAGTTTAAAAAAGATTTATATAAAATATAAAAAATAAATAAAAAATAATTAAAGTATATTTAATTAAATAAAGTTTTATATTTTAATTAAATAGTTAATAAATATTTTTTTTATATTAATTATTTTTATTTTTATATTTTAACTTAGTTTTCTATTAAACTTATTTTATTATAAACTTTATAAATTTTAACTTATTTTAATTTTTATAATATAAATGTTTAAATATTTTAAATATATTTTATAAGTAAATAAATTAATTTTATATTAAAAATTTAGTTTTTATTTTAATTAATTAAAAATATTTATTAGTAAAATATAAATGTAAGTTCCGTATATTATTATAAAGGTATAATAATTTTAAAACTTTTAGAATTTTATTATATTAATTATTATATTTTAATAGTTTATATTAATATTTAGTTTAATTATATATTTTTATATATTATTTTTAAAAAAACGTTAATAATATATTTTTTACTTATTAATATATTATAGTAAAAGTAGTTTATTATATTAAAGTAGTTTATTTTAACTGTAAATTTAAAGTTAAAAATATAAAGGATTTAATTTATTTATTTTAAAAAAAATAAAAATGTTAAAATAACACTGTAAAATTTTTCTATAAATTATATAATTATAGTTATAAAAAGTATATATAGATTTTTTTTAATTATATGTGTTTTATTTATAAAAATTCTTACTTTAAGAAACTTTTTTTATTATTATATAAAATTTAATAGAAACTGTTTATTTATTATAATAAATTTTATATATTTAAATATATAAACATTAAATTTTTAAAGCTTTTTAATAATATTATAAATAATAATAAAATAAGAGGGTAGATTAGGTGATAAAATTAAATAATAAAATTAAATAATAAAAAAATTATAAATAAAAAGTGTAAATTTTAAACTAAAATAATGGTTTTTATAATATAAATTTAATTTAAAAAAGATAAATTATTAAAATAAATAATTTAATTGTTATTTTCTTTACTTTTTTATAATTTCTTTTAAAACTTATATTTATTATTTTCATTATAATAAATAGTTTAAAATATTTTAATTATTTTATTATTCCTTATATTATTATTAAATAATTTAAAAGATATTACCTAGTTTATTTTATATATATCGGTTTTTAAAAGAATTTATTAAATTTAACTTTTCTAATATTATAAAAATACTTTTATATTATTTATAAATGTTATTATTATAAGTGTAAGAATTTATTTCTTTTTAAATATAATTAATATATTTATTTTTATACTACTTTTTAAGGTTAATATATTTAAAAAATAATTATATAATAAAAATAAAAAAGTTTAAGTTTATCACCCTTTTTCCCCCCTTTTTTATTATATTATAATATTGTTTATTATATTTTTAATATAAGATGGTGTTATAATTCCTTTTATTTATAATAAACAAGTTTTAAAAATAATAAAAGTTATAAAATAATTAATATATTTAGTAATTAAAAAAGTAACTATAAATTATTTTAATATAAATTTAATGTGTTTATTTAAAGTGTTTTAATAAAATATCTCGTATTTTTAAAACTAAGTTAATTATTTTTTAAAATATATTTTTTTAATTAAAATTTATTTTTTATTTATAATATATACTTTAATTTTTTTTATAAAATTTATATATATAAATAATATAATAACATTTTTTACTTAATAATAAATATAATTATAAAATCGGAAATATAAAAACTTATAGTAATTTAAATTATATTAAATTTAATTTTATAGTTATTAAGTTTTAAATATTTTTAATTTAATTAAATTAAAAACCAGTTTATTAACATGTTTTTTAATAACTATTTTTATTAAAAAAGTAAGTATTTATCTTTTTATTTTAATAGTTAAAATAATATTATATTAAAAAGAAAAATAATATATTAAATTAATTTAATTTACTATAAAATATATAAAATAAACCTAAATAAAATAATAGTAATAAAGGATTATAATTATAATTATTTATAATATATATTAATTTTTATTTGATTTTTTTCCTTTTTAATATATAAGTAGGTACCTGATTTAATAGCGATGTAAATATATGTTAAATATTTTTTTTTTACTTTCTTATAAATTAATTATATTTTTTTAAATTTTATAACGTTATATTATATTTATTACTTTTTATATAATATTAATTATAAGTTAATTAATATATATTAAATTAAATAAAAAGGTTATAAATTTTATTAAAATAATACCTAATAATAAAAAAAATATTAATAAAAAATAAAAACCTTAAACTTTATTTATTTTAATAATAATTTAAAGTTAATTATATAATATTTATCACTTAATATTTCCCATATTTTTAAAAACGTTTTTTAATAGTTTAAAATAAAAGTTAGTTAAATAATTAGATTATTTTATATATAAACACCTGGCGTTTTTTTTTATAAAGAATATTAATTATATTAAAATAAAAAAACATTTTTTACGGATTATATTTAAGTTATATTAAGATATATATATAATAAAATAATAAAATCATTTAATAACTTATTATAATATAATAAAAAGGATTAATAAAATAAATTATTTATTTAATTTTAATTTTTAATTGTTTTTTTAAATAATTTAAAAAAATATATAATATTATTATAACTTATTTTAAACTTTAAATTATATTATGTTTAATTAAGATATTATATTATTTTTATTTATAAAAAAAAAATGTAATATTATTAAGTATAAGATTAATTATATATTTAATTTAATTTTTAAATAAAAATAATTATTTATAATTATAACCACCAACGTTAGATTTTTATTAATTTATAGTTTTATAATTATAAAACTTAATTTAATTTAATTTTTTAACGTTTATAACATTGGTTAATAAAAAATGGGATAGTTTTATAAAAATTTAATAATATATATATTTAAAAGTGTGGTATTTTTTATTATATTATAAAGTAATTAAGTTTTTAAATTTATAATTTAATGGTTATTAATTTTATTTAAACTTTTATAAGGGAGGATATAAAATAATAAAATAATATTAAAGTTAAAATTAAAATATAAATATTTTTTTAAATTACCTTATTTTAAACTATAATTTTATTTTAATTAAAAATTTATTATTATTATATATTTTTTTATTTTTTAGGCTATATAATTTATTAAAAAAAACATTTATTAGTTTTTTTTAAATATATAAGTAAATATTAAAAGTAATTATATAAAATTTTAGTTAAATAAATTAAGTTATAAAAAAATAACTATTATTTTAATTTAAAAAAGTAATTAATAAATAAGAAAATTTATAAGTTATAATAATTATAAGAATAATATCTTTTTAACTATTTAACTTATATAAAAATATAATTTTAAAACCTTAAAATATAAAATTATTTTATATTATTATAATATATTAATTTTTTTTAAAACATGTTAACTTTTTATAACTTGTTTTATTTTTTTATATTTTGTTATTTTTTAAGTGGGAAGTACTTTTTAAAGATTTTTTAAATTACTTTAAAAATTTAAAATAAATTATTACTATGTTTTAAATTAATTTTTTTAAATTTAATAAATTTTTTAAATTTAATTAATTTTATAGTAACGGATTTCTTATTATTTTTATATTATTATTTATATTTATTATTTTATTTATTTTTTTATTTTATTTTATTTTAATTATAACTAAGTATAAAAAATATAATATAATTATAACATTTAATATATTTTTTTTTTTTTTTAACTTATAGAAACATGTTAAAAATATATATATATAATTTTTTATATTGTTTTTATTTTAATAATAAAAAAAAATTAATAAAATAAATAATAAAATATTTATTATAATTTTTATTTTAATTTTATTAGGATATATAAAACCGTGTTTTAATATTATTTAATATAATGTTAAATATAATAATAATAAATAATAAAATATATTTCTTTTTTTATAAATATTAGTTAAATCTTTAAGTAATATTAAAATAAATAATATATTTTATAATAACTTAATTTTAAATAATAGTTAAAAACTAGGAAATATTAATATTTAAACTTTTATATTTAATTATTAAAAATAAGAAATTAAATATAATATAAATTTTAATTAATTTATTTATATATTTAAAATATTAAAATGTTTTAAATTATATAGGTAAATTATTTTATAATATATTAGGTTTTAAATAAAAAAGTTTTATATTTATTAAAAGTTTTAATAAAATAATTTTATAGTAAATAAGTTTATTATTAAAATATTTAAAATAAAAACTTATAAACTTTTTTATTATATTAAATAAATAGTAATTAAAAGTTTTTTTTATTTTTATTTTTATAAGTATAATATTAGGTTAAAATTTTCATAGTATTTTTATAGATATTAATTTTATTATATAACTTTTATTTAATTTATTTATTTTATAAAATTATTATTTTTACGTTTATAGTTTTATATTTTTATATTTTTTATTTATATTTATGTTTTTTATTTTAATTAATAATAACTAGATAAATTTAAATTATTTTAATATTAATAAAAAATATTTAACATGGTATTTAATTTTATTAATAATTAGAATAACATTGGTTAAAATGTTATAAAATTTATTATTAAAAAAAATATTATTAAGTTTAAAATAATAAATATAAAATTTTAGGTTAATAATTAAAGTTATATATTTTTTAACTTTTATTTATATTATAACGGATTTAATAGATTTTTAAAACTTATTAATTTTATTTATTTTATAAATAAAGAAAAAAACCGGGGTATAAACTAAAAATATAAATGTTTTATAGATGGAATTTATAAATAATATCTTCAAAGCTTTATAATTATTTAAAGTTTTTTTAAGTTTTTTAAATAAAAAAAGTTTAAAACTTATTAATAAAATATTATTTATAAAAATAATATAATTAATATTAAAACTTTTAACTAATATTAATTAGTTATATAAATTCTTTTAATTTAAATTAAAATAAGTGATTTATATAAAAATAATCTTTTAAATTAATTTAAAAAAAAATATATTATTAAAAATAAGATTTTATAAAAATAAAAAAAAGGAGTTATTAAAAAAAATTAAAATTAACTATTATTAAATAACCTAAATAAAAATATATTAATATAAAACAAATAATTTATAATAATTAAATTATTTATATTTTAATTAATAACCTTATTTTTTAAGGTTTAAATATAAAAGTTTTATAGTTAAAAATATTAATTTTAATAATAAACTATGTTAACTTAAATTTAATTAATTTAAACTTTTTTATAAAAAGTGATTTAATTTTATTAATTAAACTAAGTTGTTTTTTTAAAGCTAAATATATTTTAAATAATAAAAAAACTAAGATTTAAAAATTTATTATAAAAATAATAAAAAACATTTTATAATTATTATTAAATTAAAATATATATTTAAATTTATATAAGTTTATATATTAAAGAAAGTAAGATTTTAATTTAAGTAATTAAAAAAGAAAATAATAAAAAAAAAAAACGTTATTTTTTAATAATAAATAAAGTTATTATAATATATTTAGTAATATTTTTAAAAGGCCGGGGTAAGATATTATTTATTATATATAAATAATATATTATAAATAACGTAATAAGGTGTTATTAATAATATTATAAATTTTATTATTATTAAATAAAAATTTAATACTTTAAAAGGTTTTTTAAAAAATATTTTTTATATTATTAAATTAATTAAATAATAAGAATCTAATAAAAATAAAATAAAACAACTAGTTAAACATATAATAATAATAAAAAAAAAGATAAAATATAATAACGTTATTTATAATATTAAATAATAAGGTTTAAAATAAAACTAAGTAAACTAATTTAATTAATAGTTATATAAGTTATATAAAATTAATAAAAAATAAATAATAAGTTTTAATTTTTCTTTAAATTATATTATTAATTAGTAACTATAAATCCTTAGATAATTATAAAAGTTATATAAATTATAAGGTATAATTTAAGGTATAGTTATTTTTAACTTTTATAAAATTTTTAATATTTAAATACTTATATAAATAAAGTTTAAATAATAGAATATTATTAATTTATTAATAATTTAATATAGGATATTAATTTATATTTAAATATATTTATTTTTTTAAAATATATTATTTTTTAAAATTTTAATTAAGTAAATTTATATTTATTTTTATTATTAAAAAATTAATAATTAATTATATTATTTTAGTTTTTATATGTTAAGGTGGGAAAGTAATGTTATTTTTTTTTATAAATGCTTTATTTTTTATATTATTTTATTTAAAAAACTATATATTTAGTTTTTATATTTTATAAAAATTTTAATAAAAAAATAAATATATTTTAATTTAATATTATTTTTATTTTTATTAAATTTAATTTTAATTTATTATAAATAACTTTTTTTATTATTTTTATTATTATTATTATAATTATATTATTAATTTTTTAAAATAATTTAAAATAATACTTAGTTAAAAAAATAAAAATAATAACTTTTATTAATTTTAATAATAATTTAATAATGGTTTAATAATAGTTTAGTAATAACTTAGTAACAATTTATATTTAATAATTAAAAAATTAAATTTATAAATCTTATAATTGTTTTTTTATAAAAAAATTCTAATAATTTAATAGTTTAATAAATAAACTATTTATTTATAATTTTATAATTATATTATATATATTTTTAACATTAAAAATATATTTAAAATTAATATTATAATTTTTATTAAACTAAATTAATATTAAAATAATATTATTAATAAAATAAATATATTAGCTTTTTTTAATATATATAATAATACTTATTATTTTTTAAAAAAAATATTAATATAATAATTAAATTTAGTAATTATTTTAATTATTTAAAATTTTTATTTATAATATAAATATTTTTATAATATATTAGTTTTATTAAATTATTACTAAGTTATTATTTAATAATAACTTAGTTTTAAACCTAATATAACTAATAAAAATAAACCTTATTTTAAATTAAAATATTATTAAATAAGTTTTTATAAGTTAGTTTTTATTTAATTATTATTTAACTGTAATTAATATATTATTTAAAACAAAAAAAATATATTAAAAAAAATCGCGGGCTTTTAAATGTAATTGTAAATTAAAATGTTAGTAAATATTTTAAAAATATAATAATAAATAAAATATTAAATGTTATAAAATTTCTTAATTTTTAAGTTTTAGTTTTTAAGTTTAATAATAATATATAAATAAATATATTATTTACCTAACGCTTAATATTTAATAAATTATAAAATATATAACTAAAATTATATTTAAATTTAATATTATATATTTTTAATGGATTTTTAATTAATAATTTTAATATTAAAAATATTAATATATTTTTTATATTAAAATAAGTATATAATAAATATTAAATTATAATTTAATAATAATTTAATAATAATTAATATTATTTAATAAACTTGTTTTATATAATTTTTATTTAGTTTTAAAAAGCTATTACTAAAAATTTATAAGTTATTATTTTAAAAGTTAATAAATAAAATATTAATTAAATAATATAATATTATATATAAATTTATTTTTATTAAAGTTTAATATAATATATAATTTTTTTATAAATTTAAATAAAATATAATTAATTTATTGTTAAATTTTTATTTAATTATTATTTAGTATAATTAATTAATATTAAATATTTATATAGTTATAGTTTATAAAATATTTTAATTTTTAAAATCAATTAAATTATAAATTAATATAAAGTTAAAATATAAATTAATTTTTATTAATAATTTTATATTAAATAATTAACTAATTAAATTTATAAATAAGATTTTTATAAAATAATAAAAATAAGACTTTTATTATAAAATAAATTTAATATATTTAAAATATATAATATTTTATATATATTTAAAAAATTATAAACTTATTATTTAAACATTTAAAAAATAACGTTTATTATTTTATTTAAAAGAAAATAAAATGAAAATTAATAAGGAAAAAAAGGAAAAAAAAAATAAGGAAAACTTACTAGCGCTTATTTAAATATTAAAGTTTTAAACTTAAATTTAACTAATATTAAACAATTATTTAATTATAATTAACTAATATATTAATTTTATTAATTTAATATATAACTTAAAATTAATTTAAATAATAATTAATAATAAATTCTATTAACTTAAATTAATTAATTTTTTACTTTTATTTTTTATTTATTTATTATTTTAAAAATTATTATTATTTTTATATATAAATTTAAATAATATTAATTTATTTTATAATTATAATTATATATTTATAAAAAGTTAAAATAAGTTTAACTTATTTATTTATTAATTAATTAAATATATAAAAGCCTTTAAAAAACTTAATAATAAAAATAAAAATAATAAATTTAAAAATTAATTAAAATATAATAATAATAATTAATCTTTTTTTAATTTATTATTTTTATTATTTTTATTAAAACTTAAAAATAATAATAAAATTAATAAAATTAAAATTTATATTAATAAGAATAAAAATAATAAGCTTAATAATAACTTTTAAATTAATATAAATAATAATATATTTATTAAAAATATAAATAATAAGTTAATTATTATTTAATAATTATTAAATAATAGTTTAATAATAACTTATTTATATTTAATAACTATTATTAAGTTATTAAAAAAAAAAAAAAAAAGGTTATATTTTTATTATTTAGTTAATAATAAGTTATTAAAAACCAAGTTATAAATATAAATATTATTATTTTTAATTTAAATATAAAATATATTTTATAAAAATAAAAATAAATAAAAAATTTATAGATATTTTATATAAATTTAACTTTATACTTATATTTTTTTAAACTAATAATTAATTTTAAATAATTTTTAAGTTTATTTTTATAAGTTTTAATATTAATATATATTTATATTAAAAGTATTTATAAATTTAAAAATTATAAAATATATTAAAATATTTAATTTTATATTACTTTTATTTATTAAATAATTTAAAATATTTATTAATTAATATAATTATATTATAATTTCTTATTTATAATTTAACATATTTAATTTTTTAATTTTAATTAAAATATATAAATAATTTACTTTAAATATCCCTACTAATTAAATAATTATTTTATACCACTTTTTAAACAATATAATAACTTAAAGTTTATAAAACTTTTATTTTATTTTTTATCTTTTTTATCTTTTTTATTTATTTAACCAGCTTTTTTACTGTAAAAAAAACGTTTTTAAATATTTAAGTAAAACTATAATTTAAACTCGGGTGTTAAAATGGGATGTGATTCGGAGTATTCGGAGTATAGTTCTCTCCACAAGTACAAAGAACCAAGCGAAGACGAAGCTAACTTCCGACAAACTCTCCTCGAGCGCATCGGCGAAATTCGAACGACAGGATCCTTTGCAACTGGCAATGTTCTTGATTCCTGCCCGATCCCAGGCATCTGCGTGGATGGCGGCAAGCCTATCGCCCTACCGCTGTCGGAAGAGGCAGCTCAAAACCTCGCCAGCAAGAGTGACAAGGCACCCTTTGGCAAGGGCAGAAGAACACTAGTAGACGAGACGGTAAGAAAGACGCTGCAGATTAGCGCAGACAGAATCAGCTTCCATAACAGCGTCAGAAACTCCTGCGGACCGTTTGAAGTCGTTTATCGCGTAGCAGACGCTCATGTCTCAGCTGGCAAGAGAAGGGACGGCGGCTGCGCAGCTAGACGCCTTTCTGTATCTTTTGCTAGGAGGCTTCGTCAAACGTTCGCTTATTGTCGATCTTGCCGAGGTTCGATCGCTTTACCTACTTGCTGTCTCTGGAGATGCTGCAGCGTTCGACGCGCTGCGTGGATTCATGAACGTTCACTACCCAATCAGCGAGACCCGTATTGCTTCCTCACGGATGCCGGATACGTTGGCCTCGGTCCGGAGGAAGTGCAGTCAGGTAAGCACTGTATTATGGAAAGGAGAGAATGTCATTTATTTTAGCCTAACATAAAGATACACAGGAGCCTCGGTTCTCGTTTATAATGTCAGCTAAGGCTGCCGCAAAACAACAGTTATAAGTCCGCAGTATTGATACTCCGCTACTCATGACACTCCATACAAAAAGTCCCCGACGTATAAGCCCTCAGCTTATTATCCAGACCAACAATTGGGAATAAATCCATCCACAGTGCAGCTTTGGGCTTAGTAGGTGAGGAATCGACCCACTGCCAGCTGCCCTGGCGGTCGAGGGCTTAAGCGAGCTTACCTTCACCCTAAGTACTAAGTTCCTTGGTCGCATTTCATTCCGCTTGCTCTCTCAAGGACATTTATTGAGGATTGACGAAGTTAGCAAGTCGCCAAATGAGAGTAGTAGGTATAAGCCATGAGATCTATAAATATGGGTATTAGTCACAGATACAACATAGATTTGATAAGAAGCGTCGGTATGAACCCCTGAACCCGTGGACTGGTCTTGGCACATCAGACCGAACGCATCCCACACAAGTTTGGTTCTGATCTCGGGCCCAGCCAGCTCTTCTGGGGAATCCCGGCATTGCCCCTTGTAATGGCAAAGGAACCCTACATTGGACAGCCTTATTCCCGGCACCATTGGCTTACCGCTGCATATATGATCTATCTCCTGCCTTTTTCTCCCTTCCCATCTAAGATTCGCCAGAATCTAGGTTCGGTACGGACCTTGAAGCCGGTGTAGTTTATACGATGTAACCCTGTTCTAGGCCTGTCCATTTCCCTAAAATAGCAAGTTCCTTCCTCATTACCTAGGATTACAAAGCTATGCCAGCCGCATTATTCATTGCTGATTTGCTGACTGAAGGATTACGGTCCCCTAGACTAAATGTTCACGTTGCCTGATCGGGAGGAGAATCAAGGTGCGGCGCAATCGTCCTCCGCGGACAATATGGCCGTTCGATGGAGAAGGTCAAATCAGATCATGGTCATGTCAACAGGCGGGATAGCGACGGGCTTTATAAATATAGCTTCAGCACCCAGCTACTGTATGACGTGACTGGGTGTCACCGTTGGTCTATCAATCATAGCTTTGCCAAAGGATAGCTGCTACGTCTCAGCATGTTGCGTCAACTCATCGCTACAATCGCCGTTTTCGGCGCCGCCGTCCGGGCTGCCACGGGGACAACTTACTCCTTTAATACCGAGAGTGGATGCTCAACTGCTTCAGGGACCAGAGGAAAGGTGCCGCAGTCTGTTCCTACCGACTCAAGTAGCAGCACAATTTATACCACTCTCACTAGTGCTGAGGTGACGGTCCCGTCCACGGTTATAGTGACAGCTCCTGCGGTCACGTCAACGCAACTCACGGCGACTTCCTATACTTATATTGAGGCGACTATAACCTATCCGACCTCCATCGTATGGATAGTTCCTCACTCTACCGTGGCCACCGCGACATGGCCTACCACGGTGTGCACCAACGGTATTGAGCCTGTAACTACCGTGACGGAGTACAGCGGCACATACACTCCTATCTCCGGTCAGGTCACCACCATTCCCGCTACCTATCCCACGCGCGTTTTGTGCACGACTGCCATCACGTGGCTTACGATTTTGCTACCGACGGCGACGTCAGGCCTTACCACGGTCACGGTCACGCCGACGAGCGTTGTGGCTGCTCCCACTACGACTACCACGACGACCTACTCGTTCATAACCACGGCGTACGCGACGACGGTCACCAGTACTACCACCACCTACCTACTTGACACCAGTGTCGCGACCGTCAGCACGTCGTGCGCGGCCACTGCTACAACAACCTACGCCGCCAAGTGCGCACCCACCAACGTTATCTCGGGTGTAGAAGATAGGGGTATTGTCTCCGGTACCTACGCCGCCAACAACGCGGTGATCTACGTTTCGGACGAGACTTACAACGACCCTAGCGCGTGTTGCCAACTCTGCGTGGACAACGAGGAGTGTGGTGCCAGCATGTCAGGCTTCGATGGTTTCTGTGGCCTGCTTTACGTCGGTGCTCCGAACGGCGGCGCTGTGTGCGAGTTCACGTTTTCGTACCAGACCCAATCCGATGCCTTCCCCGGTCAGAGTCTCTGGGTTCAGTCGGGGTGCGGAGAGATTGACTACACGGGCCCTGATGGAGTCTAAGGCGGTCTGTCTATGTTCATCTCATCGGGTATAGGATGTCTTGGTCCAATGAAATAGAGGTGTTAGGGGATTCTCTTGAATAATAACTAAGAGCTAATCCGATAACAAAGTTATTAATAAAAGTAATTTCCCCGATAAAATACATGGCCCGTCCTAACCCTTTAGTATATACCTGCCTCACTTACCTCTCTAGGATGTCATTCAGGGGATCACGAACTCTACCTGGGCAGTGTTAGATCGTCACTCACTAATTGGTTCCTGAAGACCATCTGTACCTGTTTCTAAGCCTCTTGGGGATATCTGTGATCATAACCCCTGAATTTATATTACGAGATAGATAGCAGGCGCCGGCCTCATTTACGGTTAACCGAGGCGGCTGTTAAAATCTCCTTGACCTGCTTATAAATATTATTCCGTTTAGCCCGCTCCGACTACTTTTCATGTTCTACGCGTCGGGGCTCTGTTGTGTAGCCGGGGTCGTGGTCAGGGTCGGTTCATTATTTTAAACGGAGTCGTAGAGCGCCACGAAACATATACTCGCTTTTGCTTCGCGCGATGCCGTGCCTTATCCGCCCGTTTTGATAAGAATGGTGGAAATTTGAGATATTTTACAATTTGTAGGGGTTTTTTTTTTTAAATAAAAGAAAAGTCAGTAAGGAGAAAAATAGTGAAAGGGGTAAAACCCAGAACGAAAGCATTGGTGCTGCATAGAATATTGTTTAAAATCACTGCGCATTTTCACATAAGGCCTTTATAACAGTATTTAAATATGCTATACTCTGTAGGTATGGAGAAGAACGGCAAGGTGCAAGTATACTGAAATCATGCTTCATAAACATCGCGATAACTCGGCAAGCTCGAAGGAGCTTCGAAATTATGAAATTTCCCTGGCGACATTCTCTTCTCCCTGCTCAGCATCCGCCGTTTTCCCCAGATGTCCTACAGCGTTACCATCGGCATCGACTATGGCAAGCACCCTGCTCTCTTCGGGCAAATCCATCAGAACGACCCAAAACAACGGCATAGCCACGGCGAACAAGCCGCCATAGACACCGAAGGGGATGAACTGATTGGCTACCTTGGAGTTGATGCCATAGGACACAGCTTGGCCGACTGTTTCCCAGGATCGGAAAACACCACCCGTGCGGGCGTTGGTGGAAACGTCCGAGGCGAATTGACCGAGGACCCAGTATACTAGGGTTTGGGACATCCAGCTAGGAAATTCGTGAGTTTGAATATCTAACTTAGATGTTTAGATCGTCTAGCTTACCAGGTGACAACGTAAATCATGTTCGGGAACCACATCGAAACCCACTGCCCTGTGGTATGTGCACTGCAAGGCGGTCAGCATGCCCAGTTTGAGACTAATGTTGCAGTGGTATACTTACTAGTCTAGGCGAAGCTCACTTGGCTGGTCTGTGAACCATTTGAGATTCACCATGACCCAAATAAGCATGGCTCTGATAGCAAGTGTTAGCTCATCTCGTTATTCGGACTCGGAAGCTGGGGGCATACGCAGTAGGTAGTGTCCAAACCCAGAACGCGATAATTCCCTTTTTCTTTGGGCCGAGGCTCTTCATGTCCAAAAGCATGCCGAACAGTGGATTCATTAATACAGCGAGAATAGGCGTGACTAGAGAAGATAGGGCACGCGCTCGAACTGAAAAGTGCAGAGACAAGTAGGTGCCCCAGACGCCATCGCCGAAGTACGTCAGGAAGTAGATTGGAATGAGTAAGAGTGTCTGGAAGTAATTAGATATCGCACAATGGAAAAACACTTATATACCTCTGTTTCACTCATCCTGGATATGCGAGTATACATACGCGTCTTTGCATGTGGTGTTCAAGAAGGAGCTTGCACTCCTGCTTCCATGTCTTCTTAGGGAGGAGTGGTACACCCCAACCATCAGACCGGATAACCTTCCTTGTACGAGAGAGAAGGAATGCTGCAGGTAGACCTATGGAGAGGGATTCGTCAGTTTCCATGATCTGGTTGCTAGTTTCCATATAACTCACCAATGCATTCAAGGCCTAGGAAAACCAGATAAGTATTCGTAGTGACGCCCCCATAGCCATCCCGAGCAATGTTCAGCCCGAATGTGATGCCGCCAGCGATGATGGAGCCGACGTTTCGCATAATAACCCAGATTGAGATGTAGAAACCACGCCGGTGTTCTTCAGGGTAGGAAATCATGGCGGAGGCTTCCGCGACGTACAGAAATGCAGATGCTATAAACGTGGTGATGCTTTAGTAAGACTTGGTTCTAACATCTTGCCGACAAGGAGTGGGGATAAAAGAAGTAGACAACGGACTTATTCCATATATAGCCTTCGCGAAGATGAGATACCATTGGATTCCGTATTTGCTATTGACGTAGAATCCAGATCCCGACAAGGGAAAACCGAGGGCACCGACCATGCAGGCCATAGGGATTCCTACCGCACTAATGATTGGGCCACCGAACATTCTTAACAGTTCTTAGTCGAGTTTCGCGTAATGAGACATGGTACAGGGCGGTAAGATAGGTGAATAAGACTTACGCAATCAAAATAGACGTCGAGTATTGGGTAGCGGAAGCTGTATTGGCCGTATACGGGGTCGCCTGACCTCCGCCTCCGAGAGAACTGATCGCTATTAAGTAAGTAATGTTAACTCGTGTTCTGAGGTCTACAAACTTGGCACCGGGAAAACTCTTACCATTGCTCATCGACGGTCCGGAGAAGGCAAGCAAGGCTAGAACAACCATCTGAAAGGCCACGCTTCTATACCGCCTTAACCATTTGTTTTGGGGAATCTCGACGACCCGCAGAGCGAAATGATCAAGCTCATGGCTCTCCCCGGCTATGGGCTCGGCGGCTACAGCTTGGCCATCTTCATGGGTTTTCTTATCGCCGGACATTTTGCTGAATCACTCGTAGGACTGGGCTACTGAGGAGAAGGAACTGAATGCTAAATGAATGGCGAATTTCCCGAGACTTATTAAGGTCTGTCAGCCAAGTTATAGTAGTAGACGAGAATGAGCCTACGAGAAGGTTACATATCTCGAAAACAGGAAGAAATGATTCAAAAAATGATTAGCAATCATTTATCGTCAAGATCCAGACACGCGTATATCAAAGTCCTGGGTTCAGGTACTTATCTGCGAGGTCAACAAGCTCAGCCAAGATACCGACACTGGAAGTGGATTACATCCTTAGCCTCTATAGCTTCTACCTATAACACCTCGTTAGCTCATCACCTAAAAAGAGGAGAGGATAACGAGCTAGGATACTGATACTAAAAGTGGGTTTCCGCTTCACTATCTATAACACCCCATTGGCTCAGAAAGCGGAGGAGGCACGGGTTATCAAGAGAAGGGCTATCGCCGATGATAAGGAGATTGATGCAAATGATCCGGTGATCTTCACTCGGAAGATGCCGAGATCGGTCGGCCCTGGAGTTGTAAAATAAATGCCCAGTTCGTATATACCAGGATTGAAGCAGAACTGTCGTCTAGTATTACGCACGTACTCTAGCAACTAGTTAGCCCTTCCCTCATTATGTCAGTTTCCGAAACACACCGCAATCGCGCTGCACAGCGCCTGGCAGCTCTTGCGAACACTCTAAAGGCCCCGGCGGTATCGTCGTCAGATCTAAATAGCCCAGTATCACCATTTCCCGTAGAGAACTCTACGCTTCCTTTCTGGCGCACGGAGCCACATGAGATTGATAACCACCGGACTACAGTTGAACTGCCAGAAAAATGCGAAGTCCTGATTATCGGAGCCGGTTTCTCCGGAGCTTCCATCGCCTACCACCTGCTCGGCGACGACCCGTCACCGCCGTCGATAGTCGTGCTGGAGGCTAGGTCCGCTTGCTCGGGTGCTACGGGGCGAAATGGTAAGCGCGCTTCTTGCGTACAGCCTGCGAATCACTCATCACTCCTTAGGCGGGCACCTGAAACCCGATGTATACTACAGAGTCCCCAAATACATCCGCATGTATGGCCGGGAAGCTGCTGCTTCCATTGCGACCTTTGAGGCGTCCCAAGTGAGCGCCGTCAAGGCACTAGTCGAAAAGGAGAAGATTGATTGCGACTTCAACGTGACTCGTGCTTACGATGTGATCATGGACGCTGAACTCGCGGAGAGCTGCAAGAAGGAATTCGATCAACTGGTCGCAGACGGCTTCCCCACGGTTAAGGATGTATGGTATCTACCCGCTGCCGCTGCGGAGAACTTGTCTGGGGTAAAGGGAGCCAAATGCGCCTTCTCTTTTACCGTAGGGAGCGTGTGGCCTTATAAATTGGTCACCCGTCTACTAGAGCTAGCGGTCGAGAGGGATGTCAACCTACAGACCAATACTCCTGTCACCAAGGTCTCGGAGACTAGAGACACGGATGGAAACTGGATTGTTGAGACCCCGAGGGGGCGGATCAAGTCGAAGAAAGTCGTATTTGCCACTAATGGGTACACGGCTGGTATCTTGCCTCAGTTCAAAGACAGAATTGTACCTGTCAGGGGTATCTGCAGTCGAATCACAACTCCGGAGGGCAAAAGCGCACCAAGCTTGCCATACTCTTATAGTGTGAGTCGTAAGAATTATGATTCCAGCGCACCTTTCGGTCAAAACGGCCATGCAATTTATTTCCGATTGAGTCACTGACGTTCCCTCTAGGTACGACATAATGCCAAAGCCGCCGACTACCAAATAACGCGACCAGACGGTAGTATCATTGTCGGTGGTGGCCGGCCGCTGTATCTCCACAAGCCAGAAGAATGGTACAACGTATTTGACGACTCCAAGCTGATCGAACCCGCTGTGCCACATTTCCAGGACCTCATGCAGAGAACGTTCCGTGGGTGGGAGGACACCGGGGCAAAGCCCGACCGTATATGGACGGGCATCATGGGTGTAAGTTCCTAACGTCCCACGCTCGGCTGGGAAAAGCAAATGTTTTGGACTCTGAGCAGCTCATTCCCTCGTCACTTACAGTACACAACCGACCTCATGCCACACGTCGGTGCCGTGCCGTCGAAAGCGGGACAATTCATCAGCGCCGGGTTTAACGGCCACGGCATGCCGCTGATCTTCCTCACGTCCAAGGCCGTTGCCGACATGGTCAAGGATGATTGCACATTTGAGGAGACTGGCCTCCCGGAGCCGTTCAAGGCTTCGGCGGCGAGATTAAGCAATACCCAAAACGCCATCTTGGATCTTCTAAAGCCATAGACATACTTAGGTAGGTAGGCAAACTGTTGCAAACGGCTTGCCGTCGCAGAGGTCTGATAGTTGGGTGTCAAGGTCTAGGAACTGTTGTTTCGCGGAGTAAACAAAAGGGAAGAAAGCATGCCCCGGGCGGAACGCTAGGGTTTTGACAGTAGTCCGCTTACGTAATGTGCATTACGTAAATCATATGTGTATTACGTAACTCTTGTGTGTATTACGTAAACCATGACACCGGGTTGCCAGCTATATTTTATAAATATTCTATAAATTAACTTTATTTTATTTTATTAGTATTATTATAATTTCACCAACTAATTATATATTTAAAATTACCTTATATTTTTTAATATTTTTTTTTATAGTTTTATTATAATAAAATTTATAAAAATATAAATAATATAAAAAAATTATATAAAATAAGTTTTATTAAATTATATTAATTATTAATTTTTTTAAGTTATAATAAAATAAATTAATTAATTTTAAAAAAATTTTATTAAATATATATTAAAATATAGTTAATTAATTAATATAAATATTAATATAATATAAAAAAATAAAATAAATTTAATTTTTAATTATAAATTTTTTTTTTTAAAAAATATATATTAAAATATAACTAGTTAATTAATATAAATTTTATATATAATAAAAAAAAATATAATAAATTTAATTTTTAGTTATAGTTTTTATTTTAATAAATATAATATTATATAAATTTATAATATGGTTTTTTTTTAATTAAAATTAAATAAGTTTTATAAAATTTATAATATTTTAAATTATATTATTAGTTATTATTTTTATAATTACTTATTTATAATATTTAATTAATTTATATTATTAATAAAACTTATAAAAAAATATTTAAAATATTTAAAATTATTTATTTAGTTTTAATTAAATATATTTAAAAATTAAAAAACTAAATAATTTTATTTTTTATTATTTAATTAATTTATAATTTTTTTAATAATATTTATAAAGTTTATAAAAAAGCGGTTTAGTTTTTTAATTATAATATAAATAAATTTAATTAAGTTTAATTAAACGTGTTTAAAAAATATATAAGTTTATAAAAAAATATTTTAAAATATTTTAATTAAATTTAATTAAACGTATTTAAAAAATATATAAATATATAAAATAAGATTTTAATATATTTAAAATATTTTTAAATAAGTTTAATTAAATTTAATTAAATATATTTATAAAATAAATAATTAAACTTTTAATTATTTAATTAATTTATAGTTTTTTTATTATATTTATAAGTTTTATAAAAAAATATTAATTTTTTAATTAATTTTAAATATAATTAATTAAGTTTAATTAAATATAATTAAAAAAATAAGTAATTTTTATTTATTTAATTTTTAATTATTTAATTAATTTATTATTTTTTTAATTATATTTATAAGTTTTATAAAAAATATTAATTTTTTAATTAATTTTAAATATAATTAATTAAGTTTAATTAATTATAATTAAAAAATAAATAAGTAATTATTATTTTTATTATTTAATTAATTTAAATTTTTTTTTATTATATTTAATTAAACTTAATTAAATATATTTAAAAAATAAATAATTTATAACTATTAAAACTTTTAAAAATAATAAATATATTTAATAAAACTTAATTAATTATATTTAAAAAATAAATAATTTATAATTAATTAAACTTTTAAAAATAAAATATATTAATATTAAAATTAAGTTTTTAAAGTTTTAGTTATAATTTTAATTATAAAGTTTATAATATATATAATAAATTTTACGTTTTATATTAATTTAGATTTTTATTTTATTTTTATATTATAAAAAATAAAAAAATAAAAAAAATAAAAAAAACTCCGTGGCCGGACCTTTTTTATAAAATAATAAAAATAGTTATTTTTACGATACTTTTAAATACTACTTTTTTATTAAAGTTTAAAATTAAAAAAAAAATATTAAAATTAAGTTTTTAAAACCTTAGTTATAACTTTAGTTATAAAGTTTATAATATATATAATAAACTTTACGTTTTATATTAATTTAAATTTTTATTTTATTTTTATATTATATATTTAAGTTTTTATTTTTAAATTATAATAATTAATTTAAAAATAAATTATTTATATTAATTTAAGTTTTTAATTATAAATATCTTTTAAATATTTTATATTATATTAATAATAAAATATTAACTTATATTTATATTTATATATAATAAAAAATCGAACTTATTTTTTTATTTTTATATATATATATATTTTTTTTTTTTTTTATTACATTTAAATCTTTTTTTTTTTTTTTAACTATAGTTTAATTTTTAATATTTATAATAAACATTTATTTAACTTATTAAACTATATAATAAAATAAATATTTTTTAATATTAAAACTTAATTATAAAAACTTTTTAAATTTAAAATATATAAATATTTTATTTTATTTTTAATATTATAATTATTTTTTATTTTAATAGTTAATATATCGTTATTATAACTCCCTTATTTATTGTAATTTATTTTTTTAAAAATATATATATATTTATTAAATTTATTAAATAGTTTTATATTTTAAACTAATAAAAAATAATTATCTATTAGTAATATTAAACTAAAAATAATAATAATAATAATAATAATAAAACTAATTTTAAATAAATAAAGTTAGTTTATTAATTTATATTTTTTAAAACTATAAAATCATTTTTTTATTATTTAATCCTAGATTTTTTCTTATTTTTTTTATATAAACTTTTTATAAAAATTATTTTTAATTATTACTTTTTAAATTAAAATTTTAATAACTATTTATTAGATAATATAAATAGTTATTTTATAAAGTTATAATATTTTAAAGTTTTTATTAATAATAAATATTTTTAATTATATATATAAGTTTTTTATAATATTAATAATGTTTTTAATAAATTCTTTAACGCTTTTTTTATAAAAAGCCGTTTTATATTATAATCTTTTTTTTTTTTTAGTTAATAAAAACTTATTATTATAAAAATAAAGTTTATTTTTTAATTATTCCTAGGATTTTAATAAACTATATTAAAAATAATTTTATTAAAAAAATAGTTTTTATAAATTAATATTATTCTTAATTATATTTATAAATAAAAAAACTTTTATTTTTATAAATTCATTAAATAGTTTATTTTTTTTATTTATAGTTTTTAAAAAAAGTAGTTTTTTATTATTATTAATATTAATTAATTTAATTATAATAAATAATAATTTAAGTTTTTTATTAAAACTTATATTAATATTTACCTTATTAAAATTTAATAAAATATCCAGCTTTTTTTTAAAACTTAAAAATATTAAATATAAAATTAAATAAAAACTAATAATATTAAATATATTAAAATAAAAGTTAAAATAAAATATATTTATATTTAATTTTAATTATTATATTTTAATAATATTTAATTACTTTTAATAAAATTTAAAAGAAATTAATAATATATTAATATATAATTTAAATATTTAAATAATTTTAATATATATTTATTTTTTTAGAATTTTTTATTTTATTTATTTTATATATAATAAAACATATTATAATAAAATATATTAAATATATTTTAAAAATATTAACTTAAAAAAGGTAAGTTTTATATATATTTTTTTTTATTTATAAATCTTCTTATTTTTTATTTAAACTTTTTATTTATATTTTTTAATTTTAATTAATATTAAATACTTTTTTTAATTATTATTATTTTATTTGTTTTTAATATATAAATATTATTATATTTTAATATATAACTAAGTTTTTTTAAAGTTTATTATAATTAAATATTATTTATTTTATTTTTATTTTTATATAATAAATATATATAAGTTTATTAAAATTTATATTAAATATAAAAAGATTTATATATTATTTAAAATAACTTTTAATTTTTATATAAAAGATTTTTATTATATTTATTATTTATATTATATTTTAAAATAATATTAACTATTAAATAAAATTAATTTAAATGTTTTTAAAAGTTTAAAATTAAAGAAAATAAAATAACTAAATAATGATAATTTAAACTTTAAAATTTTTTCTAATTATTTTAGATTTTAAACTAATAACGTTTAAAGTAAAATTATTTATTATATTTTTTATATTTTTATTATAAAAAACAACTAAACTTTATTAAATATTATAAAATTTAGTTATATAATAATAAATTTTTATAAATAAATATCTATAATATTAATATTATAAATATATAATATAACTTTTATAACGTATTTTATTAATTTAATAAATATTTTAAAAAAAAATAAAAGAAAATAAAATCTTTATATTTTATTATAAAAATAAAAATATATAATTAATAAAAATCTATAAACTTTTTAAGTTTTTATAATTATTATTAATTAATTTTAATTTAAAAACTTGAAAAGTTTAAAAAAACATTTAGCGGTTTAATTTTATTTTATTTTTTATATTTATTTTATATAAGTTTATTAATTATAATATTAATAGTTTAAATTTTAATTGTTTTTAAATTTAAAAGGTTTTATATTATATAATTAATTTTTTAGAAATAATATAAAATAAATAATTTAAATATATTTAATTATATTTTTATAATTTATAATTAATTATTTAATATTAATTTATTATTAATAATAATAATTTAAATTTAAATATTTTAATATAGTTTTTTAAAAAGATTTATATAAATAATTTATATATTAAAAAGTATATTATAACTTAAAAATAAATATAAAAAGTTATAAATAATTTAAAAGATTTAAATATAAATAGTTTTATAATTTAATTTATATTAAAATTTAATTTAAATATAATTTTTAAAAAAAGTGTAAATTAATAATATAAAAACTTTTTAAAAACTAAAAATATTACTAGTATTATTTTAAACGTTATAAAGAAAAATTAATAGTAAAAAAAAATTATTTTAGTTAAATAAACCGTTATAAAAAAAATATTATTTTTTTATATATATATTTTTATAAATTATTTAATATATATACCGTTTATTTATATATTTATATAATTATATAAAAAAACTGGTTATAATTTAAATATATATTTTTATAATAAAAGTTATAAAAAAAAAATTTATTTTTATAGTAATATTTTTAATATTATTTATATAATTATAAATAAAAAGTATTAATTTTATTTATATTTAATTAATTTTTTTAGTAATATTTAATTAATATTTAAATTATTATAAAATAAGTTACTTTAAAATAACTAAAATATAAATAGAATAATTTATAAAAAACCTTTTAAAATAATTTTTATAATATTATTTTAACTAAAGATATTAATTTAATTAATATTAATTATAATATATATTTATTATTTTTATTTATTAATAATAAAAAATTTATATTTTATTATTATTAAAATTTAATAACTATTATTTATTATTTAAATTAATTAACTTTTTTTATTATTTTTATTATTAATTTAAACTAGTTAAAAATAAAAAATAAGTTTTTTTTAAGTTAAATTATAAGTAATTAATTTAATATTAATATTTATATTTTTAATTAAAAGTAAAAAAATACTTTTAAATAATATTATAAAAAAGATTTATTTTAATAAATATTATAATATAATTTAAACAATTAAATATTTAAAAAAAAACTTATTTTATATATATTATTTAATTTTCTTATTATTATTAAATTATAATTAATTTATAAAACTTATAAATATTAATTACATTATATAAATTAAAATTCTAAAAATTAATATTAACTTAAATAATATTTTATAATAAATAATATTATTTAATATAATATATAAACCTTATAATATAATAAATTTAAAGTTATTTTATATAGTTAAAAACTATTATTTTAAGAATTTTTTAAAGCTATTTTACTTTAAAATTATAATTAAATTAAAAACATATTTAATATATAAATAAAAACTATATATTAAAATTTTAAATTATTTAAAACTAATAAAATAAAATAATAATTAAATAATATTATATAATTTCTTTTTAATTAAAAATATTAAATATATATTAAGGTTAGGTTTTTAAAACCTTGGTTATAATTTTAGTTATAAAGTTTATAATATATATAATAGATTTTACGTTTTATATTTATTTTAAATTTTTATTTTATTTTTATTATATTATTTAAAGTTTTTACTTTTAAATTTTATTTTTTAATTATAATATTTAATATTTTTTATTTAAATTAATTTATTATTTTTTATATTATATAATTAATTTATTTTTATTTTTAATAAAAAAGAGTTTTAATAATAAATTAATTAAAATGTTTTTATTATAAAATATATAACTTATTTATATTTTAAAGTAATAAGTATTTTAATAAGGGAATTTAATTTTTAAAATTAAAGTTAAAAAATTAAAATTAATAACATATTAATATAAATATTATAATTATTATATTAATAAAATTAATTTATTTTTTTATTAATAAATTATTAATATTATTATAATTTTTAATTTATTAATATATAAATTTTTATAAAAGTTTTTATAAAAATCTTTATAAAATTTTATATTAATATATTTATAAAATAAGTTTATTAATAAATATTTTAATAATTTACCGATATTAATAACTAACTTTTTTATTAAACTTATTATTATATTTAAAAAGTTTTAACTTATAAATATATATATAAGTTTTAATTTATAAATCTTATTTTATAAATATATATAAATTTATAATATAAAAACTTTTTAGCTTTTTTTTTTCTTTTTTTAATTTTTAATATATATAAAATAAATAATATAATATAAACTTATTAAACGATTAAAATTTATATATATATAAAATATTAAGAAAAAATTTAAAACTTAATTATAAAATAATAATAAAAGTTAATTATTTAAATATTTAAAGTTTATATAATTATTTATATAATTATAACTGTTTTATATAATATTATATATTAATTTTTTTATATAAAAATTATTATAATTAAATTTTTTTTATAAGATAATAAAAAGGTAATTATTTTTATAATAATTTTTAATATTATATTTTTTTATTAAAGTTTAAAATTAAAAAAAAGATATTAAAATTAGGTTTTTAAAGTTTTAATTATAGTTTTAATTATAAGGTTCGTAATATATATAATAGATTTTATATTTTATATTTATTTTAGATTTTTATTTTATTTTTATTATATTATTTAAAGTTTTTATTTTTAAACTTTATTTTTAAATTATAATAATATATATTAATATTAAAATTTATATTATTATAAAAACAATTAAATATATTTATAAATATATTTATAAAAATAATAATTAAATTATAATTTATTTATATTAAAAAAAATATTATTATAATAAAATTTAAATTAAGATTAACCTTATAATAAAATTAATAAATATTTATATAATTATTTTATTAAATTATAAAATTAATATATTATTTTTTAAAATTTCTAATTTATAATATATATTTATTTATTTAACTTTTAACTATCCACCTAAAAAGAAAATTAAAGTAAAATATTATATTAAAAATAACTTTAAATTAATAATAAAAACCTTAAAATAAAATTATATAACTTTTATAATATAATTTAAATATAATAAGGTTTATAAAAATAATTAAAATATTTTATATTAAGATTTTTTATATTTATTTTAATAATATATAAAGAAAAAATAAATAAAATATAAGTAAAAAATAATAAAAAAACTTGGTTAAATATATTTTATTTATTTAAAAGTTAATAAGAGATTTTATTTATAAATACTTTTTATTTTAATTTTTAAAACTAAAGGTTAATTTAATTTAATAAAATATAATAATATTTAATATTTAATATTTTAAAACATTTATTAAATTTAAGGCTTTTTAAAAAATAATAACTATTAAAAGAATTTTTTTAAAAAAATATAAATATTTTTAACTAACAGTTAATTAAAAGTTGTTTTTATATATATTTTATAAAAAAACAATATTTAAAATTTAATTTATATTTAAAATAAATTTTAAAAATTTATATATAATAATTTAATATAAATATTTAATAAAATATAAAATTTATTTAATTTAATTAAAATTATTTATTTAAATTATAATTTATATTTAATTAAAATAATTGTTATAAATTTAAAAGATTAAAATGAAATAAGCTTTTTTTTATTTTAATTTAATTAAAAAGAATTTATATTAATTATTTATTTAAAAAAAAATTAAATTATAATTATAACGTTAAAATAAACTTATATAATAAAACGTTTTTAATATTAAATAATAATTAATATATTATATATAATATTATTATAATAATTATTAAATAAATTTTTTTTTTTATATATTTTTATTTATAAGGTTTAGTTAAAACTAAAAAACCTTTTTTATATTTAACATTTTATTATTATTATTAATTAAAAAAGATTTTATATTATATATAATTTTATTTAATATTATAACGTTTTTATTATTTAATAAAAGAATTATTTATTTATAATTTAAAATTCTTATTACTTTAAATAATAATTAAATATATAATATTTAAAAAAAAATTAATAAAAGTAAATTTCTTTTAATAAATATTATTAATTATTTAAAATAAAATCATTATATAATATAAATATATATTTAAAATAATTTATAAAATATTATATAATATATAAAAAAATTAATTTTTATTTAATAAAATGTTTACTTTGTTTGAAAAAGATTTTATATAAATTTTATTTATAATTAAAAAAGGATTAAAGCTATAAATTATTAATATTTATTTATAAAATTTATTTTTATAATTTAAACTTTAAAAATTATATTTAATAAAAAATATAAAAATTTAATAAAATAATATAAAAAATATAAAATTTTTATAATAACTTTAAATAATTTTTTATAACTTTAAAATTAATAAACTAATATTATTACTTAATATAATAAAAATATTTAATAATATTAAAAATTTTTATAATTATATATACTTAAAAGAAGTTTTAAATAATATATTATATAATTTAAACATTTTTATTTTTAAATTTATCTTATTTATATATAATATATTTATATAAAAAATTAATAATAATTTATTATTTAATATTTTTAAAAAAAAATAAAAATACCTTTTAATAAATAAATATATTAAAATAAATAATTAATAAGCTAAAAAAATACTAATTAAAATAATTTAAGTTTTATAATTAAAAGAAATATTACTAGTTAAATTAAAATTAAAAGTTAATTTTTTTTTTATAATATTATATAATTTAAATTTTAATTAAAACTTTTATAATAATATTTAAATAATTATAACTTAATTTAATAAATATAATATAAAAGTTAAAATTCTTAACAAGTTATTTAATAAAATAAAATATATTTTATTAAAAGTTAAATTAATTTAAAATAATAAGAATTAATTGTTTATATAATTTAAATAATAGTTTTTAATATTATTTTATTTTATTATAATTATAAATAAATTATAAAAACAGTTTTTTAATATAATTAATATTAACTAAAAGATTTTTATATTTATATATAAGTAATTTTATATAATTATATTAAAAGTTAAATTTATTTAAAAGTTAAAAGTTTTAAAAATATTAAAAACAGAGTTTAATAAATTATTAAATATTATATATTTTAAAATCTTATAAAAATTAATAAATAATTAAAAAAAATATTATAAATAATATTATATTTAATATATATATAAAACACTTTTAATTAATTATTTAACTTATTTTTATTTTTTAAAATAAAAAATTTTATTATTTTTTAATTATTTTTTTTTATTATATTAAATAATTAAAATAATAGGTTGTAAATTATTTTAATTATTTTAAATAAATAAATATTAATTAGTTTTTACTTTATTATAAACTTTATATTTTTTTTAGTTATTAATAGTGGAAAATTACGTTAAAAAAAAGTTAAAGTTAATATAAAAATATTAATTAATATATTATTTATTTTAATATATTTATTAATAATTACTAAAAAAATTAATTATTATTATTTAAATTTATTAATATTTATATATTATATATTAAATTAATAAAAGTATTTATTTTTAATATTATTATAGTAACAATTAATATATATATTATTATAATAATAGTTAATATATATATTATTAAAATAATTAAGTAAAATAATATAATATTAAAATTTATTATTATTTATTTTATAGTTAATATAATTTTACTTTAAAAATAAAATAATATTATATATTTATATATAAATAACTAATAATAATTCAAATTTTTAAATTAACTAGAAAAAATCAATATAAATTTATTTTTATAGTTAATAATTAATGTTTTATTTAACTTAATTTTTTTATAATAATAAACCTGGTTTTTATATTATATATTAAATAAAAAAGTTTATTTAATAATAAGTTATTAAATTATTAATAAAATACCTACTTAAAAAAATAATAAAGTTTAATATATATATAGATTATTAAATATTAAAACTATAATATTACTTATTTTATTTTTTTAATTTTAATTAAAATTTATTATATATATTTAATTAAATTTTTATTATTTTTTAATATAAAATAATTATTATTTTTATTAATATAATAAAAAATCTTAAACATATAAAATAAAACTAGAAAATAATCTAATTTATTTTAATTTAAAGCTAGTATTGATTTTTAATTAAATTTAAAAAAATTAAAAGAATTTATATTATAAAATAATAAATTTAATAAATAAAAACTGGTATATTAATTATTATTATTTTAATTTATAAGGTTATAAAATCGCTTTTTTAATTTAATAATAATAATTATTATAAATATTATTTTTATAATATAAAAAAGTTAAAATAAAATTAAAAAGTTTTTTAAAGTTAATAAAATTCCCTAGGAAATGTTTTTTATAAATAAAAAAAAGATTTTATAAACCATATAAATTTAAATAATATTAATTAAAAATAATTATAAAAGTTTATAAAATTTAAAAGTTTAAATTAAATAATTATTTAAATTAAATAAATAAAACAAATATTAAATAATTTAAAATTAATATTATATAAATCATATTTTAATAATAGTTTAAAAAAATATATAATAATTAAATATATATTATATATTAAAAATAAACCGGTTTAAAATATATATAAAATAATAAAAAAAATAAGAATTTTAAATAAATTATAACTATAAAACTAACTAACGTTAAAAATAAATTTTAAATAAATATAAATTATTTAATTAAGCGTTTTTAACTTTATATTATAAAGTTATAATATAAAAAAAAATCTTATATTTTAAAAATATAAAAAAATACTAATTTAAAATTTCTATTAAATAATATATAAAATAATAAACTAATTTATTAAATTATTTTCTTTTTATTTATATATATATATTTTATAAAATATTATCTTTATAAAAATACTTATTTAAAAAATATTATAAATTATATATATAAAAAAGTGATATATAAAAAAAAATCTAATTTTTTTAATTATAATATATTAAAAGAAATTTAATTTTTTATAAATAAAACATTAAAAAAATTAAACCTTTTAATAAATATAATTATTATAAACGTATTTAAAAGTAATTTTATAATTAATTTTAAGATTAATATTAATAAAAAACTTAATATTAATAAAAAATCTAATATTAATAAAAATTATATAAAAAGTAATTAAAATAAGATAATTTTTATAATAATTTAAACTTTAATTATTATTATTTATTAAGTTAAATATAAATATAAATAACTTTAAAATAAGATTAAAATTAATAAATAAATAAAATAATATAAGTTTAATTTTAATATTTAAATATAAAAAATTAAACTTAGTTTTTTTTTTTTAATTAAACTAAAAGTTATTATTTAAATTACTAAAAAAGAAAAAGTTAAAATTATTATTATTATTATTATTATTACTATTTTTACTATTATTATTATTATTATTATTATTAATAAGTTTAAATTATTTAATATATATTAAAAATATTAATGTTTTATAATAATATTTTTAAAAAAGATACTTAAAATTATTATTATTACTAGGCTTTATTTATTTATAATATATTAAATAAATTAAATATTTATTTAAATACTTAATATTACTTTTTTTTTAATTTTATTTATTTTTTTTTTTTAATTTTATTTATATCTTTTTTTTTAATTTCACTTATATTTTACAAGATTTTATTAATATTATATTTTTAGTTAACTTTTTTAATATTAATAATTTTTATTTTAAAATTAAAAAGTTATTTTATTATTATTATTTATTATATAAATTATTTATTATAAAAACCTTTATATTTAAAAAAAATAATAAAATATTTTTAATAAGAAGTATTATTATTAAATATTTTAATTATTTTCCTTATAAATAAAGTTTAAATAAAACAAATAAATAAAAGTTTAATTAAAATATAAAAAATTAAATAAAAGAAATAATTATAAAATAATATATATATTTTAATATTTATATTATAATATTTAATTAGTAACTAAAAAATATATAATATTAAATAAAGTTTATTTTTTTATTTAAAGTTTATTTTTAAATAAATAATAATATAATTTTTATTTTAAATATAATAAAAATCTTAATAAAAAAATATATAATTAAAGGAAAAAATATAAATAATATTTAATTAACTAATAACTAAGAATTTATAGTTTTAAATATAATATAATTATTTTTTAATCTTATTAATTATAATATAAAAATATAATAATTATAGTTAAAATTAAATTTAAAATCGATATAATTAAATAAATTATTAATATATATATTTTTTTATTATTTAAATATATTTTTATAAAAAAAAATTAATACTTTTCAAAAAGAATTATTAAATATAATATATTAATTATAATAAAAATAATTAATATAAATATATATATATAATATTTAAAATTAATTATAATATTTAAATATATAATTTATATTTATATAATTTTTATATATTTTTAATATTATTTTAAATATTTTTAATAATAATTATATAAATTTTATAAAATAATAAATAATAAAATTTATTATTATTAATAATATATAAAATAATTAATATATATAATAAATTATATTTAAAATAAAAAATATAAATAACTTTTTAAATTTAATTAAATATATTATTATTATTATTAAAAAATATAATAACTATAAATTTTTTTTTTAAATTTATTTTATATTTTATATTAATAAAAAGTATATTAATAAAAAATAAATATTAAAATAAAAAGTAAAAAATTAAAATAATATTAAAAAATATTTATATATTATATAATTTGTTTTATTAAATTAATAATAATAGTAAAAAAATTAATAATATTAAAATATACGTAAAAATAATAGTTATATTTAATCGTGGATTAATTATAATTAAGTTTTAAGGCGTGGGGTATAACTTATAAATATAACTTAAAATAAATTATATTAACGTTATATATAACTCCGTATATATACCGTAATATAAATCTAATTTTTTATATGTTTATATATTTAAATATATAAATAAATAATAGATTATTAATATTTTAAATATTAAAATAATTTATTATTTATTTAAAATATTTAAATAACTTATATAAATAGATTTTTATAATTTTATTTATATTATAATAAATATAATTTTTTATTATTTATATATATTTAAATTTATATATATTATATTTATATATTTAAAAATAAATAATATTAATAAATTATATTATTTAATTTATAAGTTGCCGCTATATAATTTATATATATAGTTATAATATAAATTTAATATATATTATTTAATTTTAATTCTTTAGATTATTTTAATATAATATTTAATATTAATTATAAAATAATTTATATTATTTATATTATTATTATTAATAATTATTAATATTTAATAATAAAAAAAATTATTAATATATTATAAATATATAAAAATAAATATAATTTTTATATTTTAAAAACCTTTAAAAATAAATTATTTATTATATTTAATTATAAGATTTTATTATTTAGTGATTATTAATAAATTTAATTAATAAATAATATTAAATATTTTTTTATTATAATATTATAATAATTATTTAAATTTATTAATAAAATAATATTAATAAATAATATTTATTATTTTATTTTTATTATAAAAAAAAACAATAAATTTAAAATATAAATATAATAAATTAACTATAAATAAATTAACCTTAAATAAGTTAATTTTAAATAAATTAATTTTAAATAAGTTAATTTTAAATAAATTAACTTTAAATAATAAAAAAGTATTTTTATAAGTTTTAATTATTAAAATTATAATAAATTTAAAAAAATTAATAAATAATTATAACTTTTTAATTAAAATTTATTACTTTATAAAAGTATTAATTAAAATTAAAATAACTTATATTATATTAAAAATATATTTAATTTAATTTAATAATTATTATATATAAAGTTTTATAATTTTATTTTTAAATATAAATAATTTTTTTAATAATAATAAAAATTAAATAATAATTTAAAATAATATCTATTATTTATTTAATTATAACTATATAATCACGATGTTAAAAAAAAATAAAAATAAAAATAATAAATTAAATAAGTTATATATATTATAAATTTATATATTAAATTTATTAAGATTTTTTATTAATAAAGATTTATTATATTTAAAGTTTTATTATAATATTAAATACCGTTTTATTTTAAAAGCGCTTTTTTAATATATATTTATATATTTTATTTAAAATTTAATATATAATAAAATAACCTTATTATTTAAAAATAAAAAAATAATAAAAAATAAAAAATTTAATTTATTATTAATAAAATTTTAAAAAGATAAATATTATAAATAAAAATTATTAAAGATTTTAATTAAAATATATAAGTTATAAATAGAAATATTAAAAACAAATAATTAAAAAAAAGATAAAAAAAAATAAAAATTAACAATTAAAAAACTTAAAGTTAAAAAGCTTAAAATTAAAAAATTAATAGTTAAAAAATAATTATAAATATTATTTCTTAGTTTTAAAAAAAAGCTTTTTAAATTTAAATTTAAAATTTAATATTAATAATTTTAATACTTATTATTAATTTTATAAAAAAGCTTTTATTATATAAAAATAAAATGAATTAAAATTAATAATTAATAATAATAATTATAAAAAAAAATCTAAAATTAATAAAAAGTTAAAAATAAAATATATAAAATTAATATTAATTTTAATTTATATTAAAATTAAATAACTTAAATTTATATTTAATAATATTATATTTAAATTAAATATTAATTTAACTTTATTATTTAATAGTTTTATTAATAATAATAATAATATTTAAATTAATAATAAATAAAATTTTAATAAATATAAATATAATAATATTTTAATAATTAAAAATAATAATAATTACTAATTAAAAAAATTTTTAAAAAAAATTTAATAAAACTTAAATAAAAGTTTAGAAAAAATAAATATAAATATAAATATAAAATATAAAATATAAATAAAATAATTAATATAAATATATTAATTAAAAAAAATAATATAAATTAATAAAAAATTCTAATAAAAAATAATAAACTTAATAATTAAATATTAGTTTTATAATTTTTATTTTATATTTTTATAGATAAATTTTAATTAATTTAAATTACACGAAGTTAATATGGTGTAATGGTGAAATGCTTATATAATTTAAAAAAAAAACCCATAGCTTCCCTCCCGGCCATGTTTGCACGGCTGGGTTGCGCAGCTAGTAGCACAGTTTAAATGATTGAATAAAAGAAAAAGCCTCGGTGACAATCCATGTATATCGTGGCTACCGATCCCTTGAAGAAATATAAGCAAACTAGTCATTAATGCCACTCCTGAAGGACACTCGTCATAATAAGCTCTCCGGGTAGCGTACCCCTTAATCAGGGGAAGAGATAATAACCAGCCCAACAACCAAACGGTATATGCGAGATATATCTACCCGCTTGCTCGTGAACTGTTAGCTATAGGCCCATTGGAACATAATTTCCAATTAGAATAGGCTCCCGGCTTTGGGTTCTGGCACAACAAAGGTGACTCTAGACGTCTGTCCAGAAATTAGTGTCAACTTATCTAGGTAGGTAATCATAGGTGTGCAATAGATAATTCTACTTACCTGGTCTGGCTGTGTTATCGTCCGTCCTGCGCCTTCCCTTCTCCTCTGAACTTTGAAACGGCTGGCAAACTGGTGCAATTTCCGCGACATGCTCTCCGTCACAGTCGGCCGGACCTGATCAAGAGCTCTGTCGAAGTGGCCCATAGTCAAGCGAACAGTTGTGACTTCAGCATTGAATTCCTCTGCCATCAAAGATAAAGCAGCTTCGTTGCAGAGGTCCCGTAGGTCAGACCCGGAGTACCCGTCCGTCTTCGCAGCTATAGCTTTCAGGTCTACCTGAGGATCTAGATCGTCGTCGCTAAGCAGCCCTCGAAGAATCCGAAACCGAGCATCTGGGTTTGGCAATTCGAAGAAAATTTTCTGAGGCAACCTGCGAAGGAAGGCTTCGTCAAGATCCCAAGGTAAGTTCGTGGCAACCAGCACCAGTGGAGCCTCGTCATCCTTGTTGAGACCGTCCATCTGTAGGAGGAATTGGTTGATAGTCGCTCTTTCCCAACTTTTGTCGTCTGATTGGCGACGGGAGAACAGAGAGTCAACCTCGTCGATGAATAGTATGCACGGGTATAGCTTAGTAGCTAGAGTGAAAGCAGCCCTGATATATTTTTCGGACTCACCACACCACTTGCTTATGAGTGCTGACCCATCCAGCACAAGCATGCTAGATCCTGACCCCTTTGCCAGAGCCCGAGCAATGAGAGTTTTTCCTGTGCCTGGGGCGCCAAAAAGCAATGCCCCCCGTACGCGGAATGCATTTAGCAAAGCTTTGGAAGTAGTCTTAGGACGTGTCTTCAGCAAGTAAGTCAGCATATCGATTCTCTGCTTTAGTTCCTGATCAATTATTACGTCTTCCATGGCGGAATCAATGCTCTCTATAATGTGATCTCTTGTCAGCCTCTTACTCAGCGCGCTTAGAATATGCTCCCGTACCTTTATTTACCAGGCGGCCCCATAGGTTTTCTTCATATTTATCAAGATCTTCTTCGATTTCTTCCATTCTCTCCTCGGCTGTCTGAGCTTCTGGCTTCGGTTTCCCGTGCGTCACCTCGTGCGGCTTGGATAGTAGACCCAGTTGGCATAGAACGAGTCGTATATCTTCTAACTCTAGGTGTTTCTTATCCCAAGCTCTGCCGCTGATTTGGGTTACAGCTTTATGGATTCGGTCCGCATCCCAGTTTGAGTCTCCTAGAAGTGTGTAGTCGAAGAGATCGCCCTCCGAGTGAATCCACATAGAGAGGCTTTGGCGTAACTCCTGGGGGAATAAATTCGCTGCTCGCCACATAAGTTCGCGTCCGAATCGGCGTGCGTTTAGAGTGCCCATATGCCTCTTTTGTGCTAGTTCCCTTTCCAATGATGGGGCTATAGAAGACTCTATCGGAATGGTAAAAGTAGAAACGGATGTGATTCGAAGCATATTTAGTAGCAACCCTGCCGATGGCAGGCTCCTAGAGGATATCAGGATAACAATTTTCTGGCCACCTTCTCGCCTTCTCTTGACTAATTCGTAAAGCCCAAGTAGTGCTTCGATAATCAGTATTTTATGTTGGGTCGAGGAACTCCAACTCTTGGATAGGAGATTATCTTCGTGGATGTGGAGCAGTACCACGGGTTGCTCAGTGGCAATGCCATTCTTGCCCAAAGCTTCATTGCTAGCTGATCCTGTGAATTTTGTCGTCACGCCATCTAGAACCGCAGCGACTACCTGCCTACGGTGTTCTTTGGTGTCATCTTCTGTTTGGGGGGAACGGAAATTGGATGATTGCACCTCTAGTTGGGTATTCCGAATCGAAGTAGGGTCTGGATGACACCAGACAAGCGACTTGAGAATCTCCTTTTCCAAAGGGGGGGCGAAGTAGTGCCTAGCAAATGGCGCAGGAAAACCGTCATCAATCAGGTCCCAACTCGACTGTGTTGGTGAAGCATCTTTATGGGCGTCTTCAAATTCTTGACTCTGGCGCCAGAATTCTCGACCTATCTCCTCGAGATCCTCCAAATCCAGGGAGATAAGGGATGCGCGCACACTCTGGGCCAGCTGCGTAATGGTTGTATCGAAGAACTTCGAATCGACAACCGCGTAGTTAGCTGGGCTTAAAAGTATGCAGGCAGTATGTGATACCAATTGCCCCTGTGGGGTGTTCACAAAAGCCGCAGCAATAGCATCCCGCAATTGGTGCCACATATTTGGGGTTCTGTTCTCGTCGTCGGTAGCTATTGAATCTTTCAGAAACATGTCGAGGAGTAAGTCCTTGCCCTTTGCGGCCTGGATCTCGGACAGTAGTTTAATGTGATGTTTAATGAACCAGTCCGGGAGCCGCAACGTAGGCTGGGGTTGAACTGGGGTGTTGTCTCCTGTGTTGCCATTATTGTCTGCCATTGCCTTAAAATTTGTTCGTAGAAAGTTTAGACACAGAACTTGGACACCGTACGGAAAGAAGTAGAACCTATCTATGTGGTCTAGGCCTTAATATACTAGTGTAGAGTCTGCAATAGCCTTGGAATGCGGTAGAGAGTACCCTGAATGTCAAGGCAGAAATTGCCCTCAAACTCAAGGCAGAAAAGTGTAATAATTGGAACATTGGAGAGAGAGCTGCTGAAATGCAGGTCGCAGCACAGCCATAGGGGCGATGCATGGTGCAGAGCCTCCAATGATGAGTGGAAATTATCTCTAATATATAAGGCTCTCTGCTTTCCTACCTATCAAAAAAGGGGGGGTTGGGCGATGTTGCATTCATTGTGGTGAGCTTGTGGCGAAAAGACAGGAGAGCCGACAGAACGCTCTCGACGTATTATGTAGCCCTCCTCCTACTGGCCCACGTCATCATAAGACTTACCGCTTCTTCATAGCCGAAGCTATTCGAGTATATCCGTAGCTGCTTGCTTCAGATACGCATACTTCTACTGGTTTATAAATCAGACAGGAGGTGTAACAGCAAACTGTAGATAGTCGGAATACTCTTGCGAACGCATGCTCGTCAATGATATGGCGACCATGTCATCCCACGAAGCCCCCTCTATCTACACTCCGCTCCGATATAACATCCCCGAAATTAGAATCCTTATTCTCCTACCCTCCTGCGACTTCCAATCAGACATAGAATGTGGACTCAAGAGAGTTCCTCTCAGAGATCCCGCAATTGGAAGGACTGAATCTGAGACATACGAAGCAGTATCCTACGTCTGGGGCGCGCCAGAAAAAGTTCGGCGCATCACCATCAACGGGCAGCTTGTGTCGATTACACGAAATGTAGAGGCCATGCTCAGATATTTTCGACACTCCCAATCAAAACGTAATCTTTGGATTGATTTGCTTTGTATCAACCAGGCCGATGTGGGGGAGCGCAATCAACAAGTACAACTCATGAAGAACATCTATACGTACAGCTCCAACTGTCTGGCTTGGCTACCAGAATATAAGGACAGGTTTTCTGGAGCAATCACTAATTCCAAAGTGATAAACGATCCCTCGACGGTCCTAAAAAGCGAGGAAGAGTGGGACAAGTTGGTCCATCAAGAAATAGATGCGATATGCAAAGGGATGCTGGTATGGGAGAAACTCCAAGCTCACTACCTTCGATACTTATCCCAGACAGCACCAGACATTCTGGAAGCCTGGCAGGAATACTTGGTAGAACGTTCCGTACATTATTGTCAAACAACGCTGGAGATAGAACCACTAGGCCTGTTGGAAGACTCATTGCTCCTGCAAACTTCAGGAGAGGCGACCTCAAAGTCTACCCCTCCAGATGAAAGCATTACAGAGCGACTGTGGCTTATCAACGATCAGTTTGAGACATATAATAGCATATGCCACATATCATTAGATCAAGAGGATCATCTTCAGAAGGTCTTCGACAAGCCATCAATTTGGAAGCGCATCTGGACAATGCAAGAGTTGGTGTGCGCTCCAAGTGTCGTTCTAGTTTCGGGTCACAAGAGAATCCTGTTTCCCGAAATTGCCGCTCTTTTCTTGGATGACTTTGTCGAAAAAACTTTCAGCAGCAACTGGCACAGTGGTGGGACCCTTACGCAGCACATTAAATATACCATCTACGGTGGATTTAACAGAGTATACGCTCAACGGCAAAGTAGATGGTCGGTGGACCCCCTATCGCCCCCAGATCGCAGACCTTCAACACTGCACGCGGTGAAATCGAGACTCTGGAATATCTTCGCCCAGTTTAGAAATAGTCTGGCAACCGACCCAAGGGACTATATATACGGATTACTTGGTCTAGTAACAGAAGAATGCGACATCGTTGTGGATTATAAGAAGGCGCCGGGCGAGGTGTTCACGGAGGCGGCTATAGCTGTCATCAACAGCACGAAAAACTTGGACATTGTGTGCCAGATGGGCTACCTTTCTTGTGAGCATGGATTCAAGGGGGGAGACCTCGGCATAGACCTTCCAAGTTGGGTTCCAGACTTCTCCCGTCGTCCCTATCACGGACGAGGACCAGGTGTTCTATTTGCTGGCTATCCGGGCGAAAGACTATATGACGCATGGAACTGCCCACTCTCAACACCTGTTGAAGTTGTTGATGGTGGCTTGTTACAGACGAAAGTGGTAAAGCTTGGAACATTCAAAGCTGATTACCATCGCGAACCCCTAGATGTAAACTGTAAAAGAGCTCTAGTACATCTTGGAGAATGGTTAGCAGAACATGAGAACGGATTTAATATCTTGGATGATGATGCTGCTGTTCTCTATCAACACACCGGGCAGCCAGCATTCCAGGCATATTGGCGTACGATATTGATGGATTGTGCTGACGAACCTTTAGAACGAGACCCTTTAGAACGGCTCAACGAAGACGATATAGAAGAAGGCGATAGTCCATTCTGGGCAATTCTCCGGCATCTAAGGAAAGAGTTCGAGATGTACCACGGCTTCGATGTTGAAGACTTACAGCTCGACAATCATTGGGAAGAAATGCCATATCGACTAGTTTGTAGGTTTGATGACACATATAAGGACTGGAGGTTCGCAGTTACAAACAACAAGCTCTATACAATGGTCTGTGATGTACAGCAAGGAGACATCGTTGTCGTGGCTGAAGGTGCAAAGGTACCCTTAGTTATCCGCCCCAAAAGCGTTCACGAAGGTGAAGGAAAGTGGCGTGGCATGGAAGTATACAGCCTGGTAGGAACGGCCTACGTGCATGGTTTCATGGATGGGAGGGCAGTCCAAGAAGCCAACAGAGGGGATAGAAAGGTGGAAACTGTCTTGTTCCGGTAATAGAGACACTGACTGGATTTGCTGAAATCGGATCAGGCTTCGATACTGTGTTATTGGAGGAGATTCGGTCCCTTGTCTGCTTTGGTGAAGATTGGCAAGTCGAAAAGGAACGAAATAATTGAAACCAGTGCAAAGCACAACATGTACTGTATCTCTTTAGTGTAAGATTAACTAGCAAGAGCCCTATTAGCGGCCTTTCTGTACACGAATAACCATGGCTGGTGACTCCCAAACCCTCCTGATAGGTACTAGAAACCAACCAGGTAAGGCTTCATGACAGCCATTGACAACAATTTCCCAGCCTATACCCCTGTGTAGGCAGCAATGTGTGTAGGAGGTCTTAGAATACGATCCCGTAATCCATCGAATGGAGCGCAACCTGATAAATCTTAAGCTTATCGTCCCATTCATCACCAAAGTGCTTCACCAAGATATCGCACATGTCATCGGTGGTGATGTCCTCGAGGCGTCTCGCGCCCACGTGCGAGCGAATCACGACCTGCAGGGCCCGTATCTCCTCGATCTCCTTGACCTCCGCCGCGGAGGGCTCGAGGGGGGGAAAGTTCTTGTCGGCCTTGGAGCTCGCGTAGAGGGGCGACCCGTGAGGCGGCTGCAGCAGGATCTCGAGGCGGACGTTCTTCCGGTCTTGCTGGATGGTCTTGTCCTGCCCGAAGAAGAGCGACAGGTTTTCGGGCGTGTCCTTGCCGGTGAGCACGAGGCGTCTCAGGAGGAGGCTGAGGGTCTTGTTAGTCTATTTGGCAAACAAGCTAGAGGTCTTGTCTTCTTACTAGAGACCGCGGAACTCGCTGTGGGAGGTCGGAATAGTGATCCCGAAGTCGCGAGCCATGGATTTTGCCTTAGGATCATGTGCTGCGACCTTTACGTGATATGTCACATTATCGAGAGACTTTGAGCTAGCGCCATTGGTTGATACGTGCTTGCAGAAGGTCTTGTGGTTTATCCAGTCTTGCTTTTGGCAATCATTAGAGCAGTACTGGGCATGTTTGCACCCAGTACAGAGTAAGAGATTGGTGGGAGAACGCTCCTTGCAAGTAGGGTTGCCGCACTTCGGTCCTAGTTCTGTCCGAGACGAAGCCATTGCAATTGGTATGTGATGAAGTGTCTTGCCGAATTGATCAGTAAATGATGCGCGTGAAAGGTCAAGATTTATATATGGTTAAAGGAGTAGTGTGATTTACTTTACAAACGTCTCCAGGCGTTGGGTAGATATTTATCGATAATGGGAGTCTGCGTTTATGTGGTAACCTGGGGCGATGTCCGATCATAAGCGGGATGTCTTGTCCACTGAGATCTAGGCATCATTTACAGCTACATATATATGTATGCAAATAGCCTTAGGTAGGTGCCTTAGAAGGTGGATAGGTAACCTACTTGGTTACCAGGTAGGTAATGCTCTTACCTACCTCCTGACCTAATTCTTGCTCAGGGGTACGGCTGCGGGATGCTATTAGATTGACGCGGCAACAATGATACAGACAAAACAAGTGCAACCGTACCTGTGTTTATAATCCCACACAAGGCTCTTACAAGAATGGAAAGAGTCGCTTATAAGTTAAAGATATTTATTTACCTATTATTTACATTAGCTATGAGCTCTGATGACTTAGACTTGCACCGGTCTCGAATAACGATACCCTCAGGCTACATCCAAGAGCCACACCGAGCATCCCTCTCCCGAGCTTCCACGTTGTCGATGGCGGTTCATTAGTACGACTCGCAGGCCAAAGCGCCAAAATGTGCACCCCTGACAGGGTCATGGTGTCGGAACCAAGACTCGTCGTGGTCCCAGGAATTTACGCCTTCGAAATCCAATTCGATATCGCTGAAATCCCGTGTCATCCGACTCGTACCCGTCCCACTCCTCGTAGTGCTTATACGGGTACGCGGCGTGTTCGAACTCGTCCATAAACCCGAACACGTTGCGGCCTTTGCGCGAGAGGGGCGTCCCGTCGTCGAGTTCCCATTCCGCGTCCGACGGCCGGACTTCCACGACGCGATATCCATTCCCGTAGAACACGGCGCGGTCGTCGCGGATATTGCTTCGGCGCTGCTGCTGCGACGAACCCTTGGACCGTCGAATCCGGTAATCGATGAACCACAGGTTAGGCAGGTACTCCATCGCGCAGATTAGAGATTGCGCCCTGCGCTCCTCTGTAGATCCCGGAGAGCGCAAATAGCCGTGCTCGTATAGGTCCCTGAAGTCATGCCGAGTCGGGCTATTCAGAGCCGAGTCATATTCTAGCGCGACGTCTTCGATAGAATTACCGCCGCGCAACCCAAGAAGGCGAAAGTGTTCATCCATCGTGTAGATATCTACAAGGTCACGCAGCCGGTAGCAGACGAGGTCGCCAGTTAGGAGCGGGAAATATCGTTGTTCTTTGTCGCCTGTAGCGTTGCGGTGCGTGGAGAATCCCGTCCGACCGGTAGAAGTGCCGACCGCAAGACTAGGCGGAAGAGAACAGAGCCTGGGATCTTGGATTGTTCTTCGGTACCGTCGTTCCATGGCGTCTCGTGATTCCAGACATGCGGTCCACAGCCCGCCGTTCACCAGGTACATGGACGGGTTGTCCGATAGAACTTGTGCAGCGGCGGAATCGAAGTATGATATGGATCATCTTGGTACGTTATCCCTCTATTTATACCTTGATCTAATCACTTACATTTACCTCCCAGCACCTAGGTAGGTTTAGTTTAGCCAGCGCCTCAGCATCGTGTAGTGATGCCTTCATTGAACTTTAACATATAATGTTAAAAATGTCCACGGCATCGTGAGAAGACTTGTATAGACGAGAATAATGTTGAGTCGGTACGTTCCGGTGTGTTTTTTGGAGGTCGCCTTGATTCAGCTTTCACTTTAGCCTCTCCTCCAAGGCATTCTTGGCCGACGGTACGTGGGTACCTACAGCAGGTAAGACTACCCCGGTCTCTTGGCTCAGCCACCTGAGACCCCTGCTAGCTCTTCCGCACTAACAGGGGGGTTTACAGCCGTAAATTTGCTTAGTCCGTTTGGGCTACAACTTTGGGCTACAACCTTTAAACATCGAGTGATATGTATCTACAGGGGCTCTTAAGGCCATTGCCGTTCGTTATTGATGAATTGAATGGGCGTAGCTGGAGGTTTCCATTTAATCCTAATGGACTTTGAATTCGACAGAGAGCAATGTAATACATAAAAAAGACGTTCGGATATCGATATCCGACAAGTAACTAACCGTCTCACCATCTTATATTAAGTCCTACATTGCGCCTACAGCTGACACGTTGAGGATTGGCTGCTGTTGGCTGTGTCAAAGCCATGCATGGATTAGATGGGGAGATTGCCGACTTGTATTCTGCAACACGTCCAAGATCCGAGATACAAGCTTTCACATACTTTTTCTGTCGTGCTTCTCACAATTATGGGACTGCATTTGTGAGTACTGTAAGTCTGGACCATTAGAGCATGTTATAATGTTCTAGAGAATTTCCCAAGACATGGAAATCTTCTAGTCTTTTCGTCCACTCTTACCTCTCACCGTCAGAGTGCGACTTTACATCCTGACTCGATCCCTTAGGTACCTACCGGGACCGTTCCAGCGCTCGTGGAAAACATCCAATTAGCGACGGGTGGACGACTGCGCCGGCTGCCGCATAATATGCAGCTTTGGGGTAAGACAGAAATCTGCTGCTGATTTGTGATTTATGATTCGTCCTCGCCCCATGTCGTAAGTCAGGACCAAAATAGGTCGGTCAGTCAAAGCCTCAAAATCTCATTTCCTACCCTATTCACTTAATAGCTAGGACTCCGTTACGCTAAAGCTGTACCGCTGTCCAACCCGCCAACCAGTTGTTCTCCCCCCCGTCGCTAGCCCTGTCTAGAAGTAGAGGAGTCAAGGAGACCCTGAAATGCATTCATGCCCATGAACGGGGGGCTTATCTGAGCTGGTCTAGCTGCATCTGGACGACCATTCAGGAGGAAGCGTTTTCATACATATTCAGCTGTACTCTCCCGCGTAACCCATCATCTCTCCCTTGATTGTTTTTTTCTTTTCTGTTTGCTGCTCCATCCTTTTCCCCCCTCCTTACCTGACTTGTGTCGGCCGGTCGTGTCTCGCAGTTCGTCCCTGTGTGTACCTACCCGGGTATCCAGCGGGTCTTTGAATTGCGTATTTTCGGCGGAGATCGCTAGAGCTAAAGAAGATCGAGCAGCAAGTTCCGGTGCAGAATTCATTCCCCTTTTTACCAGGTAGGTAGCTTGGGCTAAACAAACTAGTCGGGGGGGTCTCTAATTGCGAACATCAGCACTCCAAGTGTTTCAACCGCCTTACGTCCTTGAGTCGATAGAAAAACTCAGTTCAATACCTCCTTTTTACGATCCTTACGTTGGTTACCTATCTGGGTAACCTCCATAACCTAAGCCTTCGCCATCACCCGATTATCAAACCTTGGTGCGAAACCCCATCCGTCCGAGATGCATATGCCGAGATCCGTCGCGGCTCTCCTGCCGTCCGCCCTCCTCCCTCTCCTGCTGCTGCCGAGCTCCCTGGGTGCATCGGTGGCGGACCGATCCGCGTGCGTACGCAGCGGCGCCGACGACCTCGCAGCCGCCGCAGCCTGCGGCGACAAGGGCGCTTTAAAGTACTGCTTCGAACACGCGCCCCAGTACATCGAGGCCGGCGACCTCGAGCGATGTTTCCACGACTCCGGGTGCACGTCCGCCGAGGCCGCCATCGAGGCCGCCTTCATCCTGCACAACTGCGACGTCGCCAAGTCCGTCGCCGAGCTGAGACGGCGCGGCCCCGAGCCCTTGGCAGGTAAGAGATCCGCCTTGGGAATACCGGATTTTGTACTTGCAAGACTAACCGTAATCATCGTAGCCATGACCCTACTTGACGCACGCCAGGACACGACAACGGCAGCGACCGCCACCGCCACGACGACAGCCGCGAACGGGGGGTTCACGCCGTCGATCCAGTGCAGCACGGAAACCACGATATCGACGTCCTCGTGCCCGATCCAGTCGACGGGCACGGCGTCGGGCCGCACGATAACCTGCTACCCGTCCACGGCAACAACATCCGTGTGCGCGTCCGAGAACATCTGCATGAAGGACAGCCAAGGGATCGACACGTGCATGCGCCGCAACGACTCCCTCGACACGGGCGAGATCATCGTCACCATCATCCTGGGCGTCTGCTTCGCCGCCGGCCTCGCCACCCTCGTCTTCCTCTGCTGCCGCGACAAGCGCGCCGAGCGCAAGCTGCGCGCCCGCGCCGAGGCCGCCGCTATCGCCAAGGCCAACGCGGCGAACGCTACGAATGCTAGCGCCCATGTTCCGATGGCTGGCGAGCACGCTTCCGCTCCCTACGACCCGCCTAAGCGCGCCCCGAGCCCGAGTGTGGGCAACGCGGCGCCGGGCCAGAACCCGTTTGACGACGGTCCGAGGTTCTAGGCTGTTGGATGGTTGGTCCGGGGGGCGGCGGAGGAAGCTGCGCGTGGAGAGAGCAAACAAGCAGGAATGTGACAGGATAGGACGTGACGTGGATGGGACGCGTGGTGCCGCGCCTAGGGGGTGAATCTGCGGGACCGAAGGTATCCCTTGCTTCGTGGTGGCTTGAAGATGGGAACGGCGGGAGAGATGTGACAGTGACAGCTCCCACGTGTTTTCGTTCCCCTCGTGGGATACGAAACGAAACCCGGCACCACGGGTAAGGCGGGTCGAGGAATAAAGGAATAAGGAGGTTCGGGAGGCTTTCTTTTTTTTAAGGCATCATCGGGAAAAAAAGAAAGAAACTTGTTTAGATACCTGCATTGCATTTTTCCAATTCAATATGGATATGTCTTCCTATATCTCTGGTCTCCTATATGATGCCTTGGCAATCAAATTTTTGAGACTCGACGAACTGTCTATGGTAGAATTGGCTAGGAAAAGGAGGATTGTGAGTTGTAGGGCTAGATGGTGGACTTATTAACTGCGTATTGCTTTAGTATTAGGTAAGGCCTTCATTGTTAATAAGGGGGTGCTAGCTCTATACCTCCTAGGGTACACGTCTTTCCCTCTTGACAGCAGAGGAAACGTACCTACACGTAGCTATTTGTAGAAGGCTTGAATGATGCACTTGCGATGAGGCTTATCATTCTCTGGACCACTGGCTCTGAACAGTCTTCGCTGGACGAGGGAGCGGTGAGACTTTGGCTCACTTGGTACACTAAACAATAACTCCGCCGTATATCACTATCCGCGACTAAATGGCTCCCTTTTACAACAATACTATTCTAGAATTACTTTGATCTATCTTACCTTGACTTATGAAAGGGGAAGCGAGGCTCAGGCTGAAGCTGGTAGCCATTTCACACCCGTCACAGTTCTTAATACGGCTCTACTTTTCATAATCTCGACACATTCACGCTCGTAGAAAAGGCGAGTTGCGAGTATTTGAGATGCTCAATGGGGGGATATCCCATAATAATCGACCTGCATTAACAGCCCCCAACTGGCGACCGCATACCTGCGCGAGAGTGAAGGTACACGGTCCTCATTCTCTTAACACATGCGCAAATGCTCTTTAGGAGAACACGGAATCACTACTCCATCGTGTGTTGTCTCAATTCGACGTAACCCCCCCAAATTAGGATAACGTCGAACGGACCTATCGAGTACAAATTGGTTATAGTTGCATGCTCACCCAGCAACGTTCCAAGAGGTACGCGAGAACACAAACAAAAGCCAAACCAATCCCCGGCTCTGCGAGGAAAAGAGAACCTCTAAAACGATCCTAACGTTCATACCAGACCTTTCCTGCTCTTACACTGGGTTGCTACGGCTCATCTTTCTCCCATACGATGTTTGAGCTCCTCCTAGGCTCTCGGGGGGAAGACGTGAGGGGAGCTATGCCCCACGATCGGACTACCGATTTCACCGGGTGCTCCTAGATTTCGGGGAAGCGAACTCGGTGCCGAGCCGGCATCCGTCTCGAACTTGATGGCGACTTGGCCACTCTCGTCGTGCCGGATGTCGAAGGTGCCGCCACCGTTCTGGGTGTTTCCTTCCGTTTCACACATGTCTAACAGCTCCGCCTCGGAAACGGGGTCGTGTCCGGGAAAGCTGATAGAATCCACGCGGCTCTTGATGGAAGATATGTCTATGTACCCGTCAGGGTCTCCGGCATGTGTCGTCAGATCTTTGCAGGCACGCACAAGCATCTGTCGAACCGTGACAGACCTAGGCGCCGACGCTCGCATCATGCCAGGGGGTGGATGGCCAAACGTAGGATTCGGAGGCCATGCTGGGTTAGAGAAGCCTGGCGGAGGCGAAAATACGTTCGGAGGACCCCAGGCGTTGTTCATTGGCGAGCCGAAAATCGGATCCATGAATGGCGCACTTGGAATCGACGGTCGCGCCCCAGGAATAGCAGTGCCTCGGCGAGTAGAGTTGGAACTTCCAAAAGGTTCGTCTGAATCGTCGAGCAAAGCACTGCTGCCAAGATGACTGCTCACATCATCGATGTCTGTGGACAGATCGTGATTCTTCTGCCCATGGACTACACTTCCCGGTCTACCAATAGGGGTTGGTCTACCGATCGGCTGAGACACGATCCCGGCGGCTTTCATGTCGAGGGGGCTGGTATCAAACGATGCAGACGCCTGGCGTGAGTGTGACGAAGGTTGTCTCGATACACCGTCTGGGGAGAAATCCTGATGATGCATACCAGGCAGGGGTTCTCCTGGCTGACCAAATCCTGGAGGCGCGGGCGGCATTGCAAAGGGTCGTCCACCCATGGGATTGGGAGCCGGAAAACCTGGCGGACCCTGCATGCCCATGGGACGCATGTTTTCCAGAACAGGCGGGAATATGGGAGTGTGCATTCGGTTGAATGCAGGCCCCATAGGCGGCGGCATTCCAGGAGGAAAAGGCATCCCTACGGGAGGCATTCCCATATTGAAAGGTGCTTGATGCAACCCGGGAGGGCTCTTGACTCCTGCGTGAAGAGGAGACGCTGGCTGCGTAGGAGGGCCTGCGCTCAACGGTCCGGTAGATGAAGCTTTCCTCGGAGGACCGATAGGACCCGGGCTGGTATGCAGCGGAGTGAGAGTATGCGGCGAGACATTCTGGCTCGGACCGGATGCTGAATGAGAAGCCTGTGAAACTGATCTCGGTACCTCTTGAGATATAGATCGAGGTTTTATGGGCGTTGGAGCCTTGGGTAGAGCCGGGGTTGCAACAGAAACTTGAGGTGACGGATGGTTCGTCGGCTGTTGGTGAGGTATCGCAGGAATCGAGACAGGAAGCTGTTTCTTTGCAGGTTGCGTCGGAATAGGGGCCGCAAGAGTTGCGGCTTTCGCTGCTGCCTTCTCCTTTTCTTCCTGCTTCGACTTTTCCTTGGCGTCGCGCTCGGCCTTAGCTTGCGCAGCCCTTAGCTCCTTTTCTCTCTTGTCCTTTTCGTGTTTCTCTCTCCTTTCTCGAGTTTCGCGATCTTTGAGCTCGCGAGCCTCTTGTTCCTTGCGTCGCTGCTCCTCCTTTAGCTTCTTCTCGCGTTCCCGGATTTCGCGAGCTTTGCGTTCTTGTTCCGCCTGTTTCTCCTTCTGCTCGTGAGCTCGTCGTTGTCGCTCCAGTTCTCTTTTCACACGTTCCTCCTCCTCGGCCTTTTTCTGCGCATCCTTTTTCTTGCGCTTTTCTTCGGCCTTGAGTCTGGCTTCTTCAATCTTCCTCGTCTCCTCCGCTAAGCGAGCCGCATCTTCTGCGGCCTTGGCTGCATCCCGTTTGGCCTTCTCCTCGAGCTGGGCTTGTTTCTTTTGGGCTGCCTTGTCCTTTCGCTTTTGCGCCTCCTTTGCCTTTTTGGCCTTGCGTTGTGATTCCTGCGATTCTTCTTGCGCAAGCTCTTCGAGAAGCTTCTCTTGTCGTTCTCTCGCGACCTTCTCTCGATACGCGGTTAATACCCTCTGCTCAAACATGCGCGCAGCGAAAATCTGAAACATTCTACGTCCTTCTTCCATTCGCTGCTCCTCAGTCATGGTGTCCTGTATAGAATATTAGCCGGAGGTGCACCCCGAGTAGACGTGAACTAGTTACCTCTTCCTCCTCGTAGTCTTCATCCTGGCTATCGTACTCCTCTTCTTCCTCCTCGTCCTCGTCGAACTCTTCATCCTCAGGGGGCGGGTGGTTGTGAGAGTTAGGCAGGGAGCTGCCGTTGACAGCGTGATTGTATCCTCCTGTGTAGTGATCCTTAGCATCTTCCTCGCGTGCCATTCGCCGTTCGGCTAACTGCTCCATCATCTCAATAAATTTCTTGCCGTCATTCTTCAGTAGGTCGTCTGCTACAGTAAGAATGCCGCCTGGAGAAAGGTTATTCAAAAACGTTGGATACACGCATGAACCGGGACCATGGACTGCGGCTTACCTTTAACGGTGAGGCTTTGGCCAAAGTTAAAGAAATCATTGGGATACGGATCGCGAGGGATCTCCTCGGGTTCGTCTTCTTCATCCTCCTCTTCATCCAGGCCGTCCACGTCACTATACTCCTCGACATCTTCTTCCTCTTCCTCCTCCTCCTCGTCGTTATCTACATGTTCCACTATACGGCCATGCGACGGGTGGTGGTTGGAATATCGAGATGGTAGGGCGCTGGGGGGATGGAGGCCGCTCATGGGCCCAAACCGTTTAGGAGAGAACATAGGGGGTGCATTCGGGTGGTTATGAGGTTGATTCGCGAAGGATTCTAGCTCCTGATAGTAAGCATCGTAAAGACCTTCTAGCTCTTCCTCGATCGCCGTTCGTTTGCGCCCGCAAACGGAACAGCTACACGTATGCTTCTGCTGTTCCTTCATCTTCTTTAGGACGGCATCCTTCTCGACCTTGACGAGGGATTTCCGTTCGTCTTCCCCTAGACCTAGCCAAAACTGCTTGATCCGTTCCCGTTCTTCTGGGCCAGAGGTGTTCCATATCTTCTCCTTAGATATGCCCGAGGGGTTTTCGTTCACGGGTTCCTCGACTATTCCTTTCTTCTTCTTCTTGCCCTTGGATTTCTTCCCCTTCCGCGCAGTCCCGTTCGAAGGCTCGTGGAAAGCATGGTGGTGGCCATCGTCGCTTTCGGTCTCTTCGCCCCAATCTTCATCGTCGTGGACATGGTTGTGGGAGGAATGATCCTCGTTCAACAGGGTGTTTCGGGAATTGTGCGGAATATTTCTCTGCGATTCTGCGGGGATAGGCAAAGGTGCGCTGTTGGTAGACGCCGGACTAGGGAGACCATTCGCAACGGCTTCTGCTTGCTCCGCGGCAGCTTTCGCGGCAGCTTTCGCTCGGCGTTTCTGCTTCTTACGATTGATCGGTTGCGCAGGAGGCACGTCGGCAGCGGTCGAGTGATTGGTCGGGGCACCGCCGCCTCTAGATGACGAAGTCGTAGTCGGCGATGGTTGGGCGGGCGGAGTAGACGCGGAGGACTTAGGAACGGAGATGTACTTGGTTCCATCCTTATTGGTGTACTTCGCTGTAGCTTTCGGCGGGTTGGCCTGCGAGGCGGGCTGTCGATTGTTGGTAGGCATTCTGAAGGGAGGCTATGACGCGAAGGTGTATGGAGTCATGTGCGATGTGTCCTGGAGTCGTAACTTCACGTGAAACAGCTGGGTACTCGGGGTTCACGATTTGCTAGAAAGCAGATTAAGTGATACGGATAACTCTGTGGCAACGATGAAGAGACAGACGAGCAGCCGTACTTTGTTTGGCGGGCTTGAGAAAAGTCGCCTTGGCTGTCGTTGCTGGTTGCCCCTCTCTGCCGTGGGAAATTGGCGACAGTCCGAACCCAAAGCAGACGCCGCACTTTGCACTTCGCACTTTCGATGGAGGATTTGGTGATTCTGCGTTTGGCAACGGAGATAGGCTACGGTGCAAGGCCAGACGAGCAGTGGGGATGTTTAACCTATCGCCAGAAGGTTGTTTGTTGGTGAATGTTTGGCGAGGCGAGGTATTGATGTTGGCGTTTATGGTTTATGGTTTAATGGAGGAATCTGGGATCTCTGGCTTTTCCCTTTTCCGCTCGAATACACAGAAGACGTTGAAATCAAATCTCGGGCAGGTACAATCATCAAAGTACCTAGGCTAGGAAACTTTGGCGGGAGGATACATTGACGGCCAGAACGTGTTTTTCATTGGGTCGCTCCTTACCCCCAAAACCTTATGTAATTCGCCTACAATGCACTTACAATGCACTTACAGCGCTGTACCTACAGGTAACAGGTTTATGATGTGCCCTACAGCAGGTACGGTAGGTATAACCTTAGCGCCATCTTGCAGCCTCGCAGCCCTTAAAACCCCCCTCCATCAGCCCCAGTTTTGCCGGGCAACCGGGATGCAATATAGGCCGTGGGTTCTCAAGTGGGAATGAGGTCGTCACATGACCATGACGCTTTTCTCAAACTTATCAGCTTATCCATTAGGTACCTAATAATTTATCCACCGCTGAGGGGCCATACCTACATGTAATTCATAGCTCTTAGCTGAAGGCCAAAGATGAAGGCCAAAGATGAAGGCCAAAGATGAAGGCCAAAGATGAAGGCCAAAGATGAAGGCCAAAGATGAAGGCCAAAGATGAAGGCCAAAGATGAAGGCCAAAGATGAAGGCCAAAGATGAAGGCCAAAGATGAAGGCCAAAGATGAAGGCCAAAGATGAAGGTCAAAGATGTTGAGGGCCAACACAATACCTTGATGGCTCGCCTAGCCCTGCAGCTCAGGTCTACAGTCTACAAGACTTCTTTGAAGTTGTTTCGCGTACACCGCACGCTCTTGTCTTAGCCTTCCCCGTGACTTCTATTTTCTATTATTCGATCCTCTTGTTACGTCCAATACGACTTGCTCGTACGGCTGAAACGCGACCTATGGGTAGTGGTAACCTATTCATTAACTTATCAGTTTATATATAAGGATACTCACCAATCCCTTTTAATAGAAGCTGTGAACCAGATACGGCCACCAACTAAACTCACCGTCTGACCATCAGAAATAGAAAATATGCCCGGTCCAGAAACATTACCGCCGCACGTTGGGTCCTGTGGTGGCCAGAATTATATCTAAGCCTCCACAAGACGTCCTTCTTCTGTTCTGTCATTTGCTACCACCCCCAATACGGTTGAATCAGTCTCGGCCTTTACCAGGGTCTCTTAACATGACCTGAAATTAGAATATTCCTGCTGGTGCCTTGAAGGAAAACAGGTAGAAACAATATACGGTCAGTAGCATTGACCTCTGCAGGTAGGTATGAGGTAGTCGCCAAACACATGTTAACATTATAGTGCTACGTCACAATGACTGGCCAATTGGTTCTTTTACTTGGCCAGACTGGACGAAACACAGCATCGGGAACGTACCAATGCTCTTCGTCGGAGCCAGTCAGGCAAATCCAATCATGTTAGGTCCATATTATCTTCGATATTTCCCCCATTATCCCCTCATAAGTATGTGGTGGGACATAGCCATGATAGCACTTCGCAATTGGGTTAGGAGGGGAGTATCGCAGTAGAGACATGCACCATTTTAATATTCGACCCTGAGACCTGCAGCCGTTGGGCGATCTTAATCAGCCAAGCGCGTCAAGATGGAGAGCGGTCAGCTCGGATCAGCTAGCTAACCCTTTTCATCTATTTTGCATAGGCTATCTCATACTTGAAAGATCACCTCACTCACGTAGTGAGCAATGGGTCGACTACCCTATGACTAAATTCCACATCACGACATCAGATGCAGCTCCTATATAGGATGCTAGGTTAGCTACCCAAGGGGTACGTAACTTGCGTAACTTGCGTACCTAACTGGTTAACCTGAGTGGTTCAATAACGAAGTCTCGCTGTAGAACTCTCAACGTCTACTGGCTCCTCCACAATCTGCGATCTATGTGTTTGGCAGCCAACTCACTCACCACTTATTAATCGACTCTGATCAGCCCACATGAAGTTATGTCGAGCCAATCGTGTGTAAAGCAAGCCAAGTTGTGTTCGAAGGCCCTTGTTAACTATCTGATGCTGTGGCACGGCCTAGACAGTTTGTTTGATCGAGCCGACCCCTGTAACGTAGCAGCTTTGTCGGGGGTCAGCATGGCAGCATGGTTATAGCATAGAAACGGCATCTCGCAGCTAGTATATCGGCTTAGCATGCAGTGTTATAGAATTAGTCAAGCTTCGTCGAGCAAGCGGTAAAGCGGGCATAAGGACTTTATATATTGTATATAAGTGTATACCTACCGATGGTCTACCGATGGTATAATACCTATTATTATCTATTATCTAGTTGACAAAAACTGAAACGTCAATAACCTCGTTGTTCGCTAAGCCTTATCCTTAAGAGCTACTCTAGGTATTTGACTTATCCCAATACAGAATACAGCTGGATACTGATAAGTCTGGAGTCAGACCTGACCAATCGTGTCGTCGTATTCTCATAGCTGAATCGCTAGTTACAGGGGTCACCAAACACGGACTAAGAACTGAGGAATCCTTTAACGGAGGCCTTAAATTCTACCGCGAAACCCGGCTCTGCCCAGGTCGCGCAGGACGCTCGTATTCGACAATTTTTCCAACTAAAACATATATCTTAACCGAACGAGCAACGTCAAAAGAAGGGAACATAATTAGCAGGATCGGACGAATAGGGGAAGAAGCAAAACACATTCGATTGGGTATTCTGGAAACGCCCTCCACCGACGACAATTTATTTTCTTATTAGTACATACTATCAAGCGACACGGGAACAGACGCCGTCGAAGCTCCTGTCCAAGTTTGCTCGCTAAACTCACGTCAACGTTTTATCACCGAAGCCTGTCCCATCTGCGCTTACATATAATCCCATCCGCCACGAGGTGACACCCCCCCCTGGAGCTGGGGACAGCGAGAAAAACAAGCTCTCAATTCCTTGCTAGACTACGCGTCCCGAGCCTTAGGCGTCTGATAAGTTTGTTTCGACGACAAGAATAAAACGAGACAAGAAAGCAAGCAACCACCTCGGGATTTCGCACATTTCGCGGCGAGCAATGGCGAACTCGAATCCGCAGAATGTCATTCGCAGGTATGTTCCCAAGTCCCAAGTCCAAGTCCAATTCAACCCGTCGATCCTTTTTCGGGATTCAAGCCCAAGCCATCGTTACAGCCCCCACGATGTTACCCCTAAGAAAGCCCGCCGTCAAATCTAGGCAGGCCTCCTCGAGACACCAGGCACCGCAATCCCTTTTTTTCTCCTGAACACCTCGTGTGCACCAAAGGATCTCCCACAGAATTTCGACTGCTACGCTTTTACCGGTAACCTATACGCAGCGCGCATGGCTAACCCGATCGCTAGGAAACTAGTCATTATTGGTGATGGAGCTTGCGGGAAGACCTCTTTATTGAGTGTCTTCACTTTGGGGTACTTCCCAACTGTGAGTTTGAATTTCTCCCCAACCCATCCCTCCTGTGTCTCCTCTATCACACCCACTCGCTGACAAGTTGTTTTACAGCACTACGTAAGCTAACTAGACCGCCCGCCCTTCCCCAATCGCGGGACCGCCGGACTAACGATGGAATTTTCCTCTCGACTTCTAACAGATCCCGACCGTATTCGAGAACTATGTGACAGACTGCAGGGTAGATGGCAAATCAGTACAATTGGCATTATGGGATACGGCAGGCCAGGAAGACTACGAACGACTGCGACCGCTCGCTTACTCGAAAGCGCATGTGCTCCTAATAGGCTTCTCGATCGAATCGCCCGATTCGCTTGACAATGTGAAGCACAAGGTCAGGCAGTCTCTCTCATTCCCTTTTTGACCCCCCCCCCCTAGGACGCATCATCCGCGACCGTCTCCTACCGCACTACCGCACTACCGCACAGAAATAGACCCTGCAAGACTGGATCTTGGGCTGACAAGAGAAAAACAGTGGATAGAAGAAGCAACAGAGCGGTGCCCGGGGGTCCCCATCATCCTCGTAGGTCTAAAAAAGGACCTGCGGGACGACCCCGTAGCGATCGAGGAGATGCGCAAGAAAAGTTTGAAGTTCGTGACGGAGCGACAGGGCGAGCAGGCCGCCCAGGAGATCGGCGCGCGCAAGTACCTGGAATGTTCGAGTCTGAGCGGCGAGGGCGTCGACGACGTATTCGAGGCCGCCACGCGCGCTGCCCTGCTCACCTTCGAAAAGGGCGAGGGCGGCGGATGCTGCGTCATATTATGAGACCGTCCTGAAAACGCAGAACAGGATAAAGGGGAAGGGTTCTCAGGGGCAATTCCGGGACACTAAAAGCTGGTGCAAATGGGAGGGGAGTTCGGCGGAAAGAGATCAATTTCCTTTTCCTTTACCTTTTTTGGATTAAGTGGAGGAAGAAAGAGAAGCAGAATGACCGAGAGGGAATCGAGAGCAGAATCGAGAGGAGGATCTATGTGCGAAATTTACCGCGAGCGAGGCGACGCATTGCCATTTAATTCGCCCACTTACCCACCACGACTATTAACCAACCCATCTATCAAGAGCATCGAAAAGGCCAACATATCGACTCTCGCTTACTTACGGAGGAACTACGACTTCAAGTACCATAGCTACCTGTCTAGGCTGGATCAAGACTGAACTGATTGGAGTTACTCTCCACCACGAGGAGAGGGACGATCATAGACAATAGGGAAGAGAATCAAACCAAGAATTACCCTGCAGTAATGATGGCCGGTTCGCTGCCAACACGAGAGTGAATGAGACTAGAAATTGGCGAGGCGACCCCTACTTTCAATGAATAGGACCTTCTTCATTTGACATATCAGCTAAATCCTTTGCTTCCTAGCGAGGATCATGGGCAAAGTGGCATAGCCATACAGGCGGATTATTATACCTACCTAAACAAGCATATACTTGCGACGCGGCACTAGATCTAGATGATCGAACGATCTAATATTTAATCTTTCGACATCGTGAAACGCCAAGGCTGGATGGTAAGTGCAGTAAAGGATCAACATAAGATGACAGCAAGTATGGGAATATAGCAATGTGCAGTTTGCATGCAGAAAACAAAACTAACGCATTGGATCCCAATGCTCCCTAGCTTTGCGTCGTCGTCGGAAAACATTATATGATACAAAAGTTGCTAGACATGTGATATGTACACAGGCTTTTCAGATAAATTACCTACCTACCTAGGTAGGTAGTAAGACCAGACACTCTCACCGCGTCCAGTTGTGGTTCCAAGGCTCGCGAGCCGGCGTCTCGGTCTGCGCCCTCGCATATTCGATCGGTATGCTGTTGTGCCCGTACAGGCCCTTCTTCTCCATCGCGACGCGGTACAAGTATCCCTCGTCCCGCGTGCCGGGTCCGCTCGTCTTGCGCAGCTCCTCGCAGGCGTTGTGCATCGACTGGTACATCCTGCATATACAGTTAGTTTCCAGTTAGTTAGAAACGAATCCTCCTCTCCCAAGGTCTCCCACCCAGTGCGCGGGATGGTACAATAATTTAAAAAGACATACCGCTGCAGTTCATGCTCTTCCCTCTCCCGCTCCTTGCGCTGGAACAGCAGCCAGGCGCGGTGGATGGTCCAGTGCCGGAGCGCGCGGTTGCGGGCGAACCGCAGGGGCGCGGGGACGGCGCGGGGCATCGAGGACTTGAGGTTCATGATTCGGGGGTCGGGTCCCTCGCCCTTGCCCTTCTTGCGCCTCTTCCCGCCCTTGTCGCCTTTGGCGCCTCTGGAGGCGGCGGCCTTGGCATTCTGAGGTGGTGTCGTGTGTATAGAGCGGTTAGAGGTAGAGTTGGACAGGGGCGATGGCAAAGCCGTGGAGGTTATGGCTGCTCCTCGAGTCGACGAAGTTAGAGCTGAGCATGAGGGAAGACTGGATAGAGATCCCGTCGATGGGAACCTCGCGAAGAGGCCGCGAAATGTGGGGGTGAACATCGTGCTCGGGGTGTGTATACTGAAGTGCGATCGTAATTGCTTGGATGGTTCGTTATCGTGCTGCCGACGCTCTAATGGCCCGGGTAGAATCTTCGATCTCGACTAGTGTTGGTACGTCGCTGCGGTCTGCGTCCTTCGGATACGGTATCGTCAACTTTTCTCAAGGCAACTACTCTCTCCCGTTTTCCTCCTCAATCGCCCGTATTTCTAGAGACAATAGCAATTCCCCCTTGTAACGAATGTATCCGAGGTGCCGTCGTGATCGTTCAATTTCTCCAACTGTCGGAAATTCCAATGCGCCAAGGTTCCAGAGCTCATCCCTAATTAATCGAGCACCTGGATGAAAAAACGATAGTGTGGATCAACAAACTTCCATTCCGTCAGTCTGTTCGAGCTCCTTGGACCCACCGTGGGGGTCATGCGCATAAGTGCATAGATATCTCCTTTTACTTCATATCTTACTTGGCAGCCTTCTCAGTCACTTCTCAGTCACATGTGAGAGGCAGCGACTAATGGAGATTCAAATATAATTGCGACTTCCATTCGCTTCTACCACAAGTTGTAAGCCGCAACTACATCTTGATTTCTTGCTTTATACCGGTTGGTATTACAAACTGTCTAAAGCGTACCTATCAATCGAACATCCATTGACAACCAAACGAACGTTCTGAACTACAATTCACAGTTATTAAAACCGCCGACATCTCCATATCTACCTCCTTATATTTATTTTCTTTACTGAGTTGGCCATATTTTCTGTTGGCATAGAATCTTTCTTAGCATTCAAGCCTACATCAACGTACTCCTTTTCTCCGTTAAATCTTTTTGTTTTTCAACGAAGCAGTACTGCCTCCCTATTGGTACTCCTATTCCAATACGTTATAACGCTTCCACTTCATGTAGAAGCAGAAGCCGTGATCTGACCATCCCATTCTATCCTTCGGTCTACTCATATCTTACTTCCAACCACCATACCCGCACATATACAGAAACACATGTACAAATGTTATGCCTACATCCATGTATACCTTTCAGAGCACTCGTTCATCTCTTCATTCATCAACCTATAGATCTCGAACCCAGACAGGCTTGACATAACTATCACACAGATACCAGGTCAAACACTTAATTCTCAATCCTCTAATAATAATTGTCCTACAAGAGACCTTTTCCTGGCTTTATATTCTATTATTCATTTCTTCAACATGTGTTGTAATAGTCCTCCATCAGTGAACGCCCGTGACTGCTAAATACTGGGAACGGGTTGAGAAGAAACTCGTATTCACACACCACTCACGCGCCTGTCCTTTCCAAAGCAACATCAGACCCTTCCGGCAAGTTCACAAATGGCACGTTACGCCTTTTAGCCATGGCATTAGTACCTTGCCATGGTCAAATCCAATCCATGGGCGTAGTCGTATCGAAGCGAGCGAATGCTATATTTGATGATTTAAAGCGAACCTAGCCTATAACACTAAAATAGAGGCCACACATCGGAGTCCTTGTTTCTGACCCACCTCGTCCATTTATAGAGTCAGCATCTCCTCTAATTGTTGCTAAAACCTCCGTTATACATATCCAGCTTCTCCCTATCACGACGCAAAACCGAAAGTCGCAGAAATCTCGACGTCGTTGCGCAAGAGGCTATGAACCCAACTGCAACAGGCTACATTGCTTAGGAGGTATGTAGATGGAAATTGAGACTTAATGCCCTCGAAACCCAGTCATCTTATCCAGGTTACCTAATACTGCCAGCTCTCGTCTAAGAGGTCGAAGGCCAAAAGGGTAGAGCCCTAATACAGTACTTAAATATATCAGTCATCAGCTCCCCACCGCCAGTCAATCTTTCAACTATTTAAACTGTCAAGCAATACTTCTGTTATTTGAGGTTCATTAATTGTCATTGTTCGAAACCCAGTACAGCGTTGGTCCACAGGCAGACTATGTACAACTTCTTTACATTGAGCAACAGTAGACTGCACCAGCGTCTATCGGCTTTACAATGAAAAACATGACAGGCAGCAACAATATATTTCCAACATAATGCCTCCCCGCCCCCCAACCCCCGACCGTAGAGTGCAAACGCTTTGTTTGCCGGGCTTGAGGGAAGGAGGAATGAACCCTTTGCTAGGCGGGTGGATTGGTATCCAAGAAAGATTCCTAGCCTTTTGACACCAACCAAGTCACCAAGACAACGTCGTACAATAGTCCTTCAACCTCCATCCGAGTGCGTACAGCGGGCCCCCACGCCCAGCGTGGGTTGGGAGAGCTCCACGCCGCCGCCGTAATGGGGTGGTTGTGCTCGGTTTGTTCGAACTCTTGAATAGAGCAATCTCGTAGTCTGAGTGGGCCGAGCCGTCAACCCTCCAATTCTGTCGCTCGTCGAGCTCCTACAAATGAGTGACCAAGAGGGCCACTCTCGTCGCTTTGTGTCGTTCCACGCGTCGGCCATCTTCGCCTGCTTGGCGGTGTCGTAGGATCTCGGGTCTTCCCCGAGGTGCAAGCCTCGCCACACCCCCCCGAGGTACAAGCCTCGCCGCACCCCCGAGGTGCATGCCTTGCTGCAACCCGGAGGCGCAAGCCCTGGCGAGGCTCTAGTGGTCCAGGGGGCTGGGCCGATGGGGTGGATGTGGCCCTCGACTCGCAGGGCGACGGCGAACTAGAGAGCGGTTCAGAGCTTGACTTCCGTTGTTGTCCTTCTCAGGTGACTTACCCATCAACTCTCTGAGCGGTGTAGGATTCTTTCTTTCTTTCCTAGAATCAAACAGTTAGAGATGTTGACTACAACAACGATTAGGGCAATGGGACGACCACTTACTGCATCATCCTGATTCTAGCGCCCTGCTCCATCCGGTAGCAGTACGTTTTGGAGTAGCTGGCTAGGGATAAGCCTCCGTTGGCGGTGTAGATGGGGATGGCTCTGGCTATCTCCACCATCCGGTGGCAGTAGGCGCGAAAGCAGTGTCCTACCAAAACCCGCACCCACGCCTCTGCGTCGTAGGAAACCAAGATCTTCATCGCGCTCATGTAGCTCTGACCTCTGTACTAGAGGACGTCGAGGCCAAGGCGGTCACCCACTCCCCCGTACAGGGCAATCAGGACGATATGTACGGAGGAATGGGCGACCGTCTTGGCCTCGACGACCTCTAGTACAGAGGTCAGAGCTAGATGAGCGCGATGAAGATCCTGGTCTCCTACGACGCGGGGGTGTTGGTGCGGGAGTTGGTAATAAGCTACTTTCACACGTACTGCTACCGGATAAGCTACTTCAACACGTACTGCTACCGGATAAGCTACTTTAACCAAAAAGTAATATTTCGGTCAGATAAAGCTTGGTTGCTAGAAGGGTGCTCATCTTCACCGTCTAGCCTAGAAGGGAGGATGGTGTCGAGGAAGATGACGGTTCATCTCCTCCCCGTCTGCTAACTCAAGACAGGAGACTTGTGGTTGCCGCGAGTATAGCTCTTCTTGCCTGATACTCGTTAGTATATTGTTCCCTGTAGGGTGTTTCGGAAAATTGCTTGCAATAGCTTACTTGTTTTAGTCCATGAGGAGATGTTCAGGTGGTCTAAGGCCTGGATCTGAAGTGCAGACAGGAAAGGGACTGCAGATGAAAGGGACTGCAGATGAAGAGGAGGAGATTAGGGATGGAAGAGGTTTGGGATGATGAGCAAGGGACGAGATGGGAGAGATTAGAGAAAAAAGCGTGGGAGAAAAATATTATTTAACTTGAGAGAATGTGGGAATAAAACCGCCTGGTGGGTTACGAGGTACGAGGTACAATAACACCGCGTCGCGAAGCCAGGCGGTTAGTCGAGCCGGTTAGTCGAGGCGTAGCCAGGCAACGCCGGCACGACTCGACGCGACTCGACGCGACTCGACGAAGCATTGTTGGGCAACTACGATACACCTAAGCTACCTAACCAATACCTAGTCACAGCACCTAACGCACAAATTAAGACCGCCACCACCACCGCCGCCGCCGCCGCTAGGTAGTTTGCCCACTGTAACAACAAATAATTTCTGCATACATCCTTCTACACCTTCAGCTTCGACCAAAGTACGTACCAAGGCAGCTGCAGACAAACACAACAACCAGCCAGGCACTTAAGTGCTTGTACACTTCGCTGGTAATTGTGCATTTAACGGTTTTGAAATCTGCACCACAACACAATTGTCTGGTTGGGCTGTTACACATCGTCTACACCAAGACTAGGCGTCGTCTACACCAATACCAGGCATCGTCTACACCAAGGCTAGGTCAGGTCTAAGTTATTGTCGCCAACGCCGACCTATTCTCAGTCAACTGTCACATCGCGGATTCACTACAGAGTTCAATTCACATTCGAATCTCTTGTATCCATCTCTCGTTCATCGATCATCTGTACTTCATCGATCATCTGTCCTTCATCGATCATTTCTCCTTCATCGATCATCTCTCCTTCATCGATCATCTCTCCTTCATCGATAAGCCTTCTTGAAAGCGGCAACTTTGTTTCTGTCAGACACGCTTTGTCTTGCCAAGTAAGTTCTCCCTACTAGACAAAACCCACGCCCTCGCAAGACCTTTTTCATGCTCTAGAGATTCTCGCCATGTCTCTATGTGCTTATATATACATACTTACAAATAGTTTCAGGATGGCTTCGTCGCGAGAGAAAGCGTCACAAATAGTGAACAGGATCAAAGAGATGACGTATGATGATCTTGCACGAAAACACCCTATCACCCATGTGAATGTGGAGATATATGACGAGGAGATAGAGCATCATTGCGGCATAATAGCTGGCCTCGTCGATGACAGCCCCAACGAGCCTCTCGAGCGCTGTTGGCCGTTTCTGCTATACGTATACAAGTTGATACGCAAATACCACAAGGACATGATCGACGAGTTTGCGAATTGGCAACAGGAGGCTTCCTACCACATCAGACATGCCATATACGATGACTCTGGCAATGATGTTGTCGGCAATGTGGATCAAGGCCCAGGAGAATGGGCGTGTCTTCTATTCCTAGCATGGATAGAAAACAGAATAGTCAGTACTAGGCCACCTCAGCGTCGACTCATCCCCGGATCTCCGAGCGCAGCATCTCCACCGCAATCACTACGTTGGAATCCAGAACTTCCTCGAGACATGCCGGTACCTCCGCCCGCGGTCGGACCCGCATATCAGACGATGTTCTTCAAACCTTCTTCGGAATTGACATATGAACTCAAGAACAACCTCCGCCTACCCGAGACCGACTTTCAACGAAAGTACGTGATAGACCAGGCGATAGCCGCGTGGCGCGACATGCACAGAGAGGGTGTTGAACGAGGCGACGTTGCTTTTCCTGCCGCACCCGAAGAAAACCCGACACCCGCCGATGTTCAGCCGAAAACACGACTGAACCTGGATCAGTATTTAGACCTTTTCCAGCAAGAGCAAGCGTCGTTGTCATTGTTAGCAATGTCTAGATCAACCTAGCATTGATGATTCCAAATGGACTTCTCTCAAGGACACACGCGAAACAAGTCAGGGGCGAGACGTGAGTGAACCTCTTCATGTCGAATTTTCTACGTTTGCGATCGGAATACGGTAGCAGCTTGCAAGTAGCAACCTGCAAGCACATTATGGCAGACATTCACGAACACGATTGGTTGGGGAGTTTTGCAGGGAGGCGGAAGGGGGAGGATAGGCCAAAATAGGCCGATTATGATGCATGATGGATTGAACGATTGATGATAGCTCCTGTCGTAATGGAAAGGTGGATAGGAGAATGAAAGGAAGGATGTGATTGCGGTTTGTGGTTGCGGTTGCGGTTGCGGTTGATTCCGATTACCTATTCCTACAGGTGGAATGCGACGGACCCCCCGCGCCAAGTCGGATTTGTTTTTCATCGCAACATCACGAAGTTCTTGCAGAGGAGGGAACCCTCATTAATAAATTGAAAATGCCTATTGCTGACGTATTTCGGTCTATAGCCTCTCGACCCAGATCATCGACTAAAGGGCCGCTGGATGCAGAAGAGTAAGCCTCGTTCACTACCGGCATTCTTCATGATACTTGATACTAAATAAGAATCCTCCTGAATCATCACTTTACTAAAAGACCATGTAGAGCACCTGTAATGTCTCCCATATCCTCACAAGCTGCCCGCTTCAGCAGCAGCCACCAAGCCAGCTCGCGAACGAGCAGCCCACTCCCGCGGTCGCCCGCACCGCCTAAGTCCCCAGCTCCGTCTACCGCGCCGGTAACGTCCAAGGACTTTTCCTTCCTCCTACGACCCGAGATCTACCACCAGATCTCGCCGCTCTCGGTCCCAACCCCCTTCCGTAGCCCTCCCAGACAGCCCGCGCCGGACACCCCGATCCCGGACCTCCTCAACCACGGCCACTTCCGCGCCGCCGCCATCGCCGCCGTGCAAGCACTAACCAGCAGTCCCGTGTCGGCGACCGCCGCCGCCGCGCACCCGCCCGTGGACCCGGCGGACCACGCGCGCATCTTCGAGCTGCTGTACACGCGGCTCGCGTGCCTCTGCCTGATCGACGCGGCGCCGCTCGCCGCCCAGGAGGCCAAGGCCCTCGAGGACCTCAACTCGGCCTTCTACCTCGACCCGCTCTCGGGCGCCCACCTCGCGCCCTGGGCCCTGCGCGTCCTCGGCGTCCGCCTCCAGGCCATCGGCTTCGGCGACCCGCGACGCGCCGTCATGAGCTACTACGAGCTCGCCCGCGAGGCCCGCCTGCAGGTCGCGCGTGCCGGTGGCAAGGGGCGCGATCCCGCCGAGGCGGAGCTCTGGAAGCGTAGGCTCGCGGAGCTGGGCGTTAAGGTCGCGGGCGCGCTCGTCGAGATGGATGACTTGGCGGGCGCCGCGGAGCACCTTGCTACGCTGGGGGGCGGCGACCAGCACTTTAATGTCGGCGGTGATGGGAGGCTGGCCATGAGCCGCGCCTTGCTGTGGCTGCATCTCGGTGATGTCGAGGCAGCGAGACGCTGTGTCAAGGACGGCAAGGGAGGCGAGACGGGCGAGAGCATCGTGAATGCATTGGCGGATATGGCGGATGGCGAGTACGAAGCTGCGTTGGAGAAATGGAAGACGTTAAGACGTACGATGGAGGAGAACAACGTACACGACGAGATGGTCGGGGTGAACATGACTGTCTGTCTCCTCTACACGGGGAATATGGCTGAGGTAAGTTTCGAGCATGCCACTTGGGAGGCATCTGACGCTGACGTTTTGCCAGGCAAGGGATATCTTGGAGGGCCTAGTCGACACCGGCCAGACGTCACATACCCTCCTCTTCAACCTTACCACTATGTACGAACTCTGCACCGACAGACACAAGAACCTGAAGATGCGACTCGCGGAGCGCGTGGCCTCTAAACCGCCTACGTCCCAGGGATGGGAGAAGACGAATGCGGACTTCAAGCTGTAGAGGAGATTCACGCTTGATCACATCCTATGGGCATGGGCTTAGAGATACTTGCTTGCTGGTCCTGGGCATACCAATTTATCATACGGTAACGATGAGAGGGTATAGCTCTCCTAGAGAGGGGAGATAGGGGATGGTCACAAGCAAGTCTAGACTGGTACTGTAATAAGGCATGTATTATCCAAAAACCAAAAACAGAATGCATACATGATCACCCCAAAACCTCCAGAACTCCGTATCCACCTAGGTATCCGATCCTCTCCAACCTTATCCAACACTATTCCGCCAGGCAATGATACCTATCAGCCAGGGAAAATGATGCGCCATCTGCCGGCTGATGCCAATTATCCTTCTTGATCTGTGAATCCCCCAACTCGGTTGGCCGACTCAGCGGTGACGGGGATACTCTCCCTCTCATGTTTTTTCGAGGAGAGAAAAACCTGATCTAACTTTACCACTTTTCGGTAGCTAGGTTTGCTGTCCTCTTCAGCGCGTGTAGAACCATCCTCTCATTTTTCATCAGGCTTCTCATCTGCCTTCTCATTGGCCTTCCCATCGGCCTCCCCATCGGCCTCCCTCGCCCCCTTCTGCACCGCCAGCTTCTCCGCGTACCGACCCTGACTCCGCTTCCACGCGACGCAGCCGACCCACTCCCAGTGCTCGTCGACGAACCGCCGGACCTTATCCTCGTCGTACAGCCCGCTATTACTGTCTCGCAGCGGCGCGGCCGGACGTATCCCCAGGCTGTAGTCGTCCTGCATGATGATCTTCTTCAGCGCGCTGGCCGCGGTGCTGCGCCAGTGCTGCTCGGCGGGGGATTGAGGCTTGCCCGGCTCGCCCTCGGGTATGGACGGCTTGATGACGTCTCGGAAGAGCGACTGCCGCTGCCGCTCCTTGCGCCAGTCGGAGAGCCTGGACTCGTAGGCGTGCTGCGCGCCGGGGAATCGGTTGAATGCTTCCGATCGGACGGAGTCTCGGGTCGCGGTCTTCGTGGTGAAGCGTCCTGCCTGCCGGCATGCGGGGATGAACTCGTCGACCCATTTACGATAAATAGGGCGTAGATTCTTGGTGCGGCGAGATCTAGAATTGGATACAGAACTTTCAATGTCGCCGTCTTCGGCTGTAGTGTGGTCGGGATTGTCATCGTTTTTTGCGTTGATGTCGTTTTCTTCATCTGGTAGAGGTCGGATCTGAAATAAGCGACACGTAGCCGCATACTCGAAGAGGTCTTCGGCAGATGCGAACGGTTCCTCCCATAGTTCTTGATCCTGCTTTAGACCTAGGAAGTCTAGAGTATCACTGGGATTGTTGGTGAGTAAGACTTTCGCTTGCTTGCGGTTTAGGGGCTCGATCTCGGGAATCCGGATGTAGAAGCCGACTTCATCGGCGGTAAGACCAAATGGGCGAAGGATGCTCCCAAGGACGTTCCAGATGTCGCCGTGGGCGTGTCTGAATAAAGTCCAGTGAAATCGTTCTAGAGAGTCGCAGTGATGGATGTCAACTTGAATATAGCGGGGTTTTGTCGCATCGTCGTGATCTTCAGTGTAGCTGTTTGCGATTTCGTCGGGCAAATCATTCGGCCAGGGAATAGCTATACTCATAGCTCCTGGTTTTGTCTTGATGGCTCGCTCGGCGTTGAGAAGATGCGCTGCCGCGCCGAGGGGGGTAATGGAGGGTGAAGGTGGCTTGAGGGGATCGGTGCTTGTGGAGGATGGAGATGTGACATTTCTCTCCCATGCCATAAAGATGTCAATATCTCCATAATCAGCTTTGGCAGGTCCTGGAACGGGCGCAGCAACAACAAGGTAAAGTTCTCGTAGCTTGGCGCAACATGAATCAAGGACATGCCTGTAAACAGCCGGTGGCATTCGTGGTGTATACAAAGGCGAGTCTCCAGAGGAAAAGGCAAGCCCACCCATGATGCAGTCTTTAGACTACCTTCGGCACGGTAGTTGAATAGACTTAACACTGTAGTCGCCAACAGAAAAGAGGAAGACTGAGTTCGTCGATGTGAATATAGCGAATACGCGGATCAAAGGTAGGTGGAAAGAGAACTACTCACTTTAAAATATGAAATGCGAGTTGAGTCATCAAAACATGAGTCTTTCGCCGAAGATGTGAAGGCTACCTACTGAGTAGAGGCGGGGTTCTTTGCCTTTGAGGAGGTTAGGTAGGTGAGATTTGACACAATGCTTTAGGTATGCTAGGCACCCAAAAGAGTGTAGAGGACTTTTGAAGAATATATAGGGATCCAAAACTAGGCAACTAATTACAGCTGTAGGTAATAAGGTATCAAAGACAAACTCATTTGTTGAAGAAATCGTGAATTGTTGAAGTTACAGCATCCTACAGAACGCACGGACCATACTACCTGCAGTTAACCTGTTCACGATATTACTTCGATTAGGTGCCGCTGTTTTAATATTTGCATATTTATCTGTCTTTCTGTTGTTTGTTCTAATGTACAAATATGATCAAACGTTTGACTTAGACTTCTAACGTGTAACTTAAAGACAATGTTTGTGACAATTCATCCTTAGTTCCAGTTCCACTTACCTAGGTAGGAGTTAGTGGACTACTGGATGACTCAGACATACAGTCTAGTAAACGGAATATTGCTTAATTGAAGTATCCCTTAAAATGCATACGGAATCAACGTACGAAAGAGGCATTCACGGATATGTAGGCTAGACTCCTTTACTAAGACTAAATGTTGCTAAAATACCTAGCAAACGCCATATGTAAAGGACCCAGTTACATGTTCTATTGAAGAAGTATTAAAAGCAAATTAATCTCATGCGAAGAGAGCTATTTGGCACGAATGCTTGCAACTACAATTTGGTATTAATTTTGGTAGCCAAAAACCGATGCATTCTATTGGCGTCCTTGCAGGGGAGTTGAGTCCTTATTCATCTCTTGTATACTTGGACCTCTGCCGCCATTTGGATCCATACCTAAGAACCAACACTGGGATTGGAGCAAAAAGAAGACTGGCCACTCCAAATACGGACAAACCTATCCCGTAGCCAAACCTGTCGACGAGCGGCCCCGTGGCAAGGGGTAGGAACGTCCCCGCCAGGCACCTAGCGACGATCACCGCCGTCATAGCCGACGCGGCGTAGAGTCCGAATGCATCGACGACATATGCGTAGAGCGGTAGGAATCCTATCATGAGCGTGACGCCGAACATGACGACGACGAGGAGAAGTACCGGGACCGGGAGGTGGGCGTCTGCGGTCCAACCATACCATACAGCGACGAGAGGCAACGTGAAGCCTCCGATGATCACTAGCGGCAGTCTGTACTCGGGTTGGCCAACCCCCTTGTGTGAGTCGCGCAGTTTCACATAAATCCTATCCAGGGTGAGATTACATAGCACGACGCTGACAGCCGAGCCGATGCCTATATGCGGGTTAGCGGGTTTGTGCTCTATGATGGCGGTATGCAACTAAAGAGGTAGCATGCTTACTGAAACTGATGAGGGCAGAGCCGGCAGCTGCTGGCGATAAGCCGTACAGGGACTCGAGAATGTCGGGCAGCGTTGTAGCCATGATGTAAAAATACGTAAACATAACGGCGCCGAATATCGATAGCACCTGTAGGACACCCGAGCCCGCGAGGACCGTAAAGGGGCGAGTCATGGCGTCCCATACTTTCTTGGCTCTTGAGCCCTCCGTGTCGAACACTGTCCGGAGCGCGGTGTTGCCGGTTTCCCGCCGGAGTCGTGCCGCCTTTCGCCGCAGGATGGCAACCTTATAGGTCTCCCGGAAGCACGTCAGGAAGGCAATCTCGCACGCCGTAGCCAGTATGACGCTCATCCACATGGCCTTCCGCCAGCCCATTGTCTCCGCGATCGCACCGCTGATGGCGGGCCCGATGGCGCCGCCGATCAGCGGGGCGAGCTGGATGTAGCTCATGGCGGAGCCCCTCTGCTCCGACGCGAAGATGTCGCCGACGATGGCGGGGTTGAGCACATTGGACGCGACCGCGAGCCCCGTCAGCGTCCTGGCTACGATGAAGAGCGTCGAGCTCTGCGACAGCGCTGCTAGGACTGTTGCCGCGATGAAGAGGGTGTTGGCGACGTTCATCACCGGGTACCGCCCGAACACCTCCGACAGCGGCGCGATGAGCAGCGGCCCGGCGGCCTCCCCGAGCTCCCAGATGGTGACCAGGAGGACGCTAGCAGATTTGCTGGCGTGGCCATGGTCCAGGTCGTCCACGATGCGGGATGCGACGGGTACCACAGATATGCAGGTAAAGGTTCTGTTGGAGGGGGAAATATAAGCAAGGGCGAGAAGTCCGGAGTCGGACGACCGGGTAACACATACACAGTGAACGCCATGAAGGCGAGCAGAGACACAATCCCCCACTTGTAGGCCGTAGGCCACTCGATCGGGTTTTCCTCGTCGCCATTGGGGTCGAAGTCGACAATGTCTTTGTTTGGAACAATAGCTTGTCTCTCGTCGTATACCAGGTTGACATCTTGTAACAGGGGTTGGGTCTCATCCATCATGAACCTCCGGGAGGGGTTTTTTTTTCTCACTCGACAGGACTTGATCCAAGAGTGATAAGTCTAAGGAAAGGGAGAAAAGAAATTTAAAAAAAGTTGGTGTTTTGAGATTGTTTAATAATCCGCGCCCTTTAGGGTGACCGGGGGGACGAACTGACGACATCGGATAGGTTCAATCGCGAAGGTGGGTGGAGTATTATCGCCAAGCGTCGCACTGTGATAGGTAGCGTTACAATTACTAAAATGTTGAACGTCCTCGTTCTTAAACACCTTCTGTCACCTCCAAGTGGTAACGGTTTATCTCGTAGCAAGTATCGAATTGTACCTCAAGCAATCCAAGATAGGTTCATGAGCTGACATGGGCCTGCCCGCCTTGCCCGCCTTGCCCGCCTTGCTTGCCTTGCTTGCCTTGCTAATTATACGATATACGAAATGCTCTGTTGACTCTCGTTTGAATCGTGATGCTCTGGCTCAATGTAAAGCGAATCAAGTGAATATCTCATGTTTCTTGGTTGAGAAGAAGCTTGCGAATTGGGAGCAATAGCAACAACAGGGTCCCCTGAAGGCGTGAACATGATGCGACCCGTTGACCTACGGCTTCTTCGTCGTCTTTTTGGGTAATCCTTGATGCCATAGTATGCTAGCACTCCGTTTATTACCCTAACTCATTTCATTAGGAAAATATGTCAAATGTGTTGGAATAAGTAGGAGGTAGCTTACGCAAGATTGTCCCATAAGCACATGGTCCACCAGTATATCTTGCAAGTTGAACCAGAACAGTGCATCTCCCAGACGCCTAGGTTGAGCAGCATAGCGATGGAGATAAGAGTGAGTAACGTATCGAGGCATATATGAAAGACGACGTTCAGCTCAGATATACCTCCGCAGTCGAGGTCGATTATTTGTACTAAGCCCCAGAAGAGCACCATTCCGGCCTGATCTTGTCAATTCGTTATGCTCAAAGGATTGGGTTGAGCAGCGACTTGTTATGGTGACGTACAAGGGCGGCATGATACGTCCACTCTGGATAAAGCAGGTTGAATGCTAGACATAGTACTAATATCGCAACTAGGATACGGGTGAATCGTACAAGTCGGGCAGCGAATATATATCGATGTGTAACATATTTTGACTTCCGCCAAAATGAAGATAGGCCTTTTCTCATGGGTTGTAGGAATGTATAGCGTTGAACTCTGGTCGTAGGGCTTCTATCATCTGGTAGCGTAAGCAAATTGCCGTATGATATGCTCACGATTTCGTAGGTCTCTTCATGTGCGTCTGAACTCAACATTTTCATGTTACTGTTAAATTGGTAATTGGTGTTTCTAACGTGAACGAGAAAGAGAACAAAATTGGAATGTGTCGGCCCCGAGACGATTAGGTAATATCTTGGCTATTATGTGCAACTTCCGGCATTTATTATTATCATTCTCGCAACTTGAAACCCGATTGAACTAGTGATCGTCGTCATTTAAGACATCAAACATATTTTGGGGTTGTCCTTTGCAAATCACTGGACGCCACAAGCCGTATCGCTTATAGGGGCCGCTGTTACACAACAGGAGCTGAAGATGCCACGTCGTAATGGTGGCGTCAGCTCGTAGAGCACCGTCTCATTGCTCATTGCTACCCCCTGAGATACGACGATACTGCTTCATTCTATCGTTTGGCCTTGTCACATGTTTATCATCGTTTTGATTCCTCTTCCAACTCGAAGCTGAGATGTATATGAGGCAATGGAAAACGTGTTGAACTTCATTCCCGCCCATGGGTGGCGTCGTACAGGTACATTGAACCTCATATTTATTTTCTGTTATGGCATCATCCTCGCTATTTGCCTCGCCATATCGACTTCACGTCCGGGTTCTAGTCTTCTTTCTGCAACCACCATATTCGAAGGTGATTGCGGGACATCCAAAAATCTCAACTTATTCTTTCATTTCCTTCTCAATCTTCTATCTACTCTTATCCTAGCATCTTCTAGCTCTTTTATGCAAATACTAAGTTCCCCGTCTCGTAAAGAGATTGACCGTGCTCACTCACGATTTCGGTCTCTGGAGATAGGGGTTTCGTCTATAAAAAACCTCCGATTCGTCTCTCCAATAAAAGCGTGCGGCTGGTTTATCCTATTTCTCAGCTCAGTTCCTATACATCTGTTCTTTAACAGTTCTATCTTCGAAACAAAGTATCAAGCTTCACAATGGGGTCTCACTGTTGCGTCAGAAGCTTTTGCTACCCGTGATGCTACATTCTTCCCTCCAGGAGCTAGCTTAGCGAATGCGGGTGCTCCAAGCTACGGATGGGATGGATCGCATACCAATGATACGTGCTTTGAGTTTGGATATTTTTATGGAGAGCACGTAGCCTTGACCCAATATTGGGATAGGTCGTCCTCCGCGTATCGAAATATCACGAACACGGCAAATGAATCCGGTCGCTGGCACAACATCACAGCAAGAGACTGTCTAGTAGAGTATGCTTCATGCAAGCCAAGGAAACAATTTCGAGACGTGGTTATTGTCGTGGAAACTGGTGCGGAAAGCCTAGACGGATGGACTCGATCGCAGGTCTTTAGCGATCCTCATGACGAACTTGGTCCTATATGGGACTCACACGTACCACGCGATGATATCAACTCTTTATGGTACTCAACCCAGTGTACGGTCAACCAACCCACATCCGCTATAATCTACGACGCAGGGACTATGGGTTGTATCAATCGCTGTGCACTCGCGCTAGGGATGGACCTGGGGGGACAACTTACCAACATATCCGCTCCATCTGAATCAAATTGGACAATTACGTTCAATAACCCCGATATATCCGCCTGTAATGCTGCCCAGGACACGGAGTTGGGATTCGATAATACATTCGACACCTTCAACGTCAAATACTGCCTCGCTGAGCCGTCTCCGGATAATGTTTGTCGAATTGGGCTGTCCAACGTCCTGTTCTTCGCAACAACGATATGTGTCTTTTTGAAAGCCGTCACCTGTACTTTGGCCCTTTGTTACATTCCCTACACATCCCTAGTTACATTGGGAGACGCGCTGGAGTCATTCATTACGAAACCAGACCAGGTGACCCTTGGATTGGGAACGTTCGATATTCGTGATAGTCACCGACTACAGTTCGAACCCTTCCGGGACCTTAAATCAGAAGACACCATTGAGCTCATCGACAAAGTCCAGCCTCGGATTTGGCAGCGCAAAGCCAACAGGCTCATGTCTACTCTCCCAAGATCTGTTTGGTCCAGCACCTTCTTGCCGGTAACGTTCTTCATTGGCGTTGGGGGCTATTTTGCTTCAGCGTTATACCTGGACAATGGTTCGACTTTGTAAGTTCGGGAAATCTTTCCTCCACCCTTCGCCTTTGTCGAGGACACCCATAAGCATAGATTGAACTCATTTGAATCTTTTAGATTGAATCAAATTGGATGCTGACAGTAAGTAGCGCAGGCACCTTTGGAGAATCCGACTCTCCTTTCTTCATAGGCGACTACGTTGGCCAATACGGGTACTTCACTACGCTGCTACTAGCTAATATTCCTCAGTTTATACTATCATACTGCTTCTTTTCGTATACTTCCTTACTTACTCGCATGTTTATTGAGAAGGAGTTCAATTCATACAGCCTAGCACCACATAAACCGCTTCGGGTATCATATCCAGCCGGGGAGCAAGTCTCTACCTACTGGCTTCAGCTGCGATATATTTATAGTGTGCCACTCCTCATCGTAAGCTCTTTGCTACACTGGCTTGCATCAAATTCAATATTCCTCTTCGCAAGCCAGGGAGGTGAGCAGCCGATTCCTCTAGACCTGTACCTATCCCCTGATTGATCGACTGACAGCAACTCTCAGGTTATTTGATAGACTATTACTATGGTACTGCTCAGAACCGGGATGATGACTGGGGAATTTTCGAAGGGGCTACAGTTATTCTTGGCATATCACCGCCAGCCATTTTAACATTCCTCCTTGTGAGCTTCACTTTAGCTTTCGTCCCTATTATATATGGTCTCCGCAAGCTTCCGGGCGATATGGTTGTTGGGGCTTGTGACTCTCTGGTGCTTTCAGCAGCCTGCCACCCTTATGTTTCTCTATCTGCCCCACAGGGGATGCCGCATGTCCGAACCTACAGTCATGAAGGCGAGTGAAAGAAATCACTTTCTATGAGGCCGTCAGCTAACTAAAAGTTGTAGCGATGGACCAAATAAGCGAACAAGCAGCAATGCGCAAACTCGCCAGAGGGAAACTTAGGTGGGGTGTTGTACCTGCGCCTCCTGAGCTGGTCTCAGCTACTGATACTAAACACCACTTTATGCACTTGAGTTTTGGTGGTAGAGAAGAATACTTATATGAACCTTGTGCTGGTGATCTGTACGCATAAGACAGGCTATGGCTATAATGGAGTAGCACAGCTCTCATCTCAGCTGTGTTTGACAGATGGTACTAATCAGAGCAGGGTGATTCACCTACTTGTCTCCTACCTATGCGCATAGAGATTGCTATTGAGAAATACTAGGAGTCACCTGAATAGTAAACTAATTAGGGCACTTTGTGATCATATTCTGCTGCATCCATGCGGATCTATGCGAGTTCCTTCAAACGGGATAACTGTCATACTTTTCGGCCAAAAAATGGCTATCGGTATTATTATGTGGCGTGGTATTTGACTAAACATATAGTCGGGATTGCTGAATAAGTGATGCTGGGATATGTTAAGGAGAATATGATGAAAGCTTGGGTACCTAGTTACTAGGACTAAGGGGTCATTTACCTACCTAGGTACCTAGCTGGATGACTCTTCGGAGTTATCTATGTCCGCAAAACCGGAGTTATTGCTACGGACCTAAGCTACGGTCTCAAATGTTATTACGTAGTTGTAGTTTAAGAACTACACCTCCTCTTCCTGCTCCTAACTGCAACGGCTTCATTCAGTGCAAATTTGATGCCTTTGATTCGTGCTTTCTGCCTGTGGCTTATGCATCCCCCCCAGTTCTCTAGTTGTGTCCTATCTTCTTTTCTTCTTTCTATGTATCATACCAAGATCTAGAAGGATTATGCAGTTCTAGATACGGGGATCATGAATGTTCCTGTTTCCCCTGGGCGTACGACGTCCATTCTAGCTAACGTATCTACCTAGGTACGTAGCTGGGAATCTAGTTCGACACCCAATTTTAGATTCGCGACTATACAGGATGATACCGGAGCATCGTAGAGCATCTGCAGGACTTTTAGCCGCACGTGCCATAGTTAAGACAGATATAAGAGTAGCGATAGCAGTGATAACAGCAGCCACCACCGACATAAGGTTATATATATCTTTACCTATGGCTATATTCGGCTTCAGATTTTCGACGTGACGTATATTAAAATGAAGAGCTTCCTGCATCAATAGTTAGCGCGGCTGACTGTAACACGACATTTAAAATCCACGAAACCGTTCTCGAAAATGTCTTAAACTAGATATTTCCTAATGGATTTACATTGAAACTAGACAAATATTTTCCTTCACACGCCAAATCATAGGGTCGTATCTCGAAAGTCAGGCCATTCTTATCCTAGGGGCCAAGTTGCGGCAAGGACATGATAACTTTCAAGTGATGAACTTTAGCTAAAACGAATGAACATCTGCAGCAAATGTGGGGTTTCTTGCTAGGTATTTCGAATATTCACAAAAAAACGTTGAAACAAAAGAAAAAAGAAAAATAATATTGTTCTCAGCAGAAGTTCAGCCATCATGTCCTCGGTCACCGCACGGTATCTAAGACGTGTGAGTGACTAAGGTTATTGGCTCTATAAGAACATACCTACGGTACGTCGTCCCCAAACACGCATGATGTTCAGCAATGGCATTATCCTTAAATCTATCCGCCATATTCTTATCCATTCACATCACAGGCCTATCATTGACCACTATGGCAGATAGGGTCATAGCCTGGCGCGCTCCAGCCTCGGTTTATGTGTCAAGTAATGGAAAGGTTTCCATTATTTGCCATTGCGGCTCAACGTACAGATATGCGGGGGCCTACGCAGGTCACTTCTTCTCGTGTGTTCCGAATCGTCAGCCTCCTTCGCCTCTTCCGGGTCTCGCATCTCAAGCTGATACTCTTCGGCCGACTTCCGGCGGCACTTGCAACGGCAACAGCCCCGCTACGGTATATGGGAGCACCTACAATGGGATCAACCCCCATACGGTGTATGGGAACACTTCTAATATCAACCCCTACACGGCATACAGGAGTGCTTATAACCCCTCTGCGGCATACGGGGGTGTCAACTTTCAGACTAGGACCCCTAGTAACACAGAGCACATGCCATATTTGCCTCCTACTAGCCCTACCGACGGCATGGCAAATCTTCCGAACACTGCCGGATTCACGAACAGTCCGACGCCTCACTATCACCACTAAGATTACATTACTGGCCTAAGAGCGGCCGCTGTGTCCCCTTAATTCCCGCCCAGCGGAAATACACGCCATCTGAAAATCACTGGAAGCAGGGCATCGTGCTCATGTCTCTCTGAGGGGTTTTAAACAGCGAATCCTCTCGGCGGAGATATGCCTTTCTTAATACTCAACGTCAACTTTGGCTAGGTCACTCGCTACTTTATTCGTTCTCTTCCTCGCTTTTCGGTATAGATAAGGGTTAAGGAAACTGTTATTGTGGGTTTGGAATTAATAAATGGTTTCTACGATTTTTGCCAAACGGCTACTTATTTTTGAAGGACAAACACAAGCAGGAACGTACTCAGATGATTCTTTTATATCAATTTAGGAAGGGAAATTTATCAAGCATGCAGATGCCAGATTTGGGGGGGATTCTTTTATTTTCGGAGTACTTGTCTACCTACCTCGTATCCTATCAGAACGAGATGTTACCTTCGCGCCTTGAAGCATTTTCCAAGTGATGGATATGAGTTTTGAGCGAGGAAGATTTCGGCGCCGACTGAAGAAGCGGCATTTCCAGTATAAGACACGTCTTATCCGCTGCATCGCAACGCTAAACTATCTAGATTGCCACGCCCGCGACTACTAGACACATATCGAAGCAATCACTTCCTAATAGGATTGCGAGATGGTCGCCATTATCGAAAGTCGGTTGACCCTGAGGTAGTAAAGAATAATAGCAGATGATTCTTGTGTGATTAGAACTTGGTATATTCTTCGGAGTCACTCCATCAGCTGTCCTATTTATCTGACGAATAGCGGAAGGTTACCTAAGGTAATTACTACGCCGCCATGTTTGTTTGCTGAGTTTCCTAGACTACTTAGGTAGTTACCTGAGGTATATCCATTAGCATCTACTTTATCGTCCGGTCACTGGATGGCCCATGCACTCGGCCTTTCGTTAGCATCTCATAGGTATTTTATCTATATAAGTACTGCCATACCTCTCAATACTCTTCCCATCTTTTTTTTTTCTTCCCATACCGGATCAAAATCAATCCGTACTCTGTTTCGACTTGAACAATCCTCTGACTTCACACCAACCATCTAAACCTTCCCTCTTGGTGTCCAACCTCAAGTCACTATTATCAATCCTCCAAAATCATCCACACGTCATAAAACCTCGCTCTGTAGGTTTGTCATACTCCTACCATCGCACTGAGGGCTGGTAAGTATTTTCCCTCTTCTCTATTCCCTATATATATTCCTCTTCCTAGTAATCTACAATAGGTACCAAAAACTTACCATTCTCACAGACCGTTAGACTCGACAATAGCGCACCGACCTTTTCGGATCCACCGCCGCATTCTCTTCAAGTCTCTAAACACACGCAGCGCCATGGAATCGATCGTCCTTTCACTCATCAATGTGTTTTACATTCTGCTCCTCGGCGCCGAAGCAGTCGGCTCTGCATACTTCGCGTCGGTCATAAACCAAGAGCTGCGTCCCTACTTCGATGCGCACGGAATGCAGTCCGAGGCGGCCGACGCGCGACAGGCCTTCGGTTACCTCGTGGCCGCCGTGGTCCTCTTGGGACTGTCATTCTTGGGCACCCTCGTTAAGGTGGGCCTTGCAACGTGCGGTTGTGATAGACTGTCTGACGACTCTGACGACAACTTATGTGTGTTGCTGGTCAGTTATGCAGCGTACATCATCCTACTAGTCTTCACCTGTCTCACGGCCGCACACGCTTGGGGCTGGTGGAAATACTTCGCCGCGGAGGGTCTCGACCACCTAGCAGCATCTTGCCTTGGACTCGCCGCCATGATCATCGCATGTCTGGTGCTTTCATTGTGCACCCTGATTGTTCTAGGCGTAGTCAAGCGGAATTGCGACGTGTCTAGAGACCTACCTTCAACCCGGGAAGAGACCTACTCCGAGAGTGTCATAGCATAAGCAACAAAGGTACGTATCCAAGAAATAACAACTTCAAAAAGTCCATACACTAACGATACCAAAGAAAACAGTTGCCGCGGCACCAGCATTGTGTCCTACAGGTTAGAAATCCTACTTCGTCTTCCAACCTTCCTAATGAAGCTGACCTTTCCGTACTATTAGAGACTGCTTTTATTTTGGAAGTCACAGGCTATCGGATTCGATGACTGTATTGGGTAGCTAGGTTAGGGCTGTGGAGAGTTTGGCACCAAAACAGGATACCTGCCTGCGGTTCTACGAAATTTACTTATGAACCGATATAAATTTTAAATTTCTTTTCAAAAATATTGTTGTGATTCAAATATATCTTCCTCGACGCAAAAGTAAAGTAGAAAATGAGCATAAAAACGAAGACAAGCGGTCTAGTAAAGACACAGTCCTATAAAAATGGCGTGGTCCAACAGGCCGAACGGAGTGAATGATATTATCTGAAGCGTTAATGTCTTTTTTCTTGATCATTGTGCGGTCTGGAATAGTTCCGGCTAACCACTATTTGCCGCTATGGTACTTTATATATTGTATACCTAGGTACCTAACCTACCTCGAGGTAGGTATGTTTACTTAGGATGTTCTTTTAGAGTCACCAGTCAGTCGTCCTATTTACCCGAGGAATAGTTGCAGTTATCTTTCGATATCTGAGATGGCCATCATACCGCCATCATTCATTTCTCTTAACTACCTACCTAGGTATGTTCATTTGTCACTTATTATTTCGTTTATATGGCACATGCACCTGTCATTAGCATTCCATATTCTTCCTATCTTTTCTTTTTCTCGTACCAGTCAATCACGTACGTTGCTTCACATTGTCACACGGAGTCAAATCAATCTGTATTCTGCTTCGACTTCGATCATCCCTGACTACCACCAAACATATAAAATTTCCATCCGGACAAGCAAACTGTACATGTATTCAACTTCTACTCACGTAACAATCAGCCTGACTACTATCAATCCTCTCAAACCACATACACGTCATAAAGTCTTGACCTGTAACTTTACTACGAAGGGGTAGACCCACCACCATCGAGCCGAGAGTTCGTGAGTATTTAACCCTTCCTCTATTCTTTTTATCTTCCTCATCCACATCAAGTATTAGAAGCTTACCGTTCTTACAGACCATTAGCTTCGATAGCAGCGAACCCACCCTTCCATACCGACCGCCGCATTCTAGCTATTAAGTCCCCGACTCTAGCAGCGCCATGTCGTCAACCCGCCTTTCACTCTTCTACGTTCTCCTTCTCGGCGCCTACGCAGCCGGCTACGCCTATTTGGCCTCGGTCGTAGGCCTAGAGTTGCGGCCCTACTTCCATGCGCACGGAATGCAGTCTGAGGAAGCCGATGCCGGACAGGCTTTAGGATACCTTGTATTCTGCGCAGTCGTGACGGGGCTGATGGCATTAGTTCTGCTCTGCAAGATGTGCTTCGCGGTTTGCGTCATGTTGTGCTGCCTCGATAGAAAGTTCGAGCCCTACTATAACAACAACAACAACAACAACAACAACAAGTACAGGAACACCTGCGCATCAATTTGTGACATCATAATTGGCATTATCATATTGGTCTTCGCGTGTCTCACAGCTGCGCACGCTTGGGCCTGGTGGCATTATTTTGCCGCAGAGGATCTGGGCCACCTATCAGCGGTTTGCCATGGAGTCGCCGCCTTGTTAATTGCGAACCTGGTGCTTTTGGTCTCTGTTCTGATTGTTATACGCGTATTCAAAAGTGTTGTTCGGGATGACAAAGGTACGTATCCATGAGCAACTTTCAAACTCCGTATACTTACAATATCAAAGTACCTAAAATAGTCAGCGTCCAGTCACCAGAAGATTTACGCCACCAGAGCGAACGAAAGGACTCGGCACCATGAGATTTAATGTGTATGTTGGCTGACTGGGCATATGGAGGATTCGACATAGAGACAAGAGGTGGGCTTCTCGTCCGTACATCTGCAAACCCTTCAATATACCAGAATAATGTATAGATAGAGCTTTGTTAGAAAGCTTCTGGATTCGATTTCTAACGAACCTTGCTGCAGGCAAAATTTGTCTCACTGTCCGATGCGATGCATTGATACGTGAAAACAGATATGTGTGAGAACAAGTAACAGTGTAAATATTGACACTACTTAGGAGGTAGGTAACATGGATGATACCCTGTGCTCGCCCTGAGGAAACCTGGTTTCGTGCTTGTTTCCTTTAGGAAAACAACGAATAAAGCGAATTTAAACTCGTCGCCCGTAGTATTATCTCAATAAAAAGGATGAGTTGCCATCTACCGACAGGTTGCAAGGTAGTAAAATGCGCCGATTTTATAACGCGTAAAAACGACAATATAATCTACCCTATATACACATGCGGTCTCAAACCCCCCAAGTCTCTCGCTAACGCAAGTTTCAGTTCGGGGTAAGCTTCAAGAGCCGGCCGCCAGGACCGTCCTCGATCACCCAGATGGCGCCGTCCTTGTCCTCCCGGATGCCGCGCATGCGCTTCCCCATCGAGATGCGCTGGGCCTCCTTCGCCGTGTCGCCGGTGATGGTCGCGCGCACGATGGCCATCGAGGTGAGGCCGGTGATGATGGCGTTGCCCTTCCAGCTGGCGAACAGGTCGCCCTTGTAGATGATCAGGCCGGCCGGGGAGATGACGGGGACCCAGAAGGCCTTGGGCGGCTCGATGTCCGGGCGCGTGCTGTGCGCCGGGATCGTCCGGCCGTCGTAGTGGCGGCCCTCGGACACGACCGGCCAGCCGTAGTTGGCGCCCGACTTGATCAGGTTCAGCTCGTCGCCGCCCATAGGGCCCATCTCGACCTCCCAGAGGCGCCCCTCCGCGTCCCAGTCGATCCCCAGCGGGTTGCGGTGGCCCAGCGACCAGATCTGCGCCTGCACGGCGCCCTGGCTGGCGAACGGGTTGCCCGCGAACGCGGTGCCGTTCTCGTACAGCTTGATCACCTTGCCGAGGTTGCTCGTCATAGTTTGAGCTGGCGTCATCTGATTGATCTCACCAGAAGAAATCCACAGGGCACCATCGGGGCCGAAGAGCAGGCGGCAGGCGAACTGGAGTCCGCCCGAGGCCCTCTGCGAGTGGCGCCAGATGACCTCGAGGCCGGACAGCGCGCCGCCGCCGCTGGTGTTCAGCGTCAGCTTGGCTCGCGCGACTGCGCCACCCGCGCCGCCAGTGCCGGTCTCGGCGTAGCTGAGATACACAATACTGTTATTAGCGTATTGGGGGTGCAAGGCGACGTCGTGGAGACCGCCCTGGCCGCCGTAGGCGACGGCGGGCACGCCGGTGATGGTGCCCTTGGCCTTGGTGGTCGGGTCGACGAGAATCAGGTTGCCTCGTCTCTCGGTGACGAGGACGCGGTTATCGGGCAGGAAGGCGATCGCCCATGGCTCCGTATGGTCGGTGATGGCCGTCGACTTAAACGGCTGCTGGCGAGTGTCCAGCTGTTGCGATGGGACGGCCAAAGCACCGGCCACCAAGGCCAGAGCGTAGGTGATAGAAAGTCCAAGATGCATCATTTTAGGAGCGGCCTTTACTTCCCAGTGTATTGTGTTCCTAGACGATAGAGGGTTGAGTAAGTCACATCGTATAGAAACTCTTAGACTGTCTATCCCCCCGGGGTAGGTAGGTATATAAGAAACGGGAGGACTCGAGCAACCTCTAGTCCAATTTCAGGCCATTGCCGGCCTTCAATGACTTGATATGTATAAGGTTAATCAGAGGATCTGCACTTTATAACCCCGGTGCGGGTAGAAACGAGTTTTCCTCGTCCCTATCGCCTGTCCCCTGTACCGTATGTCTCCGTAGGTCGACAGATTTAGCGAAGGTCCGGCATGGCATTCCCACCCTAATCTGGCACATCCTTTTCTCTATCACAATGACTACCGACGCCAAGACCGGGTCGTGTGCTGTAGTTTTCTGGGCATCGACATATTTACCATGCGGGGGTTCTCGATCCGTCTCCGCCATCTTAGGTTATGTGACATCTTTATTAAGCATAATATAATTAAATACTTAGTCAGGGGTATATTGACAGGTGTAATAAACGTCACATACGCAGTCAGACTTCTAAAACTATCCTATATCCCTCCATAACCATTTCCGATAGTGATATTGTCATTATCCTCCGTCCTCCAGTCAATTCACATTGATCCCGTGGCGAGTGAACGTAAACCAACGGCTGAGACGTCATTGAAGTAACACATGTTTTGTCGAGTGACTTAATTGTAGTACAAACACTACCCGGGTAATATCTCTGACCAAGAGTAAGAGACGCGTTAAAAATTCGTAATGTCAATGAATCATGTCCTCTCATAAGGCCGGCTCAATCGTATTTTCCGCGCCACAGCGCAGCGAGGGCCTGCTTCTTATCTCTCACGGCCGGCGCGTTGCATCAAATGTCCCAAGTTGAAAAGGAAAGCCTGCTCAACGAAATCAGGACCAAGAGGGTCTTCATGGCGTGGCCGTCCCATCAAATTGTTAGGGCCAAACATATGCCGTCTCATGAGAATGTTTAATCTGTCATTGTCTGGCAGATGCGGAGGTACCGGAGCTGGCGGGTGATGCCCAGGTGCGCCCTGGGGAGCATTTGGTCTCCGTTCTCTGGCTATAAGGAAGATCAGCAGTTACCTCGAGCGTGGAATCTAGGTGGGGTTTAGGTGAGTTTCGGAAGAAGCAATCCCAGGAAAGAAAACAGGCTCGATTAGTAAATACCGACGACTCCCAAGGCACGCCATATGAGGGGAGGATGAAAGCAACGTTCGACGTTACATACGATGTAGTGCCCCGTTCATAAAGGGGCCATGCGGCCCTCCCGGGTTTAAAAATGGCATGAACGCCCTGCCTCCTTCGTAGTTTGGTGGGTTGTCGTGGTAGCGGCACTGCTGCGTATGATGGCACTGGAGAAATTCGTGCTCGTCGCGGTAATATCGGCCAAAACACAGCCAGCACCATTCGTGGCCACAGATACCTAGTAGATTGGGTTAGCTGATTGTCACCAATAATGAGAGAGTAGGGCAGCGTACATGTGACGTGATCGCATCCGATAAACTTGTTGACGTTTCTCTTACACCCCGGGCAGGGCTTCGTAATCTCCTTGACGTGCTTCTCGGACGCCTTGTCATTCCTCCTCTGTCTTCGAGTGCGCCTTTCGTACTCGTCGCAAGTCTCCCCGCTGTGCCATGGTACATGATGTCGTACGCAGAGGGAATGTTTACAGCCATGGCACTTCGCTCTAGAACAACCAGCTGGATGAATCTGACCCGAGCTGCACTTGGGATTGAGGCACCACATGAAGTCAGGGATACTTCCGAGTAGGGCCTTCGCCGACAGCGTGTCGTACCTGTCGAATGTGTCCCGAGGAGCAAAGGCTCGGACGTTCTCGTACTTTAGGAGCTGCGGGCAATCGGGGCATTTCAGGCGATCCCAAGTCATCGTGTCCATGCTCGAAACTATCCACTGCCCAACACACTCCTTGCATATAGTAGCATCATGCTCGCAGGATGCCGTAATCCGGCGCTTGTTTGGCATTTCGGAAACACGCTTTTCATCACTGCACACGATGCATGTCTCTGAAAGGGGGACAAGCCAGGCCTCGGCTTGAATGAACTTGTCCTCGACGACGCGAGGCACATCAAAGTCAACGGTCCTACCAGGACGAACATGAGCATGCTTGCCGACTACCTTTCCGCGGCACGTCAATCTTATATCATCAACGTCGACGCCGACGCCGATCCCGCGTCGGTGCTCCCCGCGGGAGTGGACTAATGGCGACGTCAACACACTTTGCTTCAACCACTGCTTAAGCTCATACACATCTACGTATCCGCGGGAGTTAACATACGGCTTGTGCCAAACGTATTGTTCGTTGAACCCCCGGAGAACTACGTAGTTGGTAGGCTGTCTCATGTCGACGGTTAGATAACGGCAGAGCCATGTCTGCACCTTACATGCCTCCCAGTTGTTGCCCGGCAAAGGTCCCGGTCTTAAACCGCCAGCTGCCTCAATCACGATTTGATTGGGAGTTTGCACGGGGTATTTCGCGGCTTTATTGGACACCCGTAGAAGTTCTGCAATAGTCTCTCGTATACTACCTACAGATCGTCCAGCGGCAACTTCACTGGCAATAGTAGCCAGCTGGGATTTGCGAAGCTTCAGGTTGGCTCCTCTCGGAATGATCCGTAGCGAGCCGTCGTCTCCTGCTCGTAGTATCCGGTAACGAAGGGTAACGGCCTCTTTAGGAATATCGTTCCCGCCTAAGCGCCTAGCGTCCCAGAAAAATTGTACCTCGGCGTCGTCTGGAATTTGCTGGTCCCCGTCCGGAAACTTTGTCTTTAGGAATTCTGCCACGTGGCTTAGTTGTATGGCGTCTTTTATACGAGCTTGGACGTATTGACGGCCTGTCAGGGTGTAATCAAGGTCCAATAGCTCTATAAATCTTCCCTCGGGGGAAGGGTCACGGTGTTTGGAGTGACGGCGGCGCCTGCCTCTGTCTCTGTCCTTGTCTCTGTGGTGTTTCGACGACTCGCTGTGGCGGGTCGCCGAGGAAAACGACCAGCGTCTTCGCGAAAACATGGTTAAGGTTAGGGGTCATCTAGTTGGTACTCGTTGCGACCGCTGATGCCATAGGAAGTTCTTATATATATACAGGGAGGTTGTATGTGGCAAGACTGGAGTGGTTCAAATGACGAGGGCGAGTGGAACAAAGGGATATAACAAGACAGAGTCGCTTCCTAGGTAATTCAGGGTTCTCGAATCATTCAAGCGTGAGGCTCTGACACATTGCCCAGAGCTATCGCGTTAGTATCTTGTCTCCCGGGCGGATGCGGGGCACACGTAAGCCGGGAGTCCTATCAAAAAGGAGGTAGGCTCTAGCGCATGGATAGATACGTGCGCTCATAAAAGTGACCAACGGATAACTTTGGGCTGATTGGGCGGCAACATGCCCTCCTCGCCCGGCCGGTGTGGTGGCACCGGGCACTACGTGAAGCCACGTGAGACAGATGTTGAGCAACGTGGAGCTGTAACCAACAGGAGATCCTTGGATAATCTCGAGCAAGTATGATTCGAGGGACCAAATATCCACGATAATAAAAGCACTCGTCAGAAGCAGAGTGGTCTGTGATTGTAACGGATGTCTTAGCTGTAGCATCGCTGCCAAGTTGGATGGCATTACGCATTCTTTTCCTGCCTGAACAATGATGAATAAGATGGAAATGATGAATAAGATGGAAAAATATGAATAAAATAGATAGAATGTGGTATAGATATCCGTTAACTCCGTGCTGACAACTCGCATTCCGAACCCGACGGAAAACGGGCCCACTACTCGCGCGCACTGAGAACCGATTGCGATCAAATCACTGCGATCAATCACTGCGACAAGTACCAATCCCGCTGTAACATCATCCAAACGAAGGACGAACCCGCGATCACATACGGAAAAGAAGCCTCGCGGATTCTGGCAGTCTCGTACACGAATACTTCGGTGATGTACAAGAAGAGTACTCCGACGAAAGTCCAGATGGCCAAGTCGTACAACAGGGGGTTCGCAAGATTGTAGGCAGCGTACAATCTAATGAGGCTGGTGTAGAAGTTCTTGACGCCGTAGACGTGCGCTAGAAGAGGATGCGGGGGAGGAGCCTCGGCGCCGCTAAATGCTTTCATGGCCGCTGTAGGATTGCTCGCATAGCACACGACGGTGTGAATCGCCGCCGAGAGACCATCCTAAAATGTAAGCCCACATTGGCATACGATTGGTGCTAATAGCAATGAAGTGCAGTAAACGGGTTTCTTTCTGTCTACGAGGCAAAAAAGTCGAGTTTTCCACGAGAAAGAAAAAAACAACTGATTGTTCATGTTAAAATCATGTCTATCATTTTCAAAGGGAGGATCCTTTGGCTTTGATTAATGACAGACGTATTAGGTGAGATGAGATTAGAATCAAATTGTTTGCTCGGGTTCTGTTAAAATACGGCACAGGAGGTCAGTCCCTGTAATTAACTCCTCGCATGCCCTATAAAACACCTACCTACCTCCTATAGCTCACAAATCACAGGCACCAACGCTACGTCCTCATAACCTCACCAACGCTCAAGATTGGTGAATGTTATTCAATAACGACTACATGAAGCCGATTGATTACCTACATAGGTACCTCCTAAGGTACAAGTGCCCCCATTCCCATTTTAATAATTAATAAATCAACCATACTTGTATTCATGAGCCTTACTTGCCCACCTACCTAGGTAGGCATCATCTTTCGCTCGACCTCGGGTCGGGATTAGCACGTGGGGCTTGATTATTTTCATAATTACACTGGAATCCTCCGCGGAACCCTCGACCCCTATTTTAAAGATCAACATCCATGTCAGCATCGTACCCGTGATTCTTCGTGTAACCAACCGGATCCATCTGGCGATCAACAAAGACCAGCCTACCTCCCGGTCGCACGGCAGGCATAAAGACCTTGACCCAATTCGGCTCACCGTCCACCTCGTCGTCTCCCTCGATCTGCTCCGCCGTGTGCGACTTGTAACTCGTCGTGAAGCAATAGCTCTGCAGGCCCGCGATGACCAGCAACTTCAACCGCAGCCACCGGCCCATTTCCCCCGCTCGCTGTGTGATCTCGGTCTTGCTGACGCACCCGCGGTCCGTGTTCAGGTCGTGGCTGTAGATGCGCAGGTCGAGGAGGACGCTCTCGAGCAGCGGCATCTGCGACCACGATAGCCATAGGTGCGAGGTGCGATCGAGATCGATGGCCTTGTTGAGAGCCTCGAGGTTGGCTTCGCCGATGTTAGCCCCGGAGCCGACCATGCTACGAGCGTCGACATTGACGAGTGATAAAGGGGAATTAATTATGACGTGTCGCAAAAGCTTGAAGAGGTGAGGTGGCCCGTTCGGAGTCTTTCTCTTTTTCCCAGGCTGTTCGTCATCGAAAGGCAGTATGTTCCGCAGCTGTTCTCCGCGCAAAGGGAACGCGTCCCTCCAATCGGTTATAAAAGACTCGCCCGCAACGTTGGTTGGAAGGTTATTCTCCGCCAGCTGAAATACTTGGGCGCCCTCTTGGAAGAACGACCTGACGGTCTGGTTGCGACACGACGTATTAACTACCAGGAGACCCTCATCGAGGGATTTCATCGGAAGGAAAATATGGTCACCATCGTCATGCCCAAAGGTTGTTGAGAACGTGCTAACAGCAGCGTCAGTACCTCGCGTATAAGTGGCAACCTGGGCGGTTTCTAGGAGTTTCTCATGAAGGGGGTCTTCTCGGTTACAGACTTTCCAGTCAGGTACTAAGAGATCTAAAGCACACCTAGGGGTTGAATCTAGACACCTTGACCAGACCGTTGAAAGTATCTCAGGTGGGAGTTGGGTATTATCTTCTACTTTCCTCCTTTTACATTCTTTGGGGCTCTCCTCGGCACCGTCTAGCTTACGCTTTACGCTACTGCTATCCCCGAATAGAGAGCGGCCATCATTTTCCAACTGGATCAGAATTCGTGCAGCTTCGAGCCCTTCGCGGATTAGGTCTTGGTCATCTTGCTCGGCATTCTGTATTTGATCTGCCCAACGCGTCCTACACGCCGAGCAAACATATTGAAACCTATTTCTAGATACACAATGGTTACGATCACTTTCATGGAAACGCGAGGTGCACGTTATTGGCTGAGCAGTTGCTATATTTAGAGGCATGGCTACAAAGCAATGTAGGTAAAGAATTATTTTTATTACGTAATCGGGGACAATGCTCTCCATATAACCTTCGCATATCAGTCAACAGTGTTATTGTACTCGAACATTGAGATGCATTGTTTCATCTATAGCCTGTGTTGATTCCATGTCGTTTTCTTTGTTGAAAAGACATTATATGCGGTTTATGCTGAGGGGCTACCCCTGATTCAGCCTGTGCCTCCATTACCCCTTACTTTTTCACGGGATTAGCCTCTCATGTAAGCATGTAGTATAGTATCTAAACCGCGAGATACGGCGCTGTACAATAATGAATCAGAAATATGATAAATTGATATTTTTTATTCTTTCTATTTATCCCCTTAATTAAAGCGTAACTGTCCCTGCGTCGCATTTCTTCGGGGTGATATACTGAAACACCACACCGTAGCCTATGTATAGAATTTGGAGAATAGCAGATGAGAGCTCATTAAACACACATGGTGTTATTAGGTAGTATTGGTTACATGGCACCGCCCCTAAACGGGTTTCAAACACTTCAAGGTCCGACAGCGTTTAATACACATGATATAAACCACACACGCCTTCACTGATTTCCTTGTCTGTGCCCTATGAGCTTTAATAACCATTATCCTCAACTTGTGGCTACCGGCTTCTCGCCTTTTCTTCCTCCTACAAGGTGTCTTGCCATGAATATGCTAGAAGCTAATAATGCCTCGGCTAGAATTCATTGATGATGGTGAGAGAATGAACTCCTTTCCCAAATGCGAATCTTAACGGAGGCTAACGTTCGAGGAACTATGGATCAGATGCTGAAGCTCAGAATAAGAAACGAAAGTACAATGTTAATATACCTAATCAATCCCTGACTTCCTGGTGGTGGTGGTGGGAAATCGGAGCGGCACTATTGAGCGTCATAAGCATGGCACTAATCGTCGGCTTGCTCTTAAAAATCAACGACACGTCGCTATCGAGCTGGATATTTCCAATCCAGCCTAACTCTCTCTTTGCGGTACTCACGACGCTTGCGAAGACAACCTTGTTAGTTCCGATTACGTCGTGCATTAGCCAGCTCAAATGGAGGCACTTTGCACTGCTTCCCAGATCGTTAGACCATCTTCAGCTGTACGACGACGCGAGTCGTGGACCCTGGGGATCAGCCGTTATGATGTGCAATCTTGCCTTCCGTGTCCCAGCATTGTTCGTTCCGCTTTTTCTTGCGATGCTAAGTATTATAGCTCTTGGGATTGATCCTAGCGCCCAGCAGATCATCAGCTTCCAATCAAGAGAGATTACATCGAGCAGCACATCAGCATTGACAAGTCGGGCTGGAGCTTACTACTCCCAAATATGGAACAATAAACCGGATGATCACCTGAATGCAGCAATCCTTTCGGAAGCCTTTCCTGGTGTGGAAATTTGTATGTGATTTTATAAATATTCCGTACCGATAGTAGCATTAGTAGCATTGGAGATAAGGAATACTGATTTTTTATGGTTATAGTTAGCGAGGCGCAGAGAAGCCGAGATTCTGTAAAGCTTCAAGCAGCATTATACAGCGCGATAACCGGTTCTATACCTGAGCCATATTACACTTGCCCAGAGGCAGCTCTACGATGTGCTTGGGATGATTTCTCTACTCTTGGGATCTGCGGTCAATTCCGTAATATTACCGACTCTGTTGTGCAAAATTGCACTTCCAAAACGTTTCCCTCGCATATAAACCTTGGAATCTTTGAATACGTCACCGAGGCGACTTGTGATTTGTGGTACCGTGGTTCTACTGAAGACTCGGTGTGTAGCTCTTCGAATCCTAACCCGATTTCACTGCATTACTTGCACAGTAATATGTTCATCTATAAAGACACAATTCCCAGATCCTACATGGATGGCACAGCTTTCGGCATAACTATAGCGAACACTTCTGCATCCATTGGATCAATATGGATAGTAAAAACCATGAACGTCACATCAGACTTTGATGGAGAAAGTTTTCGTACGTACGAGTCGTACGCTAGCGACTTTTACTGGTGTGATAAGGCGATGCATGGCACGAGGACCTCGACTCGAGGTCTAACTACAACTTCAGTGAGGACGACTCCTTGGGCAGGAATGGATGGTTTAAGTTGTTCCCCTAAGGATATATCATCTCCGCCAGGTTTATCTGTGGCTGGGGTCGAATTCCCATATTTCTTCAACTTAGACAACGAGTCAACTTACAACATATCGGGGCGAACGTACCAAAGCATGACCCAGTTTCTGGGATCCCTCATTGGAAAAAAGCTCATTCAGGATTATACAGGAATTATCATTGCGGAACCCGCGATACCAAGTCAGGGGTTCCAACTGTCAAAGTTCATGTGGGCGAACGACATGGAGACCTTCACCCATAATCTCGCAGATACGCTTACAACCCACATGCTGACACCCAACGGCGACAATATGAATGTGACAACGGTGTCGGGGTATATAATTGTCAATGACACATACATCCAGATCCGGTGGCAATGGTTGATTCTCCCCCTTGCCGAAACGATGCTTACCTGCGCACTTCTAGTCATCACAATCATCCTCACGAGAAAACAGCCGCTGATGAAGAGCTCAACCATCGCACTCCTCGTCCATGGCTTGTCCGGCTGGACTGCTGGAGAGCTGCAGGTACCTAAGCCAGAAACGGCAGAGAGCCTGGATAGGCTGGCTAGAGATATCACGGTGCGGTTAGCCAAAGACCAAGAGGGAGACTTGAAGTTTAGAAGGGAATACGGGGATGCCGGCTGCGTTCCCAATGATGCGACCAGAAGATAGCACGCTCTACGGAAGTCTGGACTAAAAGCTACAGGCTATGGCAGCATTCAACTTAAAGTCGATCGGCCTGCGGTTCTGGATCATAGACATGACATGCGTGGACGACGAGGATGTGAGAACTATGAGAAGGATAAGCTCCGTTTATTTGGCGGAAGTCTGGATAAGCTTCGTGTGGTGGTCGGAATGTAAGACGGCTCCGGGCTCCGGCTGGAGACCACCAAGAATTCCCCGCAAGGGCTAGGCTCGAAATGGATTAGTAAGACTTCAAGGTACATATGTATGGGAGCCAATCCCAACCCTGCACTGACCCGTTTCCGGCCAAGCCTTCGCAACGTCATCGTTGAACCTCCAGTCCGCTCATCCACGCTGCCACTCATCCGACCAAGTCCCGTTTCCTTTACCCGATAAAAGCTTCGCTCATCAACAAGCTCCAAATATGGCTGACTGCGGACTTCCCTTTCCCGTCGTGTGCATCCAGTGCGGCCGAGGCGTGGGCCTGTGCGGCGTCAAGATCATCGGTAAGTTGGGCTCCGAATCGTGACTCGGGAGAGCAAACAAAATATGTGCTAATTGCGTCCACTAAACTACCAATGCAGGCCCGACCATCGGCTTCTGCGTCGCCGTATGCGCTGCAATCATCTGCTGGCCCATCGCGCTGCTATTCTGCTGCTTTACGGAGACCGGCAAGAAGTAAGTCTACTGCTACTCTACAGCTAGAAAAGAAAACCCTCTCTACCTAATCAGGCACTCGAAACTCACAAGAATTTACTTGTTCTAGATGGTTTTGGAAACCGTGCGATATCAACGCTCAGGTCTCGGATCTATTTCCTATCTGACATAGGCATCTAAAGACCTAAGGTTACAGGTCGAACTACTACGATATCTATCTATCATTGGATTATGGCGAAACCGGATCACAGAACCGTCTCACATGGGAGTGAAAGGGAAGGCACTTGAGTTATCTAAGGATAAGATGACGCGTGTAATTCTTAATCAGCACCCAGTCTTGAGATCGGGGGAAGTAATGATATAATAAATAGTATGCATGCGTCCGTCAGTGTTGACATATTTCATGCCAATAGGAACATCGAACTTTCATATTACGGAAAAACCTTCAAGCTGCTAACAGAAGCAGAAGCTGAAGAAGTGGATGATAAGTGAATGAGCTTGACGGTTAAAATTAAGTCTTAGGTTGGCCATCTCCAAGAAGAAAAAAAAGGTAAAGAATAAAAAGTGAAAAAGGTTGGTTGAAAAAAAAAACCAAAAAGCTCAGCCAGGTTTCGAGCCCCCCGGACGGGCTCGAACCTGGCTTACGAAAATCCTCGTCAGGATTTTACTGGGCGGCCGGGCGCTCGACTCTAACCACTAAGCCACTGGGCGGTGGGCCGGTCACCACCGGCCTGTGGCTTGTTGTTAGAGGAGATCCCGGCCGATGGAAAATGCTCTGTTGCTATGGGATATATGCCTTTGGTTTGGTTCGTTGCTGGGTAGATGGCAAACCCCCCCACCACCACGACGCTCAACCCAGGCGTCACTACCTGATGAGATGCCGCCCAGGCAACAAGAGGATATGCCTAAAGGTTATATCGTTTAAGATTAATAAGACGTTAATTTATTGTCATGTATACAGGTATCCCATCCCCTTGCACCCCCCCTTCTTTTTCCTCTTCGCCTTATATTTTCCCACGTTCCGAGATATTTAGGATAACACTACGTGCACTGAAAGATCATATTTTATTATAATGTCCTCCTTGCATTACCAAGAGGCACCCATGCCACTTGTAAGAGATGTACTGAAGCGCGGAGTTGGAAGTATAGAACGTGTTCATCGCTGTCTAATCTCGAATAGTAACGTCGCCTGCCTTCCCCCAACTCCGGCCGTTCTCGATAAACCTGCATTCGCAACTCTCCACGCATTCTTGTTGACTGAAAACGGCCTTACATATTGTCGCAGCTGCAGCCCGGCGTGGTGCAGAATTTTGGCAACGGCCACATCCGATCTCCGACTGTCGTAACACGTCTCTCTGTCGCTAGAAAGTACTCGTACATCTTTCGGGTATGGAGATGCCGGGATTCTTATTGTTCAACACACCGTACACATCCATACTCATCCGTACTCGGAAGTCATGGCCACTTTAGTCCTCGAGCATGTTAAGACGACATCGGCGGTACGACTTAGCGACGCAGGTGCCTATTAAAATCCATAGTTGGCTTCCGAATTCTCGAGTCTTACATAAAGCTACCTCTTATGTAAACCAAGATGTTGATATAACGATGAATGCAACAGGGTGGGTGCGTCCGACCAGTGACTCCGGTATCATATGATTTAATATCTTAGGCATTGTTTCACAGTGGACATATTTCTATCATAAACGTAGCGAGGTATTTTGTTCGTAAATACTTATAATTAAGTTGGAGAAAGGTACTTGTATATTGATCTGAATAGTTCAAAACTCCATCTAATTTGGGGTTAAGCAATGGCTAGCCGGACTTTCATACCCGTTACCTATAGTGTTAGTGATAGCATGGCGGACTTTTTCGGTTGCCAGCACCACGCGGTACTAGGTCAAACTTCAGAGTTATCAAGTTTCTGTGAGCACCGCAGGAACTCAAGGTCCCGAAATAGCCTCATATTGATTGTCGACTCACTATCCAATGCCGGCATGATGGCCCGTGTCGGATCATTGACGGAAAGTCCAGATGGCTCGGGGATTCGTAGGTGCGCTTCTGTTTAGGGGACGATTACATTTACTACAATACGATCCCATTCTAATAAGGAGCATTTAACGGCAACGACTTTTTCTTGTCTCTCATTCGGAAGGAAATAGTCGACGCTCCTCTTTTTCTAGGTATCTTCCAGCTAGCGCGGAATCGGGAGACCATAAGTCAAGATGAGTACTACGGGCGACAGCTGGGCCAGCGAGCCCATTGCTATTATCGGTATGAGCTGCAAGTTTGCCGGAGATGCCACCAATCCCGAGAGGCTATGGAAGATGTTGGCGGAAGGAAGGAGTGCGTGGTCAGAGATTCCCTCTTCTAGATTCAACATCGAAGGGTCCTACCATCCCAATCCAGAAAAGCTCAGTACCGTGGGTACCCCCCGATGAGTCTAGTTTTCAGCTCGAGAGCAATACTGATGTTGAAGAATAGACATCCGTTCGAGGAGCACACTTTCTCGAGGAAGATCTAGGCTTATTTGACGCCGCTTTCTTTAATTACTCGGCGGAAACTGCGTCGGTGAGAGACCCAGCATATTGTACTTACATGTGGAATGAGGGTTGACGTGACCCCCTTTTTTAGACTCTAGATCCTCAATTTCGGCTCCAGCTCGAATCCGTGTACGAAGCACTGGAAAGTGGTGAGTGCTCTGATACTGAAATAGCTGTATGAGCATTGCCCTGATGGCCACTAATTTCTCGTATCGGACAGCTGGTCTACCGTTGGCTCAAGTTGCGGGTTCCAACACATCTGTGTTTGCCGGCATCTTCTTCCACGACTACAAGGACAGTATAACACGCGACGAGGATAATCTGTACAGATTATTTGCGACAGGGACCGGTTCGGCTATGGCGTCAAATCGCATCTCGCACTTCTACGACCTTCGGGGTGCGAGTATGACAATAGATACGGGCTGCTCGACGACATTAGTAGCACTGCATCAGGCCGTTCAGAGCTTAAGGAACAACGAAGCCGACATGTCGATTGTGAACGGTGCCAATGTGTTGCTGAACCCGGACATGTTCAAGACTATGGACAGCTTGGGGTGAGCCATTGATCATATAAACCTACTGGTCCTGAATTTACTAATGCTGTGGACTAGTTTGCTTTCTCCGGACGGGAAATCGTTTGCCTTTGACTCGCGAGCGAATGGCTATGGCCGAGGCGAAGGTGTTGCAGCAGTCGTACTCAAACGCCTGAAGGATGCTGTAGCAGCAGGCGACCCAATCCGGGCAGTAATTCGCGAGTCGTCGCTCAATCAAGACGGCAAGACAGAGACTATCACCTCACCAAGCCAGGGGGCACAAGAAATATTGATGCGCGACTGCTACCGCAAGGCCGGACTGGATCCGGTGGGCACGCAATACTTCGAAGCGCACGGTACAGGCACACAGACCGGCGACCCTATCGAAGCGCGGGCGATTGCTGCTATCTTCCAGCCCGGAAGGTCACCAAATGAGCCCTTGCTGATCGGTTCCGTAAAGACCAACATTGGCCACACGGAGACGACGAGTGGACTTGCTAGCATTATCAAAACTGTATTAGCAATGGAGAAGGGTATGATTCCACCTAGCATTAACTTTGAGAAACCCAACCCAAAGCTTGCCCTGGAAGCGTGGCGCCTCAAGGTAGCGACGGAATTGCAACAATGGCCAGCGACCACCAACGGTATCCGTCGAGCTTCGGTTAATAATTTCGGCTACGGCGGAAGTAATTCCCACGTCATCTTGGAACACGGAGACGGATGGCTTCTAGGCAATACCCTAGGCAACAGCATTGCGGGAACCAACGGACACACGGCCAGTACTAACGGGACAAATGGATATTCGACGCCAGATCATAAGACCAAACTGCTTATTGTTAGCGCTAGAGATGAGAATGCTTGCATGAATATGGTCTCCAACTTGAAGGAGTATCTGGAACAGAAAAAGCAAATAAACGCGGCATCACTCCTAGACGGCCTTGCATACACCCTAGGACAGCGCCGCACAACATTTCCTTGGGTGGCAGCATATCCGGTCTCATATACGCAGGGCATCGAACAGGTTATCCAGACCCTGGAATCGCCTAAATTCAAGCCCAGCCGGACAACACGCCAACCTCGGATTGGAATGGTGTTCACAGGCCAGGGCGCACAGTGGAATGCCATGGGGAGAGAACTCATCAACGCATATCCGATATTCAAAGCATCACTCGAAGAGGCCGATGGATACTTGAAGGAACTCGGCGCTGATTGGTCCCTGCTGGATGAGCTCTCTCGTGATGCGGAGACTAGTCGAGTTAACGAGACCGGCTTAAGCATACCGATATGCGTAGCTTTGCAGATATCGCTAGTACGTCTACTCAAAGCATGGGGCGTCGTACCCACTGCTGTAACGAGCCACTCTAGCGGAGAGATTGCGGCCGCCTATACTGCCGGGGCTATCAGTTACCGGAACGCGATGGCGATTGCGTACTATCGCAGTGTGATGGCCGCTGATAAGGGTCTCCGTGGTGTCGTAAGAGGCGGCATGGTCGCTGTCGGGCTCGGCCTAGAAGATACGGAACGTTATCTGGAGCGACTTACATGTAACGGCAAAGCTGTTATTGCCTGCGTCAACAGTCCGTCGAGTGTGACAGTTGCAGGCGACCTTTCCGCCGTGCAAGAAATCGAGGCGATGGCTAAGGCTGATAGCGTTTTTGCTCGCCGGCTCAAGGTAGATACTGGCTACCACTCACACCAGTACGAACACCAATTCCTCTTTCTTGTTCTCAACTATATGACGCAGTTGAGAGAAAAATTTATGACGTCGAAGCCATCGTCAGTTGTCAAATTGGCTAACTCCTGTTTAGTATGCATCCAATCGCTGGTCCTTACCTAAAGGCACTCCAGAACACGGCAGGCGAGGAAATAAGTAACGACCTTTTAGACTCAGTAGCGTTTTCGTCACCGGTAACTGGTAGTCGTATTCTGAGTGCTGACGAGATCGCCGACCCGGAACATTGGGTTGGAAGCTTAATCAAGCCTGTCCAATTCATCGACGCCTTTACCGATATGGTACTTGGAGATATCGATCCTTCTGGTTCGAGTGTGGACGTTATAATCGAAGTTGGGCCACATACGGCTCTTGGAGGACCTATTCGACAAATCCTCGAGCTTCCTGAGTTCAACGGCCTCCAACTCCCGTATTTTGGCTGCCTTGTGCGCAGTACGAACGCGCGGGACAGCATGCAGGCACTCGCAGCAAACCTCCTACGAGAGGGCTGCCACCTTAATATGGAGGCTATAAACTTCCCATCGGGAAGGCCGTCACACGTACGGGTGCTAAGTGATCTGCCCTCGTATCCTTGGAACCACCAAAAGAGGCACTGGGTTGAGTCACGACTCAATAGAGCCATCCGGGAGAGGAAGCAGAAACCACATGACCTCCTCGGCTCCCCTGTTCCTGCGGTAAATATAGATACTCCGACTTGGAGACAGATTGTTCGTGTCGCCGAGATACCTTGGATCAGAGATCATGTTGTCCAGTCCAACATATTGTATCCTGGCGCTGGATACATCTGCCTGGCGATTGAAGCCGTGACTCAGATTACGAATACGGAGGATGGAACCCCGAATTCGAAACAGATCTCGGGCTACCGACTACGCGATATCGACATCCTACAAGGCCTTGTGGTACCAGAAAACGCAGACGGCATCGAGATCCAGACCATCCTTCGCCCAGTAAGTGACAAAGCCATCGGCGTCCGCGGCTGGAAGCATTTTGAGGTGTGTTCTGTTACATCGGATAACCGGTGGACACAACATGCCAAAGGTGTCATCGATGTCGAGTTCGAGGACTTGACGAAAGCCCCGTCGATGAAAGTAGATGAGAAGAGAAACAATGCCATCACGGGATACACACGGCTCATCAATCCCGCCGATTTATTTGCCAACTTGCGGTCGGTCGGCATCAGCCATGGACCCATGTTTCAAAACATCAAGTCTATCGTCCAGTCAGGCACAGAACGGCGGTCTGAGGCTACTATAGTGGTAGCCGACACCTCAATGCCCAAAGATCTTGTCCGCAATCATGTGCTGCATCCGACTACATTAGATTCAATTGTCACGGCTGCTTACTCTGCACTTCCGGGAGTTGGGGCACATGAAGAAAGTGCTAAAGTACCTAGATCCATCGAGAAACTTTGGGTCTCAAGCAAGATTAGCCACGAGGCAGGACATTGTTTCAAGTCCAATAGTACGATTAGCCATGCGGACAGTAACACTGTTCAGGCTGACGTTTTACTCATCGATGGTGATGATGAGGATGTTTCTGGCGGTGGCTTGCCGGTACTTGAGATTCAGGGCCTGTCGTACCAATCCCTAGGACGCAGCGCACTTCGTGGGCAGAGCAAGCCATGGGAGAGAGAGGTATGCAGTAAAATCGAATGGGCGCTCGACATATCCCTTGCGTCGCCGGCTACGTTCAACTCTATCAAGAAGCGTCTAAGCCACGGCGTAGACCCAATTGAAGATAATACCATCATAGACTTGCGACGAGTGTGTCTATACTATATCGAAGAAGCACTAGCTGTGCTCAGCCATTCAGACACGACTCAGTTAGAGGCTCACCATGCCAAATACTATAAGTGGATGCAGGACCAAATGAAGCGTGCTTCAATAGGGTTGCTCGGCCCTGGCAGCGCATACTGGACACTCGATAGCTCGTCAGAGCGCCGGCGTCGCATTGAGCTTGCGGCTCAGGCCAGCGTTGACGGCGAAATGGTGCGGCGGCTAGGCCCACACATTGCAGAGATCTTGCGCCGTGAGGTGGCGCCCCTCGAGTTGATGATGAAAGATGAGTTGCTGTACAACTATTATGGAAATACGCTCAAATCGGAACGGTGCACGTCGCAGCTAGCAGAGTTGATGCGGCACGCGATACACAAGAACCCGCGTGCTCGTATTTTGGAAATAGGCGCAGGTACTGGTGGCGGCACAGAGGCTCTTCTCCGGGCGCTTGGCAATATAGAATCAGGCGGACCGTTGGCCGCTTCGTTTCACTTCACTGATGTTTCGTCGGGCTTCTTTGAGGCTGCGCGCCGAAAATTCCAAGCGTGGGGGGATTTATTGACGTTCAACAAGCTTGATATCGAACAAGAACCGGCAGCTCAAGGATTCGAACTCGGCAGCTATGACATAGTAGTTTCGTGCGAATGCTTGCACGTTACCAAGTCCATGGCCCGCACCATGGCCAATGTTCGAAGCCTTATGAAGCCAGGGGGTGCGCTACTGCTCGTCGAGACAACACAGGATCAGCTCGATCTACAGTTCAGCTTTGGCTTGCTTCCGGGCTGGTGGCAAAGCGAAGAACCCGAAAGGACGTCGAGCCCATCGTTAAGTGTACCTTTCTGGGATCAAGTCCTAAAGCACGCAGGCTTCACCGGGGTTGATATCGAGATCCCCGACAGCGAGAGCGATATGTATTCGATTAGCATCATGATGTCAACGGCCACACTACCGCAAGCACCAAAGCTACACCCGCAAGACGTTGTTGTTGTTACTAGCGGCAGTGGTCATCCAGCTAGCTGGATGGAATCTCTGAAACGCTCTATATCAACTGAGGGAATCTTGCCTGCTGAACACTCACTTGAGTCTCTGGCGACCAAGGCTACGGCATGCCGTGGAAAGATATGTGTATTTGTTGGCGAATTAAGCCGACCGATCCTTTATAACCCTGACGCCCCAGAGTTTGAAGCAATTAAGGCGCTAGCCATCAGTTGCAGAGGATTACTTTGGGTCACGCGCGGCGGTTCAGTTAATTTTGAAGATCCTCAGGTCAGCCTTGCGCCTGGTTTCATCCGGTCGCTGCGCAATGAATACGTTGGTCGGCGATACCTAACGCTAGACTTAGACCCCAACGCTCCGCGTTGGTATAACGATGGGGCTTCTGCCATCGCCCAAGTCCTTAAAGCCGGATTCAGTAAACTTAGTGACAGCCAAACCGATGCCGGTCCTGCCGATTTTGAATACGCAGAGCGAGATGGGATCCTTCTAATTCCGCGATTTTATAAGGACATGGGTAGGAATCAGTTTGTCTCGCCCGATGTTGTCGACTTCAGCACAACAAGCAACGTCCGTACTGAGCTGCTTTATCAGCCGAAACGTCCCCTCCGCATGGAGGTCGCTACGCCAGGTCTGTTGGATACCTTGGCCTTTGTTGACGACCCTTTTGTTATTACCCACGGGGACTCGCTTCCACCGGAGATGGTGGAGATAGACCCTAAGGCGTACGGCGTTAACTTCCGCGACGTGATGGTCGCCCTTGGTCAGCTGAAGCAAAAAGTAATGGGAGTAGAGTGCGCTGGCATAATCACGCGGGTCGGCAGCCGAGCGGCCGCGCATGGGTACGCTGTCGGGGATCAGGTCTTCTGTATGCTGCGCGGACCCTCGTTTTCAAGTCGCGCTCGAATCGAGTGGACCGGGGTTATGCATATGCCCGCAGGGCTGAGCTTCGAGCACGCGGCATCAATCCCGATTATCTATGGCACAGCGTACTACAGCTTTGTCAACGTAGCACATCTGGAGCCTGGCCAATCTGTGTTAATCCACGCAGCAGCTGGAGGTGTCGGGCAAGCGGCAATTGTGGTAGCAAAGCACCTCGGCGCCGAGATCTTCGCCACCGTCGGCACGCCAGAGAAGCGTGAGTTGATCATACAGAAGTATGGCATCCCGGAGGACCACATATTCAGCAGCCGAGATACGACATTTGCCGCTGGAATTCTCAAGGCTACTGGCGGCCGGGGCGTCGATGTCGTTCTCAACTCATTGGCTGGACCACTTCTACAAGAGAGCTTCAACGTGCTGGCACCCTTCGGACACTTCGTTGAGATTGGGAAGCGTGACTTGGAGCTGAATAGCACGCTGGAGATGCACCCATTCTCACACCATGTGTCCTTTACTTCCATTGATATACTTCTCTTGATGTTGGAAAGAGGCCGCATCATACACCGTGTGTTGGCAGAGATCGCGCGCTTGATCGAGGATGGGGTTATCAAGCCGATAAACCCTATCACTGTTTATCCAATGGCTGAGGCTGTTGACGCACTTCGCTTGTTGCAGGCCGGAAGGCACATGGGTAAGGTCGTGTTATCTGTCGGCTCACAAGAAATGGTGAGAGTGCGACCACCGATTCCGAGAGCCAAGCTTTTATCGACTGCTTCCTACCTGCTCGTGGGCGGTGTGGGGGGAATTGGCCGCTCTACGGCACATTGGATGGTCACACACGGTGCTAAGAATTTAATTCTTCTCTCGCGAAGTGCAGGCAAGAGTGAAAAAACGTCAGCATTTGTTGCGGATCTCGAAGATATTGGTTGTCGTGTTAAGGCCATCAGCTGCGACGTCTCCGATCCAGCAGATTTATCGAGGGCGCTGTGTATTTGTAAAGAGGAAGGGCTGCCGCCAGTTAAGGGTGTCGTCCAAGGTGCAATGGTCCTTCAAGATTCCATCTTGGAGCAAATGACAATTGCAGACTACAAGGCCGCGGTCCGCCCCAAAGTCGACGGCACGTGGAACTTGCATAGGGAATTCGAGCATGCCGATCTGGATTTCTTCGTTATGCTCTCCTCTATTTCGGGCCTCATGGGACTTGCAAGTCAATCCAATTACTCGGCAGGTGGAGCATACGAGGACGCCGTAGCGCGATGGCGTGTTACACAGGGCCTCCCTGCCGTATCCATTGATCTCGGCGCCGTCAAGGCCGTGGGCTATGTAGCTGAGACGACCAACGTGGCGGCTCGCGTTGAAAGAGTCGGCCACAGGCTGCTGGATGAAGAGTTGGTACTAGGTGCGCTCGAGTCTGCCATCTTATCCCCATACGATGCGCAAATTATTCTCGGGATTAACTCCGGTCCCGGCCACCATTGGGACCCGGACGGTGAATCGCAGGTGGGACGCGATGCTCGGTTCCAGGCGCTGAAGTATCATCAGAACCAGCAAGGTGGTGCCGGCCAAAACGGCGGCGAAGCTGGCTCGGGCTCTCTTGCCAGTCAACTTGGCGAAGTCACCTCCCGCGAGGAGGCCGTGCGCCTCATTGGTCAGGCCATCGCACAAAAGCTGTCGGAAATCTTCATGCTTCCCATTAGTGATATCGACCTCGGGAAGCCACCGGCGCAGTACGGTGTCGACTCGCTCGTGGCGGTCGAGATACGGAACATGCTAGCCCTTCAGGCTGCGGCGGAGATATCCATATTCGGCATCATGCAATATGCGTCACTAGCAGCGCTCGCGAGCGACGTGGTAGAGAAGAGTGGGCATATGGAAGCTTCATTGTTAGTTGCATAAGATGGGTAGAGGATTATTGAGTGAGCATTATTTTGATATCTTCGCAATGGTATAGAAAAATGTATACGATATTGGCACATTAATTACAGGATTTGGAGTATGTAAATGTTGTTGTAAATATGAAGCTTATTCTGTTGAAAGATGTTCAATTGATGTTGTAGCCAAATTAGGGTGGACCATAAGAACCAAAACCGCCAACCCCGCCAATTCCAAAAGGTCCGTATTTTTATTCCTGAATACTGTGGTTTTAGCACCGTATTCACCCTATAATTACAGGGCCTTGGCCCTGTAATATAGGTCCTAATGGTCCGTATCTTTATTCCTTAGACACTGTGGTGTTAGCACTGTCTATGCCCTGTAATTTTAGAGGCATGGCCTTATAATTACAGCCTATTATAACGTATATACCTTATACGGCACCTGTAATTACAGCGTATTATAGGGCGCTTTGTGTAGAATAACAGAGCTGTAAAATGACAGGGCTATAAAATAACAAGGCTGTATATAATAAGCAACAGGGCTGTAAAATCAGCTACAGGGCTATATATAATGCTAAGACCACAGTGTGTAAAGAATAAAAATACGGTCTGAATTACAAGGCCATAGCCCTATAATTACAGGGCAAATACGGTGCTAAAACCACAGTATTCAATAAAAAAAATACGGACCTTTTGGAATTGGCGGAGTTGGCGGTTTTTGGTCTTATGGTCCGCTGTCCAAATTGCCAGTTTTCGTTTCTTCCGACTCGCGCGTAGAACTACCTAGGTACATACCTCGTAAGAGGTATGAAATAAATGAAGGAAACGAACCCGTTAGATGCCTACGCTATACTGCATAGACCTATATTTACAACAACGTGAAATTACGTCAGCCAACTTAGGGGACTATTACTTGCAGGTAAAAACGCATCTTCATTCCTCTACCTAATACTATCAAGTTCCTAGGAAAGAAATCACCCAACGAATCTAGTATATTGCCTCCAGATGGGATCCTTCTTCAGTCTACTCAGGTCGTCCTCGGGCAAGCATGTCAACAAGGGAATGGCACCGTTCTCAACCGGGTAAATCTGAAAAGACCCTGGAATCGGTGCCACTTTCGGACGGCGGACGAAGCGCACAGTGCCGAGGAAGGGTCCCCAGTTGTCAAGGATGGTCGACGATGCCTCCCGTGAGTCTCCTATACCGATGATAGATGAAGTCGAGCCCAGATCCGTGTTTGGATTGCGCATGCCGCTGTATAGCAGCAAGGATTTGTCGGGTTCGCGTGCTAAGAACGTCGCGTAGCTGCGTACCGCCCATGCCGTGTTCACAGCATTCAGTTCGCGACGCAACGCCTGCGCTACCGTTAATAGCGGCGTTGATATTAGCTGGCCCATGGCGAATCGTGTCGTCGCAAAGTGCACCAGGTGGCCCAGGTAGGTAAATGGCACGCCAACTGCCGTGCGCCCGTCGATCGCCCGGCTAAACCTAGACATGGTGTCTTGCGCAAATCCTCTCCCAATACGCACCGCGCTAACGCGCTGCCAGTAGAGCGCGCATATCATGTCATTCTCTGATGCCAGCCGCGGCGACAGTGACGAAGATGATGATGCCCCTGCTGTTTTCATAAGTGCTGCCAACCCTGATACCGGCAACTTGAAGTAGCACCATATAAGAGACGATGCCGGGGGTTGCGGTATCCAATCTACCGGCCGCCGCATATGTTCGTGGTCCTTGACCGGCTCGCCTCTCGGGATCAATGGTACGACGCGACTGCGGTCACGGTTGGCTTGGGCGACTTCATCGGCCGGGATCTCGGCGTTATTCATGACAAAAGCTAGCAGGCGCGCCAACTGTGCGATGCCGGTACCGTCGATGACGATATGATTAGCGCTCATGCCAAGAATCAGTCCGCCCTCGATGAAGTTGATCTGCAGAGCAATGATAGGTACTGGACCCACGATCCCGTGTGGTTGCGGCAAGCTCGGTACGGGGGATAGGATTTTCCCATCTAACATGCTAATCGGAACACCGGCACGCTGTAGTTTCGCTAACGAGGGGATCACACCCTTGCAATCCTTGACGCGCACAATCTCGTTGACCGAATCGGTCGGCCATGGCGCCGGTTTCAGAACATCTGACGTGCCAGGTTTCCCCGGCACGCGCAACACCTGCCATCCCATCCAGGGAACCTCGCCTATTAATTTATCGATGCCGGCCTGGACTGCGGCCACAATGGCAGCCTGAGATATATCCGAGGCGGGTTGGAAGCCAATTACCATGTTGGTGTAGCCGTTTAGGAATGGAAACTGAGACATGACATCTTGGTACATCTCGTCGTCCTCCACCGCCTCTTCTTTGGGCATATTCTGCTGCCCTGAGATGGCAGTAGAGCCGTTACTCCTTACGGTGCCCATTTTTATATACGCTGGCGTGTACAATTGGACCAATTTTGGATTATCAACATTAACCCAAGGGTGTGAGATGTAAGCAGGTTCTTCTACTCGAACCGTCCCGCGAGATGATATCCAACATTTCTCGCGAAGCACACTGAACTATTATCTTAGGTAAGGAGAGCTAACTTGCAACCTCATTTCCTTCACTCGGGGCTTGGCTCTTTCTAGCGGAGAGCGAGAATCGGACAGGCATCTCGAGCTAACTCGTCGGGTTTAGACTGATGATGTATCTTCGGCTGGTGTCTCCCACGAATTCATATATTAACTCCGCATATCGTGATGGCTATATATTAGACCTTATGGTCAGAGATAATTGGATCCGGAAGGCAATCCGCAGACGCTATCCCATCTCGTAACCTCAGTTCCGGAGTTTCCTCATCCAATCTCATCATCTCTTTACCTTCAAACTTGATCGGTCAATTCGATTATGACGAACACCTCACTATCGCGTTTTGCGCCTCGCTAATTTCGTGTACCTACTGCTACGGACATCATGATCTTTTGTCCTGTAACTCCATCTCTCATCTATAAGGACACGCTGTCAAATCTTCGTACTAGGGGAGAAGCTACATGTCAGAACCGAAACCTGACTCGCGTGTCTGTATTGAGTTCCACACCGGGCGCAATATATAGAGGTTAGGTACGTACTAAGTTGGTGCTTGTAGGTTGCCGGAGTTAGTGGTGATTCGGATTTTGGCGAGCAACCTAACACCGAACCGGACTCCTTCTCCGGTCCCGGTTCAAACAAACGGACACGGCACCGCCTGTGAAGTGCTGGTCCTTTTCATCTTCACACAAATTTTGCACGTAGGAGGCCCTCGGGTATTAACATCGACCACAAGGACAGTATCGGCTGCAGGTTTCCGACTCCGCCTCAACGATACCTCTCTTTCATGCTTGATTACATGCGCAATGGATAGGAAAGGACCGGCCCACTCTGCCCCGTATGGTCAAGCTTGTCTACACTGTTTCAAGTCCAAGTGCAAATGTGTATCGCGTCCTGGAGGCGACGGCTGTGAAAGGTCTGTACTGGCTGGCAAGCTATTGAAGTTACTGGTTCAAGGATTAATCCCATCTCAGATGTCATCGTCTCAATAAGCAGTGCTATCCTTCAGATTCGCTCCGTAAGCGTAATGCGCAGAAGAATCATAACTCAACAGCGCGGATTGCGCAGCTTGAGGGGAGACTTGAGGGTGTCGTATCGCTACTGCAATCTCTTGCCAAGGCACCAGAGTCATCCACCTCCTTACGCGAATCACTCGATGATGAAAACGCAGCTGAACAAGGGCCACCAATGATTACAACACCGAATTCATCCCCAAGCATTATCACCGGTACTAACGAGGATGGTGTGGCGGCTTCTATTTCCGGAGCACCTTTAGCGTCCTCTTTTGAGAATTCGACTGATGCTCAGTCACCGCCTAGTGAGCCATCCACGGAGGAAGCTGAGGCGTATTTTGAAATCTTTCGCTCCCACATGCTACGATATTTAGGGTTTATCTATATCCCCCCAAACACTACAGCTTCTCAACTTCGCCGAGAGAAGCCCTTCTTATTCCGTGCAATTCTTGCGGTTACCACGCCCACTGTCCAAGACAAGATGGTCCGGGGTCAAGAACTAAAGCGCATCATAGCACAAACCGCATTACTTGAGAACCAGTCGAGCATTGATCTGCTACTCGGCCTGCTGACATATATAGCATGGAGCTACGATTCGTTCCTGACTAGGTCAGGCAGCTTGTCTCGCCTCATAGTGCTGGCTATATCTCTAGTAGGGGACCTCCGTCTAAACAAGCCGGTACCGCCGGATGTGCATATGATAGGTCCCTTCACTCCGGGCTTCGAGGGCTGCTACGGAGATTCCAACCAGGAGACCAGCCAACGCTACCTTGAGCGGCAACGAGCCGTTCTAGGATGTTTCCTTCTAAGCTCCATGTGCGTATGCTTTTCTTCCACTAGTGTATCACCCCAATACTTTCCTATCTGCCACGAACTATCAGAAATAATTATATATGCACTAACACGGGCAATTTGTTTAACAGTGTCTCATCTTACTTTGCTCAGGTAGACGCCATGCGATGGACGCCTCAGATGGAAGAGGGTCTGCATGCATTAAGCGCCAACAAGGCATGTCCGACCGATGAGGTATTCACATTCCAGGTCCGCCTGCAGCTACTCGCTCAGAGATCCATTCACATCCGAGAGCAGCGCCAAGAAGATCATACTCTTGTAACACCATCTACAACCACGTCACCCCTCCCTGCCTCTATTTACGTTCGGTCATTTCACAGTCAACTCCAGGAACTCCGGGCATCGCTCTCCCCAGATCTCGCACAAGATGGTAAGCATTTTTCTCTGTCTCTAGAACTTCAAGTCCGGGCTTGGACCATCATTTACCCTATCGTCACCCGCGCCATCACTAACGTTCCGGTCGCGACCCTTGTAGGAATTCTAATTGCCCATATGCATTACATAGAACTGTGCATAAATGAAACGCTCCACACCGCCAACTCGAATGAGCCACTTCTCGCAACTCCAGGGAATAGTAGCAGCACCAACATGACCGGCTTTGAGCGCTTGGAATGCCTGTGGCGATCAGTCAACGCCATCAAGTCGTGGTTAGATATCTTCTTCACGCTGCCACCCATAACACTGTCCGGTCTCTCTTTTCTCCTCCGAGCACAGCTAGCACGGTGCCTTGTGGTATTATACCGGCTGTCGACACTAGAAGATCCATCCTGGGACCGTCAAGCCGTTCGTAGTACGGTAGATTTGATACTAGTGTTGGATCGGGTAGCAGACAAGTTGGACATAGCTAGTCGAGAGATAGGGGAGCAATCAAGCGACGAAATATTTGCTCAATTTTCAAGGGTAATGCGGACTTTTCGAGGGTGGGCTAGCACTAAGATTGCTCCAGAGGAGTCAGCTGTAGAGACTACCTGGTCCTATGCCGGAACCACGCCTAACGTCGGTTACGGTATAGTGGATAATAATCCGATGATGATGATGGATATCGGGAGCGAAAGGTGGTTCGAGGAATTTTTGGCAGGATCCAGATGATCCTACAGCCGTGAACCGACAATACTAGTATCTACATAAGACTACATGAAGTAATGTTTCTCTACGTTGCCTAATATAATAAATCGATCTCAAGTTCTACATACTCAAATACTCGACAGTGCTTCAGACGAAGGTCGCCAGTCATGAAATCACGGAAACTCAACACCCGCCTCCCATCTATTCCGTACCTAGGTAGGTACTCCTACTACCTCCTGGTACTAGGTTGAAACCAGTAAGATAACCAATAAAAAGGGGCTCGGTTCTTAATATGACATTCAAAGAATAAAGGGTAGCATCGAAATTACCGGCTCGGTTTTAGAGGTGCCGGTCCCGACTCCGATCAAGCCAAAAAGCCACAAATGGGTTATGATATCCCAACCATGGCCGGACTCGCGGATTCCGCAACTGCAGTCTCTTTGAAACTGCTTCCTATTGAGTCGGAAGACATACCAAAATACGATTAGCGAAATAGGATAGCTGTCCTTCATAGCCCTTGCTGTAGATTTAGTAGTCGGCATTGTCCAGTTTACTTAGAGGTGGTCAGTCATATAACTCACAGCTTACAGTCGAGTATTCTCACAACTTCCCATTCAAGTCAACGATTCTACTCTTCAGTAGGAGATTCTGTCTGTAATAATATAACTATTCTCAAGCCTAAGAATCGCATTTTATAACTCGTTCAGTCATCATGGCAACTCAAACTCCCCCTCCAGAGACAACGGCCGGTGATACAGAGAAGCCGGCGTCGACAGAAAATGAAACACAAGACAAGGATGACCTGATAGACACTCCAGAGCACAGCTCATTGCAGAAAAGAAGCGCAGAACAGACGCCAGAGGAGACGCCAGTGGAAACCCCAGCGGAAACCCCAGCGGAACATGAGCGCGAATACGTCCACGGAATCAAACTCTTCGCTATCATGGTCCCCACCACGCTGGTATACTTCCTACTCATGCTCGACGGCTCAATCGTTTCCACAGCGATTCCTGCCATCACCTCGGAATTCAACTCTTTGCTCGACATCGGTTGGTACGTACGAGATGAGACCAAGTCAATTTCGATGTCTTAGAATTAGGTAACTGGAGCTAACTTCTAGCTTCACAGGTACGGCAGTGCGTATCAGCTAGCTAGCTCATCATTCCAGCCCCTGAGCGGCAAGATCTACACCTACTTCTCTACCAAGGTGGGTCCTCCTCTCCCCCTCTAACCTCGAGCCTTTTCAGCTTGTTTCGTGTCTTAACCCCATTCTACAGTGGTCCTTCTTGGTCTTCTTTTTCGTATTCGAGGTCGGATCCGCCGTCTGCGGCGCGGCGCAGTCGTCGACCATGTTCATCGTGGGGCGAGCCATCGCCGGCTTGGGGTCCTCGGGTCTGATGAACGGCGCTCTGACTATGGTCGCTGCTATACTACCGCCGCATAGACAGCCGCTCGTCATGGGCGTCAATGTCGGTCTCGGCCAAGTGGGGATTGCGTGCGGTCCTCTTATCGGCGGGGCCTTCACCGAGTACGTGTCGTGGCGCTGGTGTATGTACCGAATGCTTGATTTCCGTCCTTTTCGCTTTTCTGCCACCCGCCTATTCTTAAGAAATTCAGTTATTGGTTGCTGATGATGTGCTGATATAGGTTTCTATATCAATCTTCCCATCGGGGCTGTAGTTGGCCTACTTCTGATCCTGCTACGCATCCCTGAGGCTACCCCTAAGCCCCCAGTCAGACAAATCCTGAGTACTGCGGTACAGTCACTAGATCTACAGGGATTCTGCCTCGTCGCCCCGGCTGCTATTATGTTCTTCCTAGCGCTCCAGTGGGGAGGCAACCAGTACGCGTGGGATAGTTCTACCGTCATCGGACTATTCGTAGGCGCCGGGGCGACTTTCATCCTATTCCTACTATGGGAACAGCGTAGGGGCGACGAAGCGATGATGCCATTCTTCATGATTCGGAAGCGCATCATCTGGTCTGCATCCGGTACAATGTTCTTCTTCATGGGCGTATTGTTCGTTGCCAACTACTACCTCCCTATTTACTTCCAAGCCGTTAAGGACGACTCTGCCGTCATGAGCGGAGTCCATATCCTACCAACAATTATTGGCCAGATCATCTTTGCCATGTCTTCTGGTGTTTTTGGTAAGTTATCTTGGTTTCGTCGTCTTAATTCTTGCTTTAATCCAAATCTGAGCTTAGCTAACATGGATCACCATCTATAGTGGAAGTTCTCGGCTATTACTTACCATGGGTCTTATTTGGAACTGCCGCCACTTCTGTGGGCTATGGCCTGCTCTCAATGATAAGTCCTTCAACACGTGTGCAGGACTGGGTCGGATATCAGATTATCTTTGGAGTCGGCTGCGGTGCAGCGGCAACAAGCGTAGGTACCCTCTCACATTTTATTTGATATTTTATTAACTAACCTCGTCACTACTATAGTCGTATATCGCTATCCAGAACTTGGTGCCGGCCGCCCAAATACCCGTCGCCATGGCGATTCTCATCTTCTGTCAGAATCTCGGGGGCGCCGTGTTCTTAATCGTGGCTCAAACTATCTTCAGCAACACTCTGCGCGACCAGATTGTGCAGCTCGTTCCGGATGCTAATGCTGCGCTCATCATCGCCGCGGGAGCTAGATCGGTTCGTCAAGTAGTATCAGGAGAACAACTTGCCGGCGTCCTGCAGGCGTATAGCACGAGTGTCGACAGGGTCATGTACCTAGGTGTCGCGATCGGCGCCTCGGCCTTTGCGTTTGCTTGTGGGCTGGGCTGGAAGGATATACGAGTGGAAAAGCGGAAGAGGGGAAGGGAGGCTCAGTCAAACGATGCGGATGCTCCTACGCTAATTGTTTAAGAGGATAGGCTAAATTGGTTGCATGCTAACACTGCTTGTTAATTTAGAATAGATCATAGGAATAATATATTCATTAGTATTTCTTGAGCTGCTGTGCCAACCCCTTAACAGAATTCCTATCTTCATATATGCTTCACCACTGGATGCTCTTGAGAAGGTTATAGGGCCGAGACTATTGGTGTGTGATGATCTCTCGGCATCTATGCAACGGCCTGTGTATCGCTTAGTTACATACGTTGTTCTGTAGTGAGAATGGTATATTTATTAAACAATTTTCATATACTACCACAAGAAGCGAAGGTGTACAAAGTAGTTATTGACAGTTGAAAATGAAAGATGATGTGAAACCCTCATGGTATCCTTGACTAAGACCTGTCTCATGTTCCAATTTGTAAAGGAGAAGAAGAAAAATACCTAGGTATACATCCAAACCCGTATTACACCCAATTCCGCATGCAAAGCAAACTGTCCAATAAGCAATTTTACAAAGAGACCACGATCTTCTGCGCCGAAACCCCCTTCATCTGCAAGTCCATCGCCTCCTGGATCTTCTCCAGCCCCGTACCCACCACCAGCGGCGGCGGCGCCGGCACGAACTGCCTCTCCGCGAGCGCGCGCGGCAAAAAGTCCCGGAACACGGCGCGGCCCACCACGTTGTCCTCCCTGAGCAGGTCCTTGCCGTCGATCCACTTGTACCGCACGCCCGAGGCGCGCGACGCGACGGCGCGCTTCCCGAGCCACCACGCCATCGACCCCGCGTAGGCCACGAGGCCCAGCGTCGACGACACCTTGTCGGCCGGCAGCGCGGCCCCCGCGAACGCGATGAGGAGCTTCTTCTTCTTGTCGGTGGTACCGCCGCACCGCCGCAGCACCTCGGTGCACGCCTCGACCGAGCCGTCCCCGACGGCGTACGCGCCGGCGAGCTCCTTGCCCCGCACCGCGGCGAGCAGGTCCCGGGCCAGCGTCTTGCTGTGGTAGTCGAACACGCCCGCCGCGCCCAGCTTCCTGACGAAGTCGAAGTTCTTGGGCGACGACGTCGAGTACACCTCGTAGCCGGCCGAGACGGCGAGCTGGACGGCGTTGGCGCCGACGCTCGACGCGCCGGCCGTGACGATGAGCGCCTTGTTGTTCGCGGGAGGCGCGGGGACCTGGGGCAGGTCCAGGGCTAGGAAGTCGTGGTGGAAGAGGCCGTACCCGGCCGTCGCCAGCGTCAAGGGGATCACGCACGCCTCCTCGTATGAGATGAAGTCGGGAATGGCGGCAGCGTACAGCTCGCGGATGATGGTGTACTGCTGGAAACCGCCCTCGGCGGGATTGTTGGAGTCGGGCGCAGTGGAAACAGCCTGTCCCAGTACGCGGTCGCCGACTTGGAAGCGCCGTACCCCCGGGCCGATCTCGACGACTTTGCCTGCCACATCGCCGCCTAGGATGAATGGGTATTTAATATGACCTAGTAGTATGTCACCTAGCGACTGCTTGATCCAATCGAGGGGGTTGATTGCTACTGCGCTATTCTTCACTACAACCTGGCCTGGACCCGGCGGGGTGTACGGAGCGGGGCCTATCTGAAGGGGCTTGACGGACTTGGCTGGCAGCCAGGCCGCAGTATTGCTCGGAGGCATATCTGTAGAGGACGTGGTACGCTTGTATTGTGACGATTGCTACCGTGGAACTTGAGTTTTGCGGCTTGTCAAGTTAAAATAAACAAAAGTGGCTTGAGCAAAGTTCTCGCATAGTTCAAGAGGTACTCTCGTGTTGGGTGGCCTTTTCATACGGGACTTGAAGGCGAGGCGTTCCTTGCTGCAGCGTTATGAGATTTAAAGACTTGGGGTTTTAGCGGAATTGAGGCCAAACCCAGCCGCAAACGGGCAATCAAGCCATCAGGAAAAGCTCGGTTCCCAACATGTGATGTTGGCAATGTTCGTCCATCGCTGGTCCTTTACTGATTAAAAGTCCGAATCGGATTTCGGAGTCCTAGTCCGTTCAGCAGAGTCACACACACTGACGAAGGGGGGCAAGGGATGGCTCATCCATTTCACACCCCCACTTCTCGATATCAATCAGAATGAGATGTCTGGTTGGTCTGCGATATGTTTCGGGGTTACCAATCACTGTATTAAAGAAATCAAACTGAGGAGTCTGAAAAGATACAGGTCTTCCGGGAGGGAACGTTAATATCTAATTTCGTATGTTATCTATACTTGAATCTTCCTTGTCAGCAGTACTACTTAAATGAGAACTCGGGGTGCCTACCTAGGTACCTATTAGAAGAGTTGGCTTCAGGACGTTGGCCAACCGAAACCAGAGGTTTCAAAGTGTTGGGGCATTTTGTTATTCCGTCAATATAGCTCAATCAACCCTCCACACAATATACGATAAAATGGATATATTGGTATAGTCCCTTTATTAAATGTCGCGGAATAACTGTTGTTGTGGCACATCTGGCCACCCTACGTGCTCCAGCGTATTCCATATCGCGTACAGCCAGATACTAGGTTGTTCGACAATTTTTTCTGCAGCTTCGTTATTATAGCCATCACCCATAACCAATTTTTCCAGCCATGTCTCCGTTCTGTTCACTTCCGCATCTAAAATGTTGTGATACTGGGAACCGACGCGCGGGTGCTTAACACGCCAGTGCCAGGCCCATTCCAAATGGACAACAAAACGTCTCATGCATCGTAGGGTCCCCAGACACTGGAGCAGTTGAGCGTAGGTTTGGAGCACTATGGCCTTGTCGGTCCTTGGCTTAGTTATCTCGCGATGAATACTGCCCCGGTCCCCATTGGTTACCGATCTAGGCGAAGTGATGCTTAGAACAATCGTTAACTTGGATATATCCGCATGAGCTTTGAGGTGTTCAATAGCAAAGCAAAAGTCAATATAGTACGGTTCACCAGACACCGGAAAAGATGCTGGCTCAATGGCTGGAAATACGAATTCGATGGTGCGCAGATTATGAAGAACATCCGGCCACATATGCCTTGTGATGAACCTCGATGCATCTAGTCGCGATGCTGTATCGTCTGGCCTCAAGCATGACCTAAGGCCTTCTGAAGGGACGACGATAACGCGATTGCACGAATAAAGAACTTGCAGAGCCTCTTGGTATAAGGACTTGTTGGCTAAAAATAGAGCTCTTGGTGCTGCCCAGCACTGACAGTGAGGTGAGTATCCGGTCCGACGTCGATAGCAGATATATCCCGTCTCGGAGTAGTCCGGGCCGCAATTTAGAAAGCGGCAACCGCGGTGAAGATGCGTATCGCAATTGAGGTGTTCGCACCTAATTAAGGCGGTGGCAATGCGAAAACCTCGGCTTGCGCTCCAGTACACTTCTTTGTACGGTGTGACGAGGTCGGTATATTCGAGGATACATCGTCGAATCTCTATGGGGAGATCGAAAAAGCGGAAAAAGCGATCCCACAAGTGAGGATCGGGTGCCTTAGCAAGGATAGATGTGTCCCAGGCTATAGCGCGGGCCGACGTATTGCCCTGTTGATGATGAAGCTGAAGCTCACAGTCTCTCAGAACACCCGGGAAGTCTCTTAGCGGCTGCAGAACGGCCAAGGTCGTGTCGCCATCCCCCGTATCGCAGAAGAGTCGCAGACTCAAAGTCCGCGGTCGGGTATGTGATAGAATATGCTTTGCAACAGCTTGCCAGGAAGCGACGAGAGCAGCGTCAGGAGGTAGCGTTCGCAGCGGGTCGGCGTCGATATCAAAGCAGTCGCCAAGTACTGGCGCTTCCAAGTGGAGTTGAACGAACAGATCAGTCAGGGCCGAACACTGCTGCGGACTGAGACGGCGAAGGAATTTAAGCCCAGCATCGACGTATTGGTGAACAACAACTAGGGCGTTGTAGGAGCAGATGAGGGTCATGACTTCAGAGTTGATGGCCTTGCAAGTTTGCAGGAGGTTGTACGTAAAACCAGGAGATTCGCGTGGTAGCCGGAAGCCCACGTATCGGCAATAATCACCATTCGGCATCAACCTTATGACTGTTCCAACCACGAGGCCTGCAGTTATGTATATGCGGTGCCTGATCTCAGACGGGAGGTCGAGGAAATTGCGCGCATTCTGCTGTGTATTTTGGGCTGTCATCATTTTTGCAGTGGTTCGTGCCGTGATGTTGGCAGTTAAGAAACGATGGATTAAAAACAGGAGACCTTCTGAATAAATGATAGTCTGTGCCTGGAACCTTATAAAAAGAGCTGGACAGAAGCAGAGGGGGAAAATACAGTGCTGATCATACAGTGCTGACTTGGTTTGCAGTGCTAACTATACAGTAAGCTCGGAGAAAGTATACGGTGCGGTAAGAATTGGCGGCCCAACCAGGGTCATTTTTTCCCACCTAATTCAACCAATCATCACATAGTTTTTGGTCGGATTTGGATAAATTAGGTAGTCAGATTGACTCAGATTCTCTCCGATAATCTATCCCTTTGGACGCAGGTTCGGCGACGCAGGTTGAGTGTAAGAGTACCTAACCAGCAACTTAGATATCGTGGGACCTTAGGTATCTATACATATGTCGCCGAACCCGCATCCAAAGGAATATATCCGATCAAAAGCTATGTTTTCATTGGAAATTTTAATATGGAGAAATTTTGACCCTAGTTAGGTCAAAGGGATGAAGCTGAGACTGAACTACCTACCAGCCCTACCGCCCTACCGCCCTACCGCCCTACTAATCGCCTGTCGCCCAAGCTGGGATTTCGAGAGAGCGGCTTAACAGTATCATTGGCCAAAGCAAAAAGCTTGACTAAATTTAGTGTCTGACTCAGATGACTTCAGAGCCCGCTCATGTGCCGGTACATAGTGCTGATAGGAATCGCCCCCATCCTCACTGGTATACTCAGCTTTTACGCCAGGCACACTCCACGCCGCACTGATGTATTCCCTCTCTGCCATTTTCTGTACCTTTTTATTATCAGCCTTGTGCCACATTTACACTTATAAGAATTATACAAATGACGCAAATTTCCTATCACTGCCACTTGAGTCCTGAAGATTGACCCCTATTTTCGAAGGTCTATGTCAGACTTAGCCCCTATGTCGAAAACATCTCCAGTCCTTCGTGAGAAGAACAGTGGATATTTTCAAGGCAACTGCTTTAATTAGTCAATATGAGCAAAACCATCGTAAAAGGGTTGTTAATATGACATCAAGTTTGAGAGAAAGGCAGACTTGTACTTCGAAGATGGGGGTATCCTGTAGATATAAAAGCATCCCAATCACTTTCAGTTTTATAGAGATACAAATTGATCAATAAGACCAACACTACGATAATCCCTTCACTGTTGGCAAGTTGATCTATAGCTAGACGTTCAAAATGCTTTCAACAACTCTCTTATCGTTCGCGCTGTTGCTATTGGGGACCACACCCCTGAGTTATGCGTCGCCAGAGCCTTTGGGCGCAATGGCACGATACCAGGTCCCTGATGATAGTTCCCAAAAAGACAAAGACGACTCTCATAACAAGCCAACCTGGTTCGCTCAATATCCTGCTGATACCACTGGAATGCAACACCCGGAGTCATACGAGACCAACCTTGCTCTGGCCGAGGCACACTTCAAATGGCTTACAGACCCCCAAAACAAACAGCGCTTGGTATACGGCGACACAGGCTGGCTCACAATCGCCGTCATGTACGATCCTGTTTCCAAGTGGCATTTTGCCTCAACTTTACCGCGAGGACCTCGGAATGAGTTAATGTGGAAGACGGGGCCAAACGTGGCGCCGGCTTGGTGGAAAGCGGTTAAGAACCCTGGCGTAGCGCCGGAACTACATGCTGAGGACGCGGTTTACTTCAATTACGAAATCTCCGATAAAGCTCATATCTTAAGCGACCCGGATAAAAAGCCCTACCCAGATGGTGTAGTAGTAGCTAGCTGGGGCCACCAGAAGATAAACAAGAATAATATCTTCGGACCGGATAAGCTTCCATCTTGTTCAGGCAGCAGGAAGAGGCCGACTTGTCAACAGGTGGCCGCCTCTCTCGGTGTGAACTACCAAAAGGATCCACCGGCCAGCGCCGAAAAGGCTGCGGAGGCTGCAGTAGCCGTCACGGATGATTACTTCGCGGGGATGACTGAGGAACAGATCGAAGAGTTTCTATGTGATACGAACATAGATACCAAGCGCCGTAGCGTCGCTATCAAGGGTCGAGAGGTACAACTGGAACGACGAGGCTCTTGCAAGAAGCCAATCCACGTGTCGACTTTCACCTATAAGAAATCGTCATCGTCGGCCCAGCCGAAGCCGTCCTGCTACCAACAGAACGAAGATCCAGACCAAGGAATCACGACAGAGTACTGCGTCTGTAACGAGTCGAGAACCTTGCCATTTTTGACCATTTCCCCCACGGTAGTTTGGACGAAAAGCTGCGAATACACGACCCTTCCTCCTAAAGACACCAAGAGGGACGGGATGGTAGCTCCCATGACGACCACGGCCCCCAACTCGATGATCACCCCGCCGCCGACCCTCGAGCAGAGAGACCTGACCATCACCAAGGACCTGGGCCCGCCCACGACGAACAAGAAGCTGTGTCAGGTATGCACCCGCGTGGTGAACAACGAGGACTCGTGCCACAGCATGAAGGACTGCATCGTGCAGACGGGCAAGGTGACCATCGAGGCCGGCACGTCGTCGGTGCACGTGGGCACGCTGACGGGCAGCGCGCTCTACACGAGCGTGTCCAGCGCGCTCGACAAGATCTGCCCGACGCCGACGGGCTCCGGCTTCACCGGGTGCGCGACGGACACGGTGTCGATCGGCGACGTCCCGTACGTGGAGCTGGGCTCGCTGGCGCGCGACGGCGAGCTCCAGGTCTCGGTCGAGAGCAGCAAGTACAACGTGACGTCGATCCGCGACGCGCTGATCAAGGCGGCGGCGGCGGCGGCCCAGCACGCGGCCACGGGCAAGAACTGCTACGAGCAGAAGTACGAGGTCGGGCCGCTGACGCAGCGGCGGTCCTGGGCGCCGTCGTGGCTGCTGCCCGCGTTCGCGCGGCGGTCCGACATCCAGCCGCCGCGGCAGGAGAAGGCGACGTGGTGTAACACGGTTGGTAAGTTGACACTAGAGTTTTCCGTTCTGCCCTCCTTGCCATAACGATGAAAATGGGAGGGTGGAGAGGAAGCAAATACCTTAAGGTATACAACTAACATGCCTACTTCAGGTTTCTCCGGTCCGCACTACTACAACCCTTACTGGAAGCTCCAGTCCGAGCCAGGCGCGACTGACTACATGGACGTCCACTTCCAGTTCCACGAAAAGGGCGGCGGAGATTTCGACTGCGCCATCCTGGAGGGTGCTGCGGGGGCTTTGGCTTTCCTGGGGCCCGAGTTCGCCATTGGGGACATAGGTCTCGAGGAGGCGATTGGGATTCTGTGTGAAGGAGCAAGCAACGATCGCCGGGACGTGAACTCAACTTTGTTAGATGCGTCCGTATAGTATAGGAGAGACTATGAGCCTCTTTCTTCCTGTCGTTTTGGATATCTTACCCTCTATTTGGTTAAGACCTTTTTTCTGTTTCTTTTTTATTTCCTACCTAGATAGCTATGTACAATACTGTTAGAATAGACCTCAGTTACATCGGTAGCTGCTTGCGAGTTGTATTGAAGAGCATTAGTGCATGTCTCTAAATATAGATTTCGGTTCGTAAACCCAGAAATAGCTTCATATATTGCATTGATTCTGATATCCACTTGTATATCATCAGTGCATAGAAATTTATCATCTTGCGTTACGTGGTTTATATATTAATACTATATTTTAACCCCTACCTTTTGAGCACGCCTCAATCGTATAATAAGTATATCTCACATAACATAATGTTGCTCATGAATATCCGGAAACTGCCTCTAGTCGAAGGCACAAAATGATTGCATGTTAGTAAATAGTTGCTTTTAGGCTAACAAGGGGTAATATATAAGAGCGATGCTATTTGCAGAGTGTTCTTTGGCAGCATTGTCCCATACACCTATCTTTTGCCTAGAGGTTTTTATTGATATCTGAAAATATTCGCAATATTCTTATTGCTTACCTTGCAATCTATTAGAATGACCAGGTATACCTTTATTAAAAGGTATTTACATGCCCTAGGTAGGTAGAAATCTTGTACTTTTGATTTATACGGCTTCCCGTCCCAACGGCCTGGTAGACAAATTGCTAGCTGATTAGAAAAACACTCTGCGGACACTCCGCAAATAAGGGATTTTTGCACTCTGTAAACACCATCGGTCCTCGCAGATTATGACCTTGATGATGCGTCCCCAGGCTCCTTTGGTGCAGTGGTTAAGCACCTGGCCGGCTCCTTTAAGAAGTGTATGCTTACCTACCTAAATAATGAGCAGTGGGTTCGAATCCCACAAGGGGCTCTCTTAACCAGTATCCTTTTTATCTACTGCCGCCCTCGACGTGATTCGAACGTGCCATATTTGACATGGCAACTAGAAGCTCTACGTGTATCCGGATTCTTTTTATACAGCTCGGCTCCCTGGCTGCTCTACCCCCGAATTTAAAGCGTACATCCACCTGCGTTTTCGTCGATTACGGATATACTATTCCGTTTATACGAAAACAAGCGCTTTGCGAACCTATTTTTGACCTAAGCACGAAGGGGCCCTTGGGGTCCGATATGTGATAATTTAGGTACGCAGCGGGTTACGAGTAGAGAGATATGCCGTGACTCCCTCGGGAGGATACCGGTTCCTATGTGGCTTACAGCTGTTAAATTACGAATTTACGTGATGAAGAAAGAGCGATGTTATTTATTGAGTGTAAAATTCTCTTATTTTTAAATGTTTGTAGAGCGTTTTTAGACGAGCTAGCAACCCGGCTGCCCGGCCGTCATTTCATGAAGCCATTTATACATGCATTATATACCAGGTAAACTTAGCTAGTCTTTCCACTTGTGATAATGTTCATCGGAGGTAGATAATTAACCTCCATGCTTTTACCCCAGATAGCTTCGTCTCCTATCTTAATAAATACCTAGGTCTATCCCAGCAGTAACTATTCCAACGCCTCCAAGGCTTTATAGCTGCCGAAGACCTGGCAAGCTATGTGATAGGGAAATAATCACGTTGTTACATGGAGAGCTATTAACTAAAGGACTACCAAGTTTCGAGTATATACAAGACCCTGGCGTGAGGGTGTTATGAATAGTTCAAATATTTAAAGTATGTGGAACAATATTAACAGCTGGCCTGGTAGGTCCAAAAAATACTCTGTAAACACTCCGTAAATAGCATCGCTCATATATAATTTCACAGCCAACCTCCACTCAGTTAAAGACGTTATTTCAACTCCATCCCCTCCCACAAACACCATCCTGTTAAGCTAAATCGCAAAATTTGTTCAAAAATATTATACATTTATACACTCGCTGGAGGTGAAATAGGGTAGAGTGTTGTTTCAAGTCGTTCCTTAGGAATGAATTCGGTATGAGAGAAGATCGTGTCTTCTTTGTCGCGCATAACAAAATCTACACTCCAACCGAGTACTTCCTCCTTATTTACATTGACATGTGTAAATAAATTCGGCTCCGTTATAGTGAACCGTACTCTCTTCTCGTCCGCCGGCGGGCTCGGACACAAAGCCGGTGTTATGGGGCACCCGAGGTCATCCAGCACGACATCGTGTTCCATTTCAATGACTCGTCTGCCTATCGCGAACATCTGGTCGATCTCCCACAGGTTCTCCCGCGGAACGCCGAGTACCGTCATCAGGCGTAAGGCTTCCACCCGCATGTCGAAGTCGCGGCATTTCGTCGCGACGAAGTGAAGCAGCGGCATGAAGCCCATCTCAAAGATGAACTTCGGGTTGCGGTTGGTAACTGTCTTTCGCGCTTCGTCGGGAACCATGGAGTCGAAGAATTGGCATAGTCCAATCACTCGCCGAAAGCCTTCGAGATGGGAATCGTAACACGTTTCGTCGGTTTCGAATGCTACGTCCAACCATATTCGACAGACTTCGTAGCGTACTAGGAGAATAGCACGCGACATGGCTTGAATGGTATCCGTCTTGAAGTTGTAACTGTCTGATGTTGGAGTAGCAGGCAGCATGGCGCCAGCATCCATACTCAGGAACAAGGCATGCCATTTGTCCAACATAGACCCGGTTTCCTCCCGCTCTGTTAAATATTTGGATGGTATCGATTCATATCTTTTGCTTCCGAAGCGATACGCATCACCCCATCGTATCAGCCGCAGCGCTTGGCTCAATATGCTGTCCATGACCGACTGTGCCTCCGCGAAATCACGGAATGATATCGGAATAGGATCGTCCAAGGGGACTAGGTCGGGGAAGTCATCATGACTGTTCCCAAAGAAAAATGGAAATGTACTTAAGCGTCGGAAGACGGGTACGAGGTACTCTCTTGCCCAGGAGTAATTGGCATTCTCCAAGAGGGCGATGCCATGTTTGCAATGTTGAATGGCAGCAGTCTTGTTGGATAGCATGAACTCGATGCAGATAAAAAGAATACAGACCAGAAGGACCAGGGGTTGGTTTTCTGTCGTCTTCAGCTCGCGAATGGCAGCATTGTAATGCTGCAGCGCAAGGCTGTTTTCTGCCAGGTGGACGGAAGAAACTTTCCCCCCAGCTTGGAACTGCTCGTACAACGAGCTGATGGCGACCACCGAATGTCTAACTGCCGGCTCAAAGTTGCTGAACTGCATAACTAGATGGGTCCAGAAATACGGATCCGTGGCACCTGATAAGAACTGTGCCGTCTCCTCGCAGAAGAACTGCAGGGCCCTGCCTTCGCTCGCGGTGTCTATGCTCTGAAAGAGCTGACGAGGTCGGTGCCAGAGAAGCCCGGGGTTTGGTTTGGTAACATATCCGCCACATGTGCGACCTGTGCTGATACAACGGTGGCACCGTGGCTTGACTTCGTCACATTTCACTTTGCGAGCCCTATGATTGAATGTCAGTCGGACTCGTTCATTGGCTAGCCATTCGCTTATGCGGAGGTACGAGTGCCATACTTGCATGTCAGGCAGCCTGTTCTAACCTTCCGACTTCCCTTTCGAGCCATTGCTTTGTGCTTGGTAGGATGTTTTCAAGTATTAAAGAAATAAAAAAGTCCGAGATAATGTACAAATACGTGTTGCTCTTCTGTTCGCGGGATATGATAGTTAAGCCCGAATGCCATCATGAAGCGACACGATGGGACTTCACGATACTATGTAGATATCCTGATGATAAAGCATCCCCTGCCCGCTTTAGAAGCTAGCGACAAGCCAGTGGGACTACCAGGATTAGTCCGAGCGAGCCAATGAGATACCATCTTGACTTCATGCTATGGCCCTTTTGACTCCCTATGGCTCTCTAAAGCCCCATTTGCTGCTGCTAAATGTGGTAAGGCAGCAGTATAGGAAAGGTAATAGTATAAATTACTGCTGCCTGTCGCGCCAGATAGCTCAACCGGACCATTCCTCTTCGACTCTTCATACGCTTATCCAGGCAGCCGGGACTTCAACACTCGCTCCGCCGAGCCATCGCATCCTTGGCTAGCCCAGATTCTTACATGGATTACACGATGATCCTCAACGGTAACCTCCGACAGATGAAAAGGGGTCGAAGGTACTTCGTAGACGCGGGGAGCTGTTGAAGAAACCAATCGTAAATGTCGGCGCAAGAAGAGGATCGAGTCCAGCAGTACGGATAAGAATAGGGCTGAAAGGACTTGCATTGGCGCCGGTACCTAACCCTCACCTCTTGGTATTGGTATTGGATGTAGGGAGCTACAAATGGAAATTAGTAATGCATCCTCGAACGGTCATTGGCAATCATCTTCAGCTCAGGGGCCCTTTGCATGGCACGTGGCTACGAGGGATTATGCATATGCAAGGACCGTACAGCGTAGAGCTTTCGGGGTCACTAGCGCTGCGAACGAGATGCTATTCACAGCCAAACAATCATCCTGTCGCCAATTGACATCCCGCATTCGCAAAGGAACAGTTCTCTTACTCGCATGTTGGGCCCATTTACACAGGGTTTATTCATAGTCTGCATGACTTCTGAGATATGAAGGCCAAGCACATTCTGACAATACCTTTGTTACAGCCACAAAGAACGAAAACAGGGTCTTTTCGTATATCAGCCAACAAAGACACATGGAGAACAGCAATGCACGCATATAATGACCCGGAACATCGATATAACAGGTACCGACCCGCTCAGCATCAAGTTATCAGCAAGTTCGTACGTATTACGACCAAGCCCAAATATTCTAATTAGTTCCAGGGGTACGAGAAAGAATGGCAGACCAGAAAGATCTACTTGGGTTGGACCTCTTGGCTGGGAGACCAATTCTCACCGATGAGCAAGCACAGTCGATGCGCCCAGAAGACCTTGACCAGTATTACGGGCGCATTCCGGCCACATACGGGGTTGAACTTCAATTCCTGATCCCCGTTCTAGTCGAGGGACAGCCAGACCCACACCCGGACGATGGCAGACAAGTTCTCACTGTACAACCGGGCACCGCCGAGTACGAGATATCGAGACAAGTCATTGACAACGTCTTGATCGTTTTGCGAGGAGTGGCTAGGGTTCCGGCATGGAAGCACCTAGGAGGTATACTTCCGCACGCTAGGGTTATAGCGGCGATGGAAGAAGAGTCTCAATCAATAGCTCGCAGGGCCCAATACTCTCAATGGGTTGTCGAGTCCGCCCCGGATCTACTTCTGCGACGCGATCCATTCGAACACCATTATACCTGGATCGGTGTCAAAATCAGATCCAGCAAGCGGGACTCGACGCTCCCAGGCCATTTTGACCCGATTGCGAATGCTATCGTTGCTCTACGGCAGTACTTCCGCCTACGACTCGCCCCTTCGACATCTTTGATGGTGCACATCGGAGAGAAGGAACGGGACTCCGACTCCTACGAGATGTGTCCAGTGTGGCTCCGGGTGTTTTGCACGCTGTGGTGGTTCGTCGAGACCCACGTATTCCTCCTTTCGCACCACTCTCGTCGTATAAACGGCAAGTGTCTGCCATTGACAAGGCATTCCCGCCTTAACACCATGAACGATGAAGAACTCGCCGAGGAGATAGAAGACGGGCTCCAAGGGGCGGATTTTGCATACCTCCACGAACGGATGCACCACATTGTGCCGACTTGTATACTGAGTCGGCGTGAACGGGACGAAGCCGAGTTCATATGGCGAGCAAAAGATACTAACGCGCTTGTTCATCAGCTGTTGGTACATAAGCTGGAGTTGGTGGCCATGGATAATACGGGCAGATTAGAGGCAGACGCGACCTTAGGTAGAGGCAGCCTCGGATTCCAAGGTTTCTGCGAGGGCGCCCAGCCCAACCCGAGCATGCACAACGACGGCGAGACGGGTACGATCGAGTTTAGGAATATGGAAGGGACTCTAGACCCTGCTCTTATTCTCAACTGGGTGACCGTCCTGATTCGGCTGTTCGACCTGTCTCGAAGGGGAAATACGAGCGACATCATGGCCATCATCGAGAAATCGAGAGGCGCGTATGGAGGTCTCCCTCTCCTGCGCGATCTCGGTCTCGAAGAGCAAGCTGCGTACTTTCAGAATAAGGTGAATCATCCGAATAATATTTCAGAAACGTTCGAAAACCTATTCGTCGATGCGTACCCTCATGCTTAAGTTCGCATCTTCCTGTGTTAGAATGACTCTTCAGCCAGTATTTTCCCACTTCGTTTTCATATGCCTAATGGCTCATAGCATAGGTTAAAGGATAGCTGCCTTTATAGGTACTCTTAGTAAATAACGTATTAGAATAATATCCCTGATACCTTGGAAGGGATCTTGAGTTTGAGCATACAGATGTACGTAGTAGAGCATAGATGCTGCTAAGCGCATATCTACCTCTTAAATGCATGTAGTGTGAACATGTACCTATGCAAGACGGTATCCTCAGCCCCTGTCTTGGCCTAACCCAGGATGGTATAGCGGGATCCCCCCGGTGATATGGACACAAACAAAACCTTCCCTCCGTCATCCTTTTCCTTTCTGTGATATCCTCATCAAGCAATTCGTAAACGTAAGGTGCAACTCATCATGGCGCCCCCTTCTCGATGGTCTTGCACGCTTTTACTTGCGGCGCTGGGCGCTGCGACCGCATCTGAGCTTCAGATACCTCTAATTCCACAACAGAGCCCATCGAGAGCTGGCAACGCACTTGGGAAACCGTTAGTCAACACCGACGATCTGCAGGCCAGTATCAAGATTGAGAGTCTTGTCGAGCGCGCCAAGGATCTTTATGAGATCGCTCAGAAATCGGTGCACGAGTACGGACACCCAACGCGAGTAATTGGGAGCGAGGGTATGTAAATTTTGAGGAGCATACCCATCAAGCGGCACCTCTGACTCATTCATTATATTAGGACATGCCGGCACATTAGAGTATATCTACTCGGCTCTAGAAAGTCTTGGTGGTTACTATACCCTCTCAGAGCAGCCATTCCCTGCTGTTTTGGGAAAGGTCTATGAATCCCGCTTGGTTATTGGTCATGAGGTACCCGAGTCGGCTTCACCCATGTCACTGACGCCTCCAACCGCTCACAAGGAGCCGGTCTATGGGGATCTCGTTCTCGTAGCGAACGAAGGTTGCGATGCATCCGACTATCCAGCCGAAGTCACCGGCAACGTGGCTTTCGTCCTTCGTGGTACGTGCTCCTTTGGCGCGAAATCAGAACTGGCCGGCAAGGCGGGTGCGGTTGCTGCCATCGTCTACAACTACGATTCTGGAGATCTCTCCGGCACGCTCGAGAGCCCCACTCCTGATCACGTCGCCACGTTCGGTCTGTCAGGAAAGGATGCCGGCCCCATCATCGAGAAACTAAAAGCGGGCAAAGTTGTTGATTCAATCGCATACATCGACGCTGAAGTGAAGCAGATCCAGACCACCAACATCATCGCCCAGACCGTCGAGGGAGACCCGGACAACTGCGTCATGCTGGGCGGCCACAGCGACAGCGTCTCTGAAGGACCGGGGATTAATGACGACGGCTCTGGCAGCCTAACCCTCCTCGAAGTTGCTACGCAATTGACCAACTTCAGCGTGAACAATTGTGTGCGGTTTGCTTGGTGGGCCGGAGAGGAGGAGGGTCTCCTCGGTTCGGACTACTACGTTGAGGTCCTACCCGAGGAGGAAAACATGAAGATTCGTCTCTTCATGGACTATGATATGATGGGCTCCCCGAACTTTGCCTATCAGGTTTACAACGCCACCAACGCCGCGAACCCCGAAGGCTCGGAGGAGCTGAGGAATTTGTATCTGGACTGGTACGCTGACCAGGGCCTCAATTATACCTTCATTCCGTTCGATGGACGCAGTGACTACGATGCCTTCATCCGTAACGGCATCCCGGGAGGAGGTATCGCGACAGGCGCCGAAGGTATCAAGACGAAAGAGGAGGAAACCATGTTTGGCGGCGTCGCAGGCGATTGGTACGATCCTTGCTATCACCAGCTGTGTGATGATACTGGCAATGTCAATTCGACTGCATGGCTCGTCAACACGAAGGTCAGTTGTTTCATCATCTCTTCCCGCCCTCAGCGCTTCATAGGACCCTATCTTGCTAACTCCGCCTACAGCTCGTTGCCCATTCCGTTGCTACTTTTGCTCTCTCATTTGATGGCTTCCCCGAGCGGTCGAAGGCATCTATGCAGAGTGCCTCTGAGGAGCCAGCCAAATATCACGGTCATCGCCTTGTGTTGTAATTTTGGTTTAGATAAGTATGTAACTCGCTACGATGTGCGAATTACCATTAATATTATTGGATGTGAAGCCGAGCCTCTAATGAAGCCGCGAATACGGGCAAACCACTCTATCATGTATCTACGGGTGCCTAATGATAACAACCTTGAAGTGTCTATCAGTACATGGGTAGTTCGGCAGTGAGTTACGCCTGAGTTTACCTAGGTAGATATCAGACGTCGCATAATATCCTCGTAGCATTATTAATTGCATAATATATTTGATCAATTGAACTTTGGTGACGCGTTCTGAATTCAAATGTACAAAACGCTAACACGCGATACTATGAGTGACGACAATATGAGGCGATCCGTAGTGGAGAGTTCTTAGCCTCCGGCAACACATAGGATGAAACACTCCCATCCTCTTAACGTAGAGCCGTGACTCAATGCAATTTACTTTTCCACTTATATACTTCCGTCTTCTACGTTTCGTAACTTCAACTGCTTCGGGCAAAATGGTTCTCAAAATATTCACTTCCGGATTCTCCTCGATGTAACCCAATCCAAAGTCAATGCGTTGCTTTCATGTGCAGCTCCTAGGTAGGCAAGGTCATGCACTCTTGAGCGTTCTCGTCTCGAAATAGGTATATATGCCCCAGGTTATCTCCACCTTCTCGAATCTTTGTCTTGATCATATACACATCGCCGCCCGATTCCAGGACGCCGCCTTCAAATCCTTCATAGCAGAGCCGAAAATGCTCTCTACCAAGTACATCCCGGCCCTCTGGGCCCTGGTAGCCATGTACTTACCAGAAGCCAGCTGGGCAGCTCCAACAAGCGAAACAACAACAAAGACGTCATTCGCCGTGGGGGCTCCCGAGGCTACCCCTGAGGCTTCCGTCCCGGCCGACGGCAATTTTGTGGTAACCGTGGTTAACTCTCACACAGCTGCCATCTCGACCTCGCATTTCCAAGGCGCCGGTAGCCCGACCGCGATCCGACACGACAACGAGCAGAATATTGTGGCACCGGATGAGACGTTTAGTTTCGCGGTCCCGACGGGAGTAAGTCAGGTCTTCGGGCCGAGTATCTCCCCCTTGTCTTGGTAATAGTATCTCTGGAACGTTGTGTCCAAGACGTCTACTGCCTATGAGACTATCCCTTCTCGCTCCTCGTAGGCTTACTCGTTTCGCACGTGCAGTGGTCCGGACGGCTAGCGATGTATGAAGAAGGCTATGATATTGTCGACAGAGGCTCCTTGTTTGAAGGATCATTCATGGTGGACCCATCTGGAAATGGTTTCATGGCCATGGATGTTAGCTACGTGTAAGTCCAACTGAATGGATGCTGGTATGAGTATATCGGCTAACGAAGAACCCAGCGATGGTTTCACAGTGCCGATGGTCTGCGAATGCAATCAACAAGTCGTGTTTGGTTGTAACCTAGACTTGCACGACATGTGCCCGGTTTGTTACCAAAGATATCCGCTAGATACGACCGAGCTAACGAATTGACACAGGCTGAGCTTCAGCTGAACGCAAAGACGTGCCTGAACCCATACAGAGAGGATCTAGCTCCGCCGATCGATAACATCTTTGGGGCTTGTGCGAAAATGGCATATACGTATCCCACGGATGACTTGGCCACGAAAGTGGACATTCCAGGGTGCAGCCGCAGCATCTCCTGCTGCGTAGGGACGGCCTGTAAGCCTCATCCCAATCAGAAGCTATGTCCCGGGGATAAAGGACACAATCAACCTTGCAGTAAGATAGGAGAGGCTAGAGAGGGGGGTATTTGGCGATATTTCTGATATTTCCGGACTTGCGTCATTGATTGTGCGTTAAAAGGGAGTGAAGTAGAGGTTTTCGAACTATCTATTTGGAGAAGGATTTAACAGCAATAGTAATAAATAAGGGGATGGGCTAGACATCTCGTAGCTCGCTCGATGAATCTACGTGCGACATTCGCTCGTCTTCAGGATGTCTGGGCTGCCTTATTGAGTAGCAGCAGTCGACACAACTCCAGATCAAGAGGAAGAATCTCAGAACACTATACCGGTTAGTCAGGCTCCGATCAGCCTCAATCCAACGGTATTTCATTACTCACCATAAGGCAATCGTAACGTCGAGAGACAGAGTGTCGGCGCTTTCCCAAGGATCTGGCTCGGGGGGTGTCGAGCCGTCATAATTGCTCAATATGATCAAGAAGATGGAAGGGATTGCGAGGCACAGCACTAGCATATCTCCGCAGACCACCCACGAGGCCGAGACACGAGGAATGGTGCGCGTGGAATCCAATAATCCCATGAGCTCGGAGCCATCGACGACGAGTGCGATCACGGCCTGTCGTATGTACATTTAGCGCTTGGGAAACGAAAGAGTAGCCGCACGGCTGGGGCATCCAGACGTCTTACCGCCGTGACGGAGAGTCCTAACGTCTTCCCCCAATTGACGCTCTCGTATATTAAATTGGCCAGTAATACCACAGACGCCCCCATGCCAAGAATTCGAGCGACGGCATATGCAATGGCAGACGGTTTCGGTGCACGCGGTCGCGCCATGGCTTACCTCCTAGGTAATATTGGGTGAGTGAAGAAGGAAAGACAGCAGATCAGGGCTTAAGTTGACGGTGACAGCAACACCGAGGCGCCTAGAAACAAAGAAGGGCGAGACAAGGCGGGATGGTAACATGGCGATATATTCCGCGGACTGCAAACACCCTAGCAAAATGCTCTATACAGGGTCCTAAACCCGAGCTGGGGGTTAGGGGTCGTTGCATATTAACCGTCCATTCGGATGCGATGTTCGTCTTGGCGGCTAGTTCAAGTCGTCAGCACATTGATATGAGCCATGCTTAATCTGGAATTTGATGTGAAAGGTATAGATAAATCGATCCAGGGGTGATTTTCGTACGTCGTACCTTATTGTAGAATATCCATCATGATGATCTTGTATTGTATTAGACAGTCGTGTATAGAATAGACCGTTTCACCTCACTTGTCAACTCTTTTCAGCCCTCAAGATGGGAAGAAATTCATACTGTTCTACTTCGTAATCTAGCTGACTTCACAGGGGAGTAATGCCAAGGAAGATCTAGGAAGCATGGCGATGCAATGCCGCAACCCGCAGAGCCAGTCATATGTTTCGCCCAAGCACCTGAATCAACTCCACGGCCGTGTTTAAGCAGAGGATGCTGAGGGACCAGAAAACTGGAAGTACTAGAAAGAAGGGAGGGGGGACTAAATAAATAAAAAAGGCACTTATGAAGATACTGGTTCAGTTGAGAAGAATAGCTGTCTTTTCAAAGTGTTTGGTGAGAGGTACCTTATATCTCCATAAAGGGGCATTAAAGCTAGGTGCTAAGTGTTATAATATGCACCTAAACATAAAGAGCCGTCGGCTGGCGCCTTTAGCGGACGGGACACGGGAAGGCGGGTACCTAGGGGTGTGGGTACCTACAGCTAACGACGATGATATCAGTGACACCACCTGCAGTAACTCAATCATCGGAAACTCAACCACGCCACAGCTGTAAAAATAAATCGCATCCCATCTCCCTCTCCCCCTACCCCACATCTTCTCTACGAATACTTCATCCTTTCCTCGAAGCATGGCATAGCGTTCGTTCTATGAGTTGCAATCCTCACCACAGATAAACTAATTCCGACGATGGATTCTCCGCCGCATCAGGTCCCTCTCGTTGGGCCACTAAACGACGACGACGAGAACGACACAGCTGCACCAGCTCCCCAAATTTACGACACTCGCGATATCACCGAGTCTGCGATAGGTCTAACCTCTGGACCTCCACCGGATACTCGTCGATGTTTCGTCTGCCTCGTTGACGAGCCCGAGGCTGCCCTGCCCTCCGATTGGCGCATGCCGTGTTCGTGTACACTAGAAGGCCACGAAAACTGCCTCTTGGAGTGGATTGCCGATCTCGAAGCGCAAGGAAAGGAGATTAAATGTACCATCTGCAAATCCCCGATCACGGTAACCGAGCGGTTGGATAGTGCCGTACAGCTTAGCAATTTTTTAAGCGACCGACTTTCTGAGTGGTCTCCTCAGTTTTTGACAGGCCTCGCTGTGTCTAGCGCACTGGCGAGCAGCTCTTTCTACGGCGCCAAGGCCATCGACTTGTTTGCGGGCCCTGATGCCCTTACCAACTTCCTGTTCAACAGCGACGATGTTGCTGCGTTGCTCGCCATGCGCCAGGAGGGCCAGGTACAAGATATGCATCGTGAACTGCCTGTTAACATGTCGCATTTCGCCGTGCTGCCCTTCATCGCCCCGGCCCTCGTGCTCAGCCGAATACCCCTAGCCGATATCATAGTGATTCCAGCTTCAATACTAGTAAGCTTCCATACCTAATTCATGCAACCTCTGCCTCGAAAATCACTGACAGTAACTCCTCTAACCAACAGTACACGACACTTATTGACCAGTCGGACGAGGACCTGGCCTGGCCACCGTCTGCCCAGCGAGCACTAAGCCTCTACCCCGTCATCCAGGCGACATATCGCCACATTCACAATACACTGTACAGAATCCTTGAAAATAAATGGAAGGCTCAGGCACGAAAGATGTTGCCCCATGAAGCAACAGAGCAGCCAGCGGCCATTGAAGGCCGTCCTGAGCCAGCAGTCGAGCCGTTGGCCGGGCCGGCGGCCGACGAGGACCGTCTGCTCGCCTACGGATTCAACATGTTGCTCGGCGAAGAGGAAGATAACGTCGACGTAGTCCGCCCTCGAAATCGGGGTCTAGATCCCGTCTTGAACTTCCTAGCCGGAACCCTGGTCTGGCCGGGCGTGTGCTACGGAATGGGCGAGCTGTTGCGCCTAGCGCTGCCCACACGCTTCGTCACGCGCCCGGCCTACGGCCCCGTCACGGGTATCCTCCAGCGGCGGTGGGGCCGCAGCCTGATCGGCGGGTATCTCTTCGTCGTGCTCAAGGACGCCTTTTTCATGTGGGTTAAGTACAGGAAGACCTTGAACCGAGCCTCCAGACACGTCAAGAATGCGAGAAGCCGGAACTCGCGTCGTTAGGAGACCCATCTAGGCACGTTATGTTGGTAAATCTAATAAGGCAGAGTTTTCAGAAGGGGGTGGATGGGTCTGCATTTACGGATATTCAGCGGCGTTTAATGGGACAGGCATGGGCATACGAGCAGGATAGCTGGCAGCGTAGATCTGGTCCATTCAAGTGACGAACGGGATTTATTCCGAACGATATTACGACGAGGCAGTTGTGCTATGCGTCGCGAGGATGCATGGCATATACTCCAACCAAATATTTGGTTGCACTCGAATCTTCATACCTAGCCCTTCTTTACAGAAATACTCCCTTTCGGGGGAGATAAGTTCAAACATGGGAGCTGATGCTACTCGAATGCTGTTCTTCCATTAGGTACCTAGTGGTCTGGACGACTTATTGGCGTACGCCATGAGTAAACATCGCTGTTCCATTGATGCCGTACAGTACTTCTTGAAACCACGCGCAAGTGACAGCACCGACGAGCATCTGGTGTGCTGTTAATTGAACATTTTAATGACATGTGGGGGTCGGTAGATTCCGAGGCATCTAGATCGGTTACGAATCGAAACGTGTTATTACAACCGTCAGACCTAGTTGCCTACCTGGTAGGTACCTAAGGCATCATGACTGTGCCGCACGTAACAAGAAGTTCATAAATGTGTCCTTAATCGTAACAGCAGGAAATTGATCATCCTGCCTCTTCGTCATTCCTACCTCACTACCGTCTAGACACCACTTCACTACATACCTACCTAGTACATACCTCCCCCGACAAATCACTACCTCCGTAAGAAAAAAAAACCCCCCAATGCCAAGACACCAGAGAACGCGCCGAACGGGCCAGGACACCTTCACGCGCCCGTTCCCGGCGGCCGTAACGTACGACCTGTCGGCGCGCGACGGGGCCACCACGATCACGGTGCCGCCCGGCTCGTCCTGGACGTCGGGCCCCCACTGGCACGCCGCGCACGCCGAGTTCCTGCAGGTGGTGTCGGGGCGCGCGCGCGTCACGCTCGCGGGCCGGGACCTGGTCGTCGGCGCCGGCGCCGGGGTCGTCGCGGTGCCGCGCGGGGTGGTGCATGAGTGGAGGCGGGCGGACTGTGACGACGGCGAGGGCAACGGCAACGCTAAAGGGGAGGGGAGGGAGGAGGATGGAGAGGATGGAGAGGAGGAACTCGTGGTCAGGGAGTGGACGGAACCTAAGGACGGGGCGAAGGAGGTGTTTTTTCGGAACCTGAACGGGCTGATCTTGGACGAGGCGGAGAGGGCGCGTAGTGGTAGTGGTAGTGGTAGTGGTAGTGGCAGTAGTAGTAGGGGCGGGAGCAGCGCCTGGAGCGGCGCGGTTCTGGAGCTGGAGCTGTGGAATCTATTCTGGCGCGCGGACAACTATCCCGTCGTCCTGGGCGGCGGCTGGCTTGGCGGTGCGGCCACGAGGGTACTGATGGGCGCGGCTGTCGCGCTGGGCTGGGTGATGGGGTGTCCGGGGGTATATGAGGAGTATAGTGCGAGGTAGAGGTGGGCGGTATCTCATGTATCTGCCTAGGTAGGTAGGTACTAAAACAGCGATTTCGACCGTCTTCTAGGAATCGTTAATTGCTTCGGTGGCAGCAAGGGGCCGCTCGCCTTCAAGTCTCTTCGATCATATTCGCGAGCACGCTGTTAAGAATGGCCTCGTGCCTCAGGGCTCGGCTTTTTATTATTCGAATTGTATAGATATGAATCAGGTAAGACCCGATATCCCCTACTAGCGCTCACGATGAAGGCTACTTAATTTCGGATGGGTATAAAATACGCGTTCTACTCGACTGAGCGTTACTCGATACTGGGGCTAACACGCCATACCCCTATTCCGAGGCAAGAGGCTAAAAGGACAAACCCCTGACATGATCCTCGCACGAAATTCATAAATTCAATACCGAATGAAGGCAGTTCACAGTAGTATTCGCGCTTTCCATCACATGCCACAGAAAGCCAAGTGCTCAAATCACAGCCATATTAGGGGCAAACAAGGCCACGAGGATTGAAGCTTTTGAGACCATATAGCTCTGAATTCGACCAGCCGCCCCAGATTCCGGTTGGAGCTAGTAGTCACAAAGCTAGTCGATTACTATGACTTCCGGAAAGCTATTAGCAGTGGAAGCTGGCCTTGAATCATTAGGTAAAGCATCGGCCTCCACAGGGGCTAGGTTCAAGTCACCCGCCTGTTTCATCACCTTCCATTCCCCATTCTGGGGGTTGTATTCGAGCAGATACAGCACCTGCGCATCGTGATCATCTCCGCTATGTTCGAAGACGATATCCAGATTAGGCTCGCCATAGTGTCCCATAAATTCCAGCTCGAGCTTCAGCTGCGTCCCGGGATCCAGATCACCGCGGAAGTTGATGAGAAACGGCTCGGAGCGAGCCACGCGCCGGTTGTACTCGAGCTTCACCGAGCGGAGGAACGTGATCGGCGTGCCATCCACGTCGACGCCGTATACCCTCAACTGCTGCCGCTCGTTTCCCACGGACTCCATCCGAACTACCAGACGGCGATGAAGGATAAAAGACGGGATGGGGATATCAAGCTTCGCCATCACCCGCACCATCAGCTCGTCCGCCTTGGAGTGGATGCGCATGTCCGCAAGCCCGTCTAACGGCGTATCTTGCAGGTTGCAGATGGCGAGGTTGGCGTTCCTCTTCCGGCCGGCCGCTTCCGGGAGTTCGTTCGCCGGGCTCACCGTGAGGGAGGAGCCTAGGACGAGGAAGACGTCCGCCTTTTTGGCATGGTCGCGGGCTAGCTGCAAAGACTCCGCGGGCAAGGACTCGCCAAAATTGACGATACTGTCGAGGAGGACTCCGCTACACCGAGCACATTTTCGCCCCGTACGATGGTCGTGCACTGTCTTCTCGTAGGAAGCAACAGCCCGGAAGTCTATTGACCGTCAGGCAACTGATATGGCTGTGACCATCTGTAGGTGCATAAGTACCGCGGATATATTCCTTCCCGCAGTCTTTGCAGTATTCCCGATTGCTATTGCCATGAACCTCTGATATCTTATCCTAAAGTAGCGGGTAAATGTCGTGATTTAATAGCCTCTGGATGTTGGTACGCTAGACTTACTGGCAAGATTCCGCTCTTCCTGTGCAGCCCGTCGCAGTTCTGGCTGATCAGATACTTCAGAAGTCCTCGTCTCTGCAACCCCACGAGGGCCATATGCGTCGCTGTCGGCACGGCCTGCAGGGTATCTACCGGGCTCGTCCGCTGCCTCCCCTGGGCTCGGAGGGTCCAGATACCCTCGGGCCCGCGGAAATCGGGAATGCCTATGTGAGATGTTTTAGACTAGGCACGCTTCAGCTTCCCGTTCTGGCGTCGAGGCTAACCAGCTGAGGTGGAGATCCCCGCCCCCGTGAACACGACCAGGTGCTTGCTCTTCCTGATCAGCTTCGCGAGAGCTTCCGCTTTTTTATCGACCGCCTCCGGAGCTTCTTGACGCTCCTCTGCGGGAACTTTGGGAGCGGTGTTGGCCATGGTGATGGTGATGGCGATACTTGGCAGTAAGTTGGACTGAACAAATAGGCTGCCAACCTAATAAAAAGGATGTAAGAGGTTGGATATTAATGCCAACGCTAACTGAATAGGATCTCTTAAATAAACACGTGACATCACCCCCATGTTCCCTGAAAACGTGAAGTCGTACTAGAAGTGCAAACATGAGCAGGTTCCTGATACCTAATTTTTCACCTGTAATACGAAACAATCAAGATACCAATCACGAGAATTTAACAAGATAGAATATTAGAGGGGGAAAATATCATACCAACTGCAGGCACCTTGGAACTACGCCACGTACGGGAGATTACAAAGTTGGCACTTCGGTAAGGTATAAGTACCTTAGTTCTATCCAACGCATCTATGGTAAAGAGAGTTGCATACTATTTAGGTGCACTCCGGTCCTAGGGAAGGTTGTGATGTGTACGACTGTGACACTATAGAGGGGATACTCGATGTGGGTTGACTCTGTCGTCGTACGTATGTACCCAAGCCCCTATCAACGGGTTTCAATCTTAAGGAAATATACGAAATAAACCTGCTTATCTCATACCTACCTAATATCTAGGTGTGTTATATATGAGGTGTCGTAATAATAGGATCTATGCAGTTGTGCTACTTGCTTCACGTAATTCATGTTGCAACTACGTACGTAGAGCCATGAACGGAAAACATGGTCGTCAAAAGCCACCTAGAGCAACTTTTTCTTTCTGATATGTCCACATAGTATCTACAATACATCAAGACTCCTTGAACATAACCCAACCAGAGTTTAGATTTAGATCTACGGTAAGGTATTCATGCCCAAATAAGGTTATCACAGGTTTCTTTGGTGGTCTGATAAATGGTAACTGTATTAAGGGCCTTTAATCATCGTAGCAGAACATTGGAGATACGAAAGGAGGTCGTCAGCCCAGGCAACACTCCGTGATAGATCCTCTCGCACCTATGACCTATACGATGAGGCATACGCTAAAACGATCAAGAGTCCGTGGGGACAAGAGTCCTACCCATTTGGTTACTGGCGGAAAATAGCGGTCTTCGGGGACTTTTCAGTGGCGATGCGAAACAATCTGCCTATCCACTTTCGCTGGTGTTCTCTCTGGGAAAGGACCATCAACCCAAGGTCATCGTCCGATACGAATCTTTTGCGTATCCATAGACATATCTTGTGACAAAGTCGGTGAATGCTAATGTTAAGGTATGTAGGCTCATTCGTTCATGTAATTCAGCCTTGTATAGCACCATGACACCAACTTTTGTTAACATCGCCTCCAATGCAACGTTCTTTGGTCACAATGGGTAGCAATAGGCCCGTCTGGATCATTGCGCTAGGCTCGGTTCAATAACAGGCAGGCAAGTTGTTAGCCCTTCCGATTATAACCTGTCTGCACGAAATCCCTCTCGGTACCTAGGAAGTTTAGTAACTAAATGTTTGGAGATCAAGAAATGTACGATAGGGAATGTATCGCCATGTGCTTCCAAGGAACTCATGGGCTCGATTTATCTATGACATGGTTATATGTATAAAGCAGTTCCTCGCACCAACAACCTTTCGATGATAGAGTGGTGACCCGGCCTGCCGACCGTTATTCCCATCTGCATGTGCTGACATTCTGCAGGCCCATCTGACCAATTACGGCTCCTGCTTTATCAGTTCTAAGGTAGATCGTCCTAGTATATTAACGATGGCAAGGTATTCTCATTCCACTGAGCTAATGCAAGTATTAAGCTCAAAGCAGCGAGGAGCCGCATGGACGCGAACTATGGTAGGGATGAGACATGCAATAAGGGTTCTTCAAATGGGTGGTATCTGCCCAACTTCGGAGTCATCTTGAAGGCTGGACTTGATTGGCGAGATCTTCAGCAACAGATGGGTGCCTGGTTGCGGGGAAAAGGCCGCCCAGGTCGCAGGTGGTCTATTTATACGGTTAGAGGATCAATGCGGCGTCGATAGAAATTGAGGCTCTTCTTTAGCCGCACCAAGAAATTGCACATCATGACATAAGTTGACGAAAACGTCTCGTGCCATGAACCTGCATGGCTATTTACGAACGAGGGTGGTCAGCAAAGATGTGCCTAGTGTCCGAAGAGCCGCAATCTTAGCTGTCCACGCCACCTCCTTCGCATGAGTCTCGAGTCATGGGATCTAATGGTGCATGAACTTCTGCAATTTTATACCTCATCCAGCTCATCCTGCAATACAAGCACATGCTAAAGCAACAGGGCCATGACGACGACTTGTTGAGAGCTCGAATCTGAATAAGATGAGGCAAGGGCTGGCTACCTGGTCAAGCATGAAGTGAATAACGCATTCGGCCAGACGGCATTGTTGAGGTTTTGGGTTCAACGGCACGGGAGGCGGCAGTCTGATCTGTCATATCGTACAACGGATCTGAAGCTGAATTTCGAATTTCTCAGCACCTGCACCCCCCTATCACCCGGAGATTCATTTCTACAGAATGCAGGTGATAACGCCAAGGATGTCTCGCCAAAGCAAACATGATTGGACTGGTGCGTCTTCCACCTCTGTAGCGGCATCTCCGAAGAAAAGGGTGCGTGACCCGTGACCCGTTACCCGGGAAGAGAAGGACGGACGGGTAGATAATCGATCGACATGGCGCATGAAGAGAGAAATGGAAAAATAACTCCTCTCCTAGGTTAGGTGTGAAGCGAGAGCCGAAAAGAATCGCGATCGCATGAATAGTACGAATTATGTACCTATTCCGCACCTTACGACATTCTGCTTATGCTTACCGCCGCAACGAACCACGGAACACGGCAAAGCTGCGAGCAGGGCTAGGGGATATACCTACCTAGGTTGGTAACCGAAGCAGGGGGTTAAGAGATTCCAAAATTGAGATATTACAGAAATTTCTACCTAATGCTTGTCGGAGTAAATAATAAGCTTGATTTTTTAGCCTGGGGGGGATTTGGGGGACTTAGGGGGGTAAACTTGCTAGACAGGCGAAACAATATAGCGACCTTAGCCCGGTTTAACTGTAGAAGGACAGAACCACGACCGCTATTTGTGCGGTATGGATTAGCCATATGGAGATGGAAATGTAACAGCTAGACAGCTAAAGCTGCTAAGTAAAGAGCTAGACTAACCCAATTTCCCCCCACACATCTCTACCGGGCCCCCGGCTCTTCTTATTATTGGCAAACCATCCAGTCGGGTCGCAAATCATTGCGTACCGGTAGGATTGAATCCTGTGGAAATTTCTCATAGGAAACCCCCCAAACCCCAAACAACCCCCCAAATAGGTACCAGACCGACAGACCTACCAAACCCCAAACCACTCTCACCGCAGCTGTGCGGATGGAAAATGAAAAATCTTGTCGACTCACCTCACACCATACCTAGGTATATAATGACGCCTACACTATATCCTCCTTCCGTTGTCTTATTGTCTTACTGTCTTACTATCGACACGTGTTCTGAACATTGCGCACTTTGTAAAACGTCCGTAGCCGATTCACATTGAAGAATAAAGAAAAAGAAGAAAAAAAACAACGCAGTAGAACCTTACCTACCGCAACGGCCAAGCCGTGTCACGGTCGAACCGCATTCCTGAAAGAGACTGCCATCTAACCTTTCTATGGTTTCCGATAGATGGCCTTGACACACCGACGACCAAGTCAAGAAGTTGGGGGCCGTGTTCGCCGGTACTTACCTACCTAGGTAGCTTGCCTAGGGAAATCAGAGAAAGAGAAAAAAAAGTTTTCAACCGAAAAAATGTCAGCAAACGCTCGTCTCGATGGGGATACGAACGCGCATTCTGAACACGGCCCGTGGGCAGTTCGCCCTGCTCACGCAGCCAACCCCTGCCTTTCTCCTCTCTCGTCTTTCCCCCTGTTCTGCCCATATTAGCTGCATTCTCACAGCGATCAAGTTCCGACGTACGTTGACGTGTCACTACACGAACAAAAACTCCTGCAACTGTCCAGGTGGTCACATCGAGCTTCTGAAATCGTTAGACGAGTGCTTCGGGAGCACGACATACTAGTCTTGTCCTACCCGGAAAAGGGAAACGCTGGCAGCTTTTTCCATCAGAAGGTTCGGATAGCTTTTTCGGTTTTCCGTTTCTTTTTCTCCAGTCTTGAACCGGGGCCGTTCCCCCTTGGCTTTCCTGTTCGACTGCCCTTGATGGTCGAAAATTTCCCATGCCAGGAGTTTCCAAGACGGCACACACTGACCGTGGCGTCAAATGGCCCGCTTTAGCGTGAACCACGTTGTCGCGGAGGTTGGATGCGCTGGGTCTCCTGGGGCCGAATGAGATCGAATGAAAAAGACTCCAGAGTCAGCCCCAATGCAATGGGCTTGGCTCGCGAATAGGACCTCCCGCCGGCATGTTTTGAGACTAGCCCAGTCCTAACAGCGGCAACCCTGTATGTATGTAGGTCGAACTTCCACGCGGCACATCTCTAAATTTTTTATTAATTTTTTCATTCCTTCTGTTATCCTCTCCCCTCTTTCACTTGGGTTACTCCTTTTTCGTTTAGTTTTTTTTCACCATTTTCCATTCGTCTTGGTAGAATTCGCCTTTCCGGCCATGTAGTAGTGTACATTGTACCCGTACACCGCCAATAACGACGGGGAATGGGGGGGAATACCATGCTGTTATGGCTTGGCGGGTAGAGATTGCTCGCTCGCTCGCTCGCTCGCTCTGGGGATGAACATGGTAAGGGATGGCATGGATCCTCTGTCGTCCCATGCGGCTCATACTGGCCAATTTATGTTCCCCTGACCCCCATCCCTTATCTAATGCCGCGATGACCGGTTATGCTAGCCGGGTGGCCCGAGGCGAGCTTAGCGTTGCTTCTAGACTCTATTCCACCGCGCGCGTGATGCAGAGACTTGGGAAATTAGATGACACTGTCGATCGCTCGCCGGGAACGGGGCGTGAGGCGGTCCACCCCCCTTACTATGGTACATGGTTAGAAGGTAGCACTTAGGTATGCCATCTTCCGTCTCGTCGCGGCTCTTACACAACGTCTCGTTCCACAATAAGTCATGTGTTTTGTTTCTTTCCAAACATTCGACCCTTCATTGACCCGGTTGCTTAAGCCTTAAGTTGACGTCTGCCGGTACCACCAGGCCCCCGTGCTGGGTTGCGAAGATTTGTTCTAGGCGTTTGCTCCTCTCGTACCCTGCTGGCCTACACACCTCTCCAAAACCCGGTTCTTACGGTTCTTACAGTTCTCCATTCAAGCTAACGTCTCTGGTCCAGTCATGGTCCCTGTCTAGGCCCGAACTCGCCCACCATCTACGGTTCTTTATACATCTGCAGCCCGAGAAGTGCGTCACCCGTAAGGCTGACCCAGAGCTGGACCTAGAGCTGGACCCAAAGCTGGAACAGTCTCCCCACGTGGCCACCACGCACATTTATTTTATTTCATTTTTCTATCCCGAGGCCGCAACGGCGCAACGGTGTTTGGTCGAACATCGCACGAGACCTTTGATCGGCCCTAAGGCGGCGTCGCGTATCTGCCTTGCTAGACTGATATCGTTCCGAACTTACATGCGCTAGCAACCAATTGGCTGCCACTCGGGCCTGAGAATCGTCGGCCCGTATACATAGGAGCAGTGCCTGCACCGTTTGAAGCGCCTCCGACACTTCGAGAGACTATGATCTGGTCAGGTAAGTTGCTGCATGTCCCATGTCTGATTCCTTCCCATGCGGCCTTCCTGCACAGAGGCACAGAGAGACGATACGAAGGCAAGGTACTAGGCCGGGTGACCGCCCTCGGCCCCCTTAGGTTTAATACATACAAAAAGAACTGGTGTTGCCGACTCTACCCCCTTTCCCACACCGTCTCCAATTCAACTTACCACTTACCTCAAATAACCTTCGACTTCACCATACCTACCTCGCCCTGCTGCCTCATAGAATGCGCAATCCCGAACTCACTCTGATATTCCCCTGATCTTACCCCATCCGGTCGTTTGTTTGTTCACCTTGCCTGCCTTATGGAACATGTATATATAGAACCATTCTGTCCATTCTCGCAACGTGCTGTAATGGATTGGTGTTTTAAGTTTGGACAATGTCGATCCGCTTGCCAGGAAGTCATGTCGCTTCCCGTCGTCACCCACTTGATGAGAAGGAGCAAGGAGGAAAGGGGAGGGGAGAGGGGGATAGTGAGACGAGAAAAGACAAGGAAGCGAGGAAGAACACCTAGTAAAGACTGTTACTTCTAACCATCATCCCATGTTGTTTCCTCTTGACTCATAACTTGAAGGCGTAGTGGCTTGCCCCGAGGTCTTCTCTTCCTTATTCATTCCCTCGCTCAATCCCACCTACACCTACACCTACAGACTACACCTACAGACTACACGCTCCTTGCTACACGCTCCTTGCTACGCACTCCTTACACATACCGACACGCAAGGCACACGCTTGCCTTCGAGCAATCACCCCTCGTGTGGATAGCCGCGCCAAATGCTACTTCTACTCGCTTGCTTGCCGAAGCTGCTAACACCATCCCATCTCTTTCATCCTTCATTCGCATCGTTCGAGGACATCCGAGACTGACTTTCGATATCCAGGGCTAACCAATCCTTTCGCTACCTCGCCTCAGTTGAAATTTGCTACATCTACATTGGTCTTGTCGGTCATTTTGGAACTGGAACTTCGTCATACTCTAGAGTCGAGGCATTCGCTTAGGTAGCCGACGAGAGGATGACACCTGAACAGCTGCAGCGGGTGCAGGCCACGCTGCACTATGTCTACCCCCTTGTAGTGTTTCTATACTTTGCCGTCACCTCAGCCGTCGCCGTGTGCACGCTACAAACTTCGGAAGCGGCAAAAGCGGTCCATGTACGGCGCAATACCATCTTCTATCTCCTTCTTTTCTCTATAGCTACCTACGTGGCCCAGATCATCCTCAAGGTGATCGAGATAGTCTCGTGGGGAAGATGGCCATCCCAGGACACCATCATCGGCCTCCTATCTTGTGTCCTGATCTTCGGAATACAGCAAAATAGCCTCGCAAATCACACCGGCTCAGTCTGGTATCCGTTTTATGGATCGTGGCTTATTGCGCTTGTACTGGAGCCTGTACACGCCGCTCTACTGTTCATCGCCGCCCGTGAACAAATACCGGTAGACCCGATCCCACACGACAAGCTGCCACTGTTCCTTCAGCTTGACGCATCGATTGTCATCCTTCGCTGCGTTATCGTCCTTGCTGCCATTCTGGCTTACTTCCTTTGGCGGCAAAGTGTGATTGGCTCGGACGATGACGAAGAGCGGGCGCCTCTGATCCCCAAACCAAACCAGCGATCCAATGGCGCCGACACGTCAGGAGACAGCGGCTATGGCACCAATTCTGATGCTACGAACACAGAAGCGACTAACACCGAGACGGCTAACTCCCCCAGCGACCCCGAATCACCTTGGGAACGTCAAGAGCGTATTTCCCGGGAAAAGATAGAGAAGCGGTTGCAAAACGAGGGTAGCTGGATTGCGTACGTCAAGGGATTCTTCATCTTTGTTCCGTATATCTGGCCTGTCCACAACCGTCGCCTACAGATCTATGCAGGTCTCGTCGGCGTCTGCCTCTTGGCTGGAAACGCGCTCAACTTCTTCATTCCTCGGCAGTATGGTGCCGTCTTGGATTCCTTGAGTGGTGTTTCGGGCAGTAATCCGTGGGTCCAGGTTGCCATCTTTGCCGGTCTTCGACTTTTGGCATCCGAAGCTGGCATCAGTCTCTTGAGGCAGATGTTGTGGTTGCCTGTGGAGTACTACTCCGAGGAGGCACTAACTGTTGCTGCCTACTCCCACATCATGAACCTCTCTTCCGAGTTCCATGACTCGAAGAGCTCCTCGGATCTGATTGTTGCGATTTCGAACGGGACCTCGATTTCGAATATGCTGGAGTCGATATGTTTCCAGGCGTTGCCAATGATGATTGATTTGGTCATCGCATTTACGTATCTGTCCACCAAGTTCGGTCCGTATGAAGGCTTTATTACCATCGCAACTGGAGCAGCGTTCATCCAAACGGCAACCCATATCATCGCAAGCTTCAAAGAGAAGAGAAAAAAGATGGTAAAGACGTAAGTCGAGAGATTCTAATAAGTTTTAAAACTGCTCGTGCCCACACCTCAGGGCTGCTGTCAAAGTTGGTGCGATAGTTTATGATTGCTGATGTTGTACTTAGGTATTTCGAGGAACACTATATTCGACAGGCTGGCATTCAAGGCTGGCAGACCGTTAGCGCTTTCAACCAAGTTCCGTACGAAGAGAGGCGATATGGTGTGGCAGTCCAATCCCACATTGAGGCAGCAAAGTCGCTCTACTCGAGCTATTTCGTCGGGCACGCTTTTCAGTATCTGATCCTCCTTGCAGGGTTGCTTGCTGGTGCTTTCTTGGCCGTTTACCAAATCACCCACGGCCAAGCCACTGCTGGAGATTTCGTCATGCTCCTGACGTACTGGGGACAGCTCACGTCGCCCCTACGTTTCTTCTCTCAGCTCGGAAAGAGTATCAGCCAGGACCTGGTGCATGCCGAACGGCTTCTTGACGTGATGATGACGAAACCGACTGTGGTTGAGAAGCCGGATGCTCGACCCCTGAAGCTCAAGGGTGGCAAGGTCGAATTTCGGAACGTTAGTTTTAGCTACGACAAGAAGAAGGACATCTTGAAGGGCGTAAAAGTGTCTGTTCCATCCGGTACTACCGTCGCATTTGTTGGCGCGACCGGTGCCGGAAAGTCGACTATCCTGAAGCTTCTTGACCGATTCTACGATGTGACTAGCGGCTCCATTCTAATCGATGGCCAGGACATCCGGGATGTGACGATCTCGAGGCATGTTTAATCCACAATCCACCCCTTCTCTACTCACGGGGGACCAGCATCTTTATTCTCTTTTATGAATCTCCTGTCGACTAACATAATCGATATTTTCCTTTAGTTTACGGCAAAGCATTGGCATCGTCCCGCAATCGCCCATCCTATTTGATGATACGGTGATAAACAACATCAGATATGCACGCTTGTCGGCAACCGATGAGGAGGTGTACAGTGCTTGCAAAGCCGCGGCGATTCATGAGCACATAATGGGTTTCACTGAGGGTTACAAGACACGCGTCGGCGAACGTGGAGTGTGAGTTATGATTTAAATGGAAAATGTTGTGATAACTAACAGTCTTAGCAAACTATCCGGCGGAGAACTGCAACGTATCGCAATTGCGCGAGCCATCCTTAAGCAACCGGAGATTGTGCTTCTCGACGAGGCAACCAGCTCTGTTGACACTGACACGGAGCAGAAAATACAAGAAGGTCTCCGTGCTCTATGCCAGGGACGTACCACGTTCATCGTTGCGTAAGTATTTCCGGAAGTTGATTGCTTTTGCCTAGTTTTACTAAATCTGCATAATCTAGTCATCGTCTTTCGACCGTCATGAATGCTGACACCATCTTCGTCGTTGCGAATGGGGAGATTGCCGAGCAAGGTAATCACGAGGACTTGATTGCCAAGGAAGGAAAATATGCCGAGCTTTGGTCGAAGCAGATCTTCGTCAAGCCCAAGGAAGCAAAAGAAGACAAACAGAATGGAGATGTTGCCGACACGATGCTTGCCGGTGCTGCGCAAACAGACGGATCTACCGACGAACCGGTGAATGGTGCCGACTCGAACGGAACTCAAACAGTATCGACGCCGACAGTTTCAAAATCGATCGTGGCAGGCAAGGTTAATGGGCAGGCTGTGAAAACTCCAAACGGGCATAAGAAAGAGGTAGATCCGTCGAAGAATCATCAGTGATTTTTTTGACTGGTGCTAATCTCTGACTTAACAGGGTTCAAAGTTGAATCCTGGTGCTCCGGAGTTTACGCCTCGTTCTACGGCCGCGCCGAACCATGCGAATACGTCTCCTATCCGAAGCAGCTGGGCCGAAGATGTCGAGGAAGAAGCTGATTCTCCTATTACAGCACCGGGAGTGGACTTGGAGTCGGCATCTATTTCTACCGCAATAAGAGCATACGAAGCGAGCCCTTCGAGCAAACATGACGATCAAAATTCACCTATCATAAACCCCGAGCCAGTTGCCAAATCTCCTACTCCCCAAGAGCCGGATCGTAAACCTCGGCGGAACACCCTTCAATCTGTATCCTGTTCTGAACCACCGGCCTTCTGTTTTCCAGAGAGTCCAACTCGCTCTGTGAGCCAACCTGTACCAACTCCGCCCGCTGTCCCTTCTTCTTCCGTTCAAGACAGAAAGCCACCACATGAATCAAAAGAGCCCGCACCCGCATCTTCCGAAGCCAGACCACCCCCGCGAGGCCCTGCAAGAGGCCGAGGCGGGTTCCGTGGTCGAACTCGAGGTCGCTACCGTGGAGGAAGAGGCCGACGAGGTAATGCGTCCAGCCCGAAGCTGAACCAGAAGGGCGGCACGGGAACTTCCCAACGACGCGGCGAGTCCACACCCAGCGCAAGATAATCCCAATTTTCTCCCACCCAGTGCTGATACTATCCGGCATTCCCATCTTGCTTTTCTTTGATCGTCTGTCAGACGCATCCCATTATCTCGAGCATGTTTCTAAGTTTTGGTTGTTCTACGTATTGTTTACCTTTCCCCCCTTTTTTTAATGAGAGACGCTTCTCACGTTGAAGGTACCATAAGACCTGTTTTAGTTGCCCTTATTTCATATCACGCGTTATTCCACTACGATTTTTTTAATAATGGTGTCTGTTGGCTGGCTATGGGACCAGGAATGATGATGGAGAACGTTGTGCGTAGGCGGAGCAAAAAAAGGGGGAGCCAAAAAAAGTGTTGGTGGCAGGCAGTATTGATTCTTTGTTTCTATCTCGATTCTTGTTTCCGGTTATTGGCATTCGAGGATAACCATGCCTCCCACCCCATCAAAAAAACACAACAAAAGTTATGTGCTTAAGGACCCTGAGGCATGCTGTTTAGAGAAAAGAAAAAAACCATGGCAGACCAACTACGGCATAGGTATGGAGTCGAGGTGTATGGCGGGAAAAAAAATTAGATGAGCATTTGGCATTTGATTCATTTCCCCCCTTTTTTTATTCCTCCCTTTGTCTTATCTTCTCTGGCCCGGAATGAATAATTCTTTTGCTTGTCTTGTCTTGTCTTGTCATCGCCAATCCAATACACGCAAGGTCATGATGTACATTAATTAGCACACGCGATAGATCATGAATGGCAAATCCTTGAGTCTTTTCTATTTATTTACCTCGAGTCCTTCAAGGTTCGTCTGTCTGTCTGTAATCCGTGTTGTTGTGGTCTAGCTTGGAAAATCAAACTAGGCTAATCGATCCCAATTCAATTCATCCCATTCATTCATCGACGTGAACAAAAAAAAATTGTAAGACGGAATGGAAATTAGGGTCCGCGTAGTTCTATACTAATCCCGTCCATGTCCAATCGACGACCGACGCTCTCTCAACGACGCTATAGGTACCTCTCAATTCCCTTCAGCTACCGCCTCCGTAACCATCCATACCTAGGCGATGTAGCTTTGAATCAAACGACTTGAATCAGACGAAAATGAAGCGGAAGAGCGGAGACAATTGCCATTGATCATTGACCGCCAGCACCACCGCCAGCGCCACGTCCAGCTCCTGCTCCTCCGCCACCGCCCATCATATTCCGGGCCATGTCGGCGATGTTGGGGTCGCTCATGAGCGTGCCGAGGTCGGGGACGCCGCCGCCGCTACTAAAGCGGTCGGCCATCTCGCGCAGGCGCGGGTTGCTCATCAGGTTCTGCATCATATCGGGGTTCGACATGAGGCTCTGCGCCATGTTGGCGAACATGGGGTTGCTCATGATGCTGCCCAGGTCCGGCATGCCACCAGCGCCGCCGCCGCCTCCGCCGCCTCCTTCCCGGTTCCCACCAGCGCCGCCGCCTAGGCCGCCTAGCAGGCTGGCTAGTCCTCCTAGGTCAGGCATGCCTCCTCCGGCGCCGCCGGGGCCACCGCGGCTCGCGGGCGACGAGGCGGCGGCGGCGGTGTCGGCGGCCTCGGCCTCGAGGTCCTCGACGCGCTTCCGGGCGGTCTCGTACCCCTTCTTCATGGCCTCGCTGCCGCCGCTCCCTTCGTGCTCGATGCCCTGGCGGTAGGCGTCCATGCTGCCGCGGGCGTCGCCGAGGGCGAAGCGGGCGAGGCCGAGGCGGGACCAGGCCTTGGTGTAGCGGGGGTCGAGGGCGACGGCGCGCTCGGCGTCGGCGCGGGCGCTCGCGTGGTCGCGGGCGGCGCTGTGGGCGGCGGCGCGGTTCGAGAGGTAGACGGCGTGGCCCGGGTGCAGGGCGAGCGCGCGCGTGTACAGGTCGATGGCGGACGGGTAGTCCTTGGCCGCCATGGCGCGGTTGCCCTTGGCCTTGAGGTCCTCGGCCTGGGCCCTCTCGGCGTCAGTGGGGACCTTGTCCTGTTGCGATTCTGCTGCAGCTGGTGGTGGTGGTGGTGGTGGTGCCGCTGCTGAGGGATTGCTAGTCGATGAAGAAGAGGAGGCGGCGGTGGTAGATTTTAGCTTCTCGTACACGCCGTAGATCTGCAGCAGGTTCTGGGTGCCGGTGGCGGCGGCCACGGAGGCGGCGTCGCCGGGGTCCACCTTGAAGGATTCGCCGATGCAGTTGATGGCCACGTCGATGCTGTCGCCGTCGTCGGCCGAGAGGGTGCCGTCCTTGAGCGAGGTCGACAGGAAGTCGCAGATGGCGAGCGCGAGGCGCTGCTTCGTGGTCGTCGCCTGTGGTTTTGCAACGAGCGAGGTTAGCTTAAAAAGGTTCTTCCTAAGTTTCCAAGTCGTCGAAGAGGACGAGAGGAGGGGGAGGGGGAAGGGCAAAGAAGGGAAGGCTGTGATAGGGAAGCGGGGTGTTACCATACCATGATTTTTTTGATACCCAATATCTTGCTGCCCCTAGAGTATTATTCCTCTTCCTCAAGTGAAAAAACGAGAGATCTCTCCTTGGGGGATCGTATTCGCGAAAGACAGTCAGGGTGACAGGATATAGACTCTGGTGTAAGTAAGAGGTGGGTTAAGGAATGTAGATCAACCTTGTCCGTTCTCGAAATTTCGGCCTGATACGTTGGGAACGTGGGAACGTGGGGACGTGGGACAAGCAGCCTAACTGGGAAAGTGGGGGACCCAAGCGCCATTGTCCAGTTGGGGCGGTGTGAAATCGGGGCTGAAAGTTGGCCTGGGGTTAGGCTTGGCTGAGGCGGCAGAATTCACTATTTGTTTTATCGATAAAGCCCATAATGTACCTAAGGTACAATGAGATATGTATCCGTCTCCTATTCATCCTTCAGGACTAGACTCGAGAGCACGAGTTCAAAGAGATACCGTTTGTTTGCAGCGTGCTAATAACAGAGCAGGCAAACTCTCATGGACAATGCTTTGTCAAGAAAAACCTCGACGGTATTATTGATACTCGAATACAGAATACCTAAGAATTATGGCTGCTTAATGCAGCTAACCAGTCCACCGTTCAACTCCCTCCTCAACAAGCGTCTGGACGACGTAGTAGACATTGTAGACGACATACATCCTCGAATCCCCATGTCGCCATCAAACCACACCGGCAGTGTCATTTCGCACCTCTAGGGCCTGGTCAGATGAATTGCAGATCAATTCGATATCGCCAAGCGTCCAGATGAAGTCCCTCTCCTTGTAGAATTCCCAAGTCGCCCAGTTGAAGGCCTCGATAGCAGAGGTCTTCGCCCCAGCGAAAGAGCTGAGGGGGATTACTACCTGCTCGGTTTCGCCGCTGAATCCTCCCATGTAGTGCCAGGTGCTCTTGTACTCTGTCGAGCCGCAATTCTCCTTCGTCTGGAGCTCGAGAGCGAAGGAGGCGCCTAGGGGTGCTTTCATCCGGAACGAGATCGCTCCGTATCCTTCTTCCGCCGCATCGATGCACGGCACCGACTCGAAGAAGTAGGACGACTTGGAGGGTACGAACGACAAGGTGTTGTGCTCCGCGTCAAGTGCTATCATTGAGCCGTCGTCTGTTCAACGTCACCATAGTTAGCGTGATCCCATGTTCGAAGTTTAAAGGGGGGGAGGGTAGATGTACCGCCTGACTTCAATCCCACATTGTTGAGTCTAGCGGAGAACAGGTCGAAATTGTCGACCAGGAGATTGGAATTGCACACTTCGGCCATCGCTTTGGAGGCGTACAAGCCGGCCACCACATACTAGGCCGCAGACGGGAACATTATGACGAAGATGGATAATGAATGAGCGAATCTCAAAACAGTACCCAAAGCACAGAACGATGTCTAGAAGTAATATAGACAATGAAAGACAAGTAAGCTGTGTTTGTGTTGGTATTGGTGTTGATGTTGGTGTCGGGTTGATGTTGATGTTGATGTTGATGTTGATGTTGATGTTGATGTTGATGTTGATGGTAAGTTGTAGTCTAAAGGAGGTCTGGCTAGGGGAGACCTCTAATACCCCTCTATGTCCCCATATGTACGTGAGTTACACTTTCTTAACAGTTAGATTTTGTAGTATTCATAAAGAAGGTATGTTGGTAGGTGGATGGGATATCCTTCCCTGGAAAATATCTCATGATAGGGCAGTCGAGGGGCTTGTTACGAAGTACACCTACCTACCTCCTATGTAGGTAGTCAAGCCATCTTTCATAGCTCTTGATTTCCATCAATATCAAAATACGGGTCTTCAGAGGTGCATAGTATTCACGAATTGACCAAATTCAGTATTCTCATCTGTCTAACCTAGCTGCAAGCTGTGCTCCTACATCGTAGACACAGCTAGTACCTGCCAAGGCCAAACGCATCGTGAGACTACAACCGCCGTATCCTGTAGTATGACTTCCTCGGGCAGACCACAGGCAAGATCCATCTTCAACTCGTAGATAACACTTCCTAAACATGTTGAAGCGGGTGCGCTTAATTTTTGATGGAAGGGATGAATTGCTCGTCATCTTTCTCGTCGAATGCTCGAGCCAGCGCCTGCTGCTCCTTCTTGATGCTCGCCCCAATTTTGGCCCGCTCCAGTTCGTCCCATCCCAGCTGTAATAGCTGCATGATCTCTTGCTCCTGCGGGCCTTATGTCAGTCACGCGGTAGACGGTAAGCATTGAAGAACTGCGAGGGCAACCTACCTTCTTGGTTTGCTGTACGTCAGGATCCTTCTCGTCGGCTTGCTGCTGCGACGATGATCCAGCTCCCTGCGGTGCGAGGGGGCCGATGGCTTGCCAGTCGGAATTCCAGTAGGGCGCCGCGATAGCGTTGGGCAGTAGACCTCGCTGCGACCAGGGGATGTAGGACAGGTGGATTCGCTCTCTTCCCTTGTGGCCTACCGGCTCGGTGTAGGCGGTTTTGCCGCTTCTCGTCTGCTTGACACCGTAGTATACCAGGCCGTCGGATCGAGTAGGTTGAGGGCCAACGGGTTCGACTCCCATATGGCCTCCTCCTCGGAGGGATTGTTGCGGGGGAGCTTCTGCGACACCTGGATAAGTCAGCATGGGTTTACGAAAGCGCGAGGAGATAATTGTCATGTAAGCTCAAGTATCCTTAGGCAATACACGGCCTTAGTTGAACTTTCAGTGTCATATTTTTGCTATTACCTAGGTCGGGATCATTTCCCAAGGGAAAGAAGGAATCCGCAATGGGGGAGAGCTTTCGGGGAAGGCCAATAGAAGGCTCGCGGCGGTCCGAGTACTTGCGTCCTGCCTCTCCCAGACGATAAGGCGCCATGGCCAAGAGCTCGGATTTCTTCTCTTCTGCGAAATCCTCTGCCGAATAGAAATCCCCTTGCTGGTCGCGCTGGCCTCCACGATAGGTCTGGCGTCCGCGGTAGGGCTGGCGTCCGTGATAGGGAGGCTGTGCGTAAAAGGTAGGATATCCTTGGTTGGGACCCAATCTGTAGTTGGAACGGTGTCCGTAGTTGGGGCGATCTCCATGATCGTGCACTTCGCCGAAGCGATCTTGCTGCTGATACGACATTATATAGTGCAACAAGAATACTGGAGAAAAAAATATTCAATCTTCCTTATCCTCAGTTGCACATGGGATGGTGGAAATTCCAAATCTGAATGTGCAGTGACTTGGATGTGGGAAAAGGATGTGATGAGTTGGATGGGAAAATAATCTGATTGTACATTTGGGCACCTACTTCTCGAAACTAGAGGATCTCTCGTGCATTCATTCCCCATCTTGCCGAGAATTTATGTAGTCAACTGGTGAATCACAAAGGTCGCTCAGCTACCTAAGCATGAGGCATCGTGAGAGACCTCACCGGGGGAACCATCGAAGCTACGGTTCAAGTACCTAAGTCACCTACGGTTACGCACGTCTCACAAAGACGACATCCGTGCTATACTTGGTAAACCATATGACTCACGTCTGGTTTCTTTACTTAATGGTAGAAGACTACGGGGATCAGAAGCAGGGATAGGCACGGGAAAGAATCAAAAGTCCAGTCATATATAGTAGATATATACAAGCTTAACAAGTTGAAATCAAACATGAGTTACAGAGAGCTGCAATGAAGAGCCATTCAAAATTTGGAGATGCTAGCTGTGCTACTATTTTCTAAATGTTGGTGAACATGTGAAGGAATTGGGGTGTCAATACCAAATGCTATGCTTACTGAGGGTTGGTGGTATAAATTCTCTGTAAATTCCTTCTCTAAGAGACACACCATTTTTAAATAGCAATATGAATCTTGAAAACTACACGATGATGACTAGAGGGATATGCTGGTGATACACGTCCTGTCCTTGAAGCGCCTTCGCTCACCATACGTTTGTTACCAGTATTCACCGTCTAGGGGTACCTAGTCATCTACAGATTTGACTCATCAATCCTAGCTCACGGGGATCGTCTGATTGTGTCAGTCTCTACATCTTAAAAGCGCACTTAACATTGGGGATGATAGGACAATTAAGAAAGACACGTACGAAAAAGGAAGCTATGTTAATCATGAAAGTTCTATATCACAACATACAAACAAGGAATATAGCTATTCAAATTCTAAAGCAAATAATTTATAAATGAATGGATGTTCTGCAACAAGTAACCCTTTATCTCTGTAATCCCAGATTATATATGTCATTGTTGAAAAGAAGTTAACTGTCGCTATATCTACCTCCTAGGTAGATAATCATATACGTGTAGTAATTAACGCCTAGGAGAGCTCACTTGCCACACTTTTAGGCAAACAGTTGATTTCTTTCGAGAATAACGTCTGCCGTGTCCAGTTCCTTCCCCGCTAGCTCCAAGGGTAGGATTCCCGGCAATATGATCGATGTTAGTTTAACTACCACAATTTTAAGACGAAGTCTTGAGCAACGTCACGGTCGCGTCAAGAGAGGAAAGCAAGACTTTACAGCCTCTGGTTTCTGATTTCATTTGTAGGGGTTCATAGCCGCTCTTATAGCAGAGATAGACACGATATAGGATTTGAGTAGGAAGTTTTAGTATGTGTCATATTAATAGCCTTTATGAATAGGATGTGATTGCTATCTTTTAAGGACCTCAAGTCTGTTGAATAGACCCACGGTCGTTCGACGGCCAAGGTAAACTTACCAAGGTCACAAATAAGTGGCAGTAAGGAAGAATGGATTGAGATAGGTGCTCTTTACTTCTAGGCCCGGATTTATTCTAACGATAGGATGCATCTATGAGGCCTCGCTTTCGCCCCTAAGGTTTGTTTAGGCAGTTGGTACCCCTTTTCGTCAAGCTTTGTGCAACCACGACGATCAGCTACGTGTACGAAGTCTTCCTGTCCCTTGGTAAAGTCTTACACGAGCACTATGGTAAGATAAATTATACTATATCAATTTTCTTTTCCTTTTTACGACTTACATTTACTCTATTTGAGGATGCGACATTACGCAACTCTACCAAAAAAAATTGACACGGCTGTATTTGGACCCATAATAGGGGCTAGCTACCTAAGCTTGAAAGGGGGAAGTGATATGCCGTATAGCAACCATACCATCTCCAACACGCGAATGGAGTACCGTTTCTTCAAGCATATTCCGCGGGCTTGATAGGTGTGAAATATATGTGTCCTATTCGAGACTCAAATGTCTCCTTTCTACGACCTTCTTTCAAGGCTTAACATGCCAAGCCCTATATTGACTTATTAGACAGGCGCAATTCGTATAGAAGACACAGGCAAGCGAGAGAAAACATGCAATTTTCTCCGAGAAATATACTCCAAGACGTAGAAAATTCTGATCGATCAAGAATTTGTAGACAAGAGGATATAGTGATAAAATATTAAATGTATTGCTATAAAACGAGCGTAAACCTTAACAATTGCCTCATCCATCGCTCAAAATTGTCTAGGAAAACATTGACCGCTTCGCTTGGGGATCCAACAGCAGGTAGGAGTCCGACTAAGAAATCAAATCCAAAAAGACAAAGGAAACTAAACCACACACCTTTTTCCGTATCTCGCTCTCCAAGACAGGTAAGCAACAATTTATGTGGGCAGACGAGGTAGTTGCCCTCGCTGATGCAGCCTAAGAGGTATGGAATTAGCTAATGACTATAATATTTTATATGGTGACCGGGCAGATTCTCCAATGAAAACCGGAAATCTTCCGTCTCACAGCGCTAACTCATCCTCAAGAGAGAAGCTCCATCCGTCGATGAAGGCCGGCGGACCCCCAGTAAGTAGAAGACGGAGATAGAAGTTGGGATGAGCGACATTCGCCAAGCTATTGACAATATCTTCAACAAGCGGACCGACTGCTAGTCGTATCCTTGCGATGATGTGGATGACTGCCACCGGATCAACTGCCATGATGGATGACACGCCAACTTTTACGGCTATGACCGTTGCTATGCGTGATGGGTCTTTGATTTGTGTTATATGGTGTCTTCAGTAGAGGCATTGTATTCTAGGTACGAATTATAGTTGGAACGGCAAGGTGGGAAGGCTTCTATTGGTTGTCTCGGTAGGATTTGATTTTAACACAGCAAAAAGAAATAATAAAACCTGTAACACTCGTTCTCATATATTACTACCTATACTTCTCACTATGTCTTAAATACCTTCCCTTAGCAAAAAGGATTGGTGCTCTCCTTCTCCTTCCTGTATCAGCTTCGTGCTAGTCTTTACCAACGGAGTCTCCCTGTATTTTCGTTAGTATCGTGACATCTGCCGTGTGTACTGTGAGTTTCGTATCGTATCGCCCTTACCTCTTTGTAGTAAAGCACACCGTACGTCTAAGTCTTGACTATGAGCTTACTAAGGACAAGGCTGATCTTCAAGAGATGCTGATCGCGGAACCTGGGGGCCACGAGGGATACACCGATAGGCATGCCATGCGCACCCGTGAATGCCGGTATGTTGATGACAGGCATGTGAAATCCCTGCGCTAGGTTAGCAAGAAACAGACTGGCAAATACCTAAGGTAAGCTGCAACAAAAGCACTCGCCGTCCAGAGGGTATTAAAAACCGCGCTACCCATATCGTCAAGCCCAAGTGGAGCTTCGTCTACAGCACTAGGCGTAAGGATGACGGAGTAGTTTTCAGCTAGATTGTTAATGGTGCGCCGTATGTTGGCATACGTGTCAAAAGCCTCCAGCCTTTCTTTATGAGTGTAGTTAGAGGTGTTCTCGACAATGCTACGAATTTCCGGAGCCAGATTCATCTTGTCTACCCGATACTCTCTGAGAAAGGCCGCCTGGGCTTCGCCATTGGTAATAATATTCTGCATCCGCACCAGGGCCTCGGCATCGTTGACTTCGGGTGGAAAGGAGACTTCCTCGACCTGTGCGCCACTATTCTGGAGGATGGTAGCAGCTTCTTTCATGGCCGCGATTGTGCCAGGCCCTGCCGAGGGCCACATTGGAGTCTTGACCAGAGCAACAGATAGTTGTTTTAACGGCACGTCTCTGGGAAGCTCGTCGTCCTTAATTGCGAAGACATCTGCAAGTAGCTGCAGATCTTCGATGGAACGAGCAAAGAAACCGAATGTGTCGAAGGTTGGGGCGAAGGTCTTTTGGCCTTCAGTTGAGATGGCATTGTGGGTTGGCTTCATAGCAAAGATACCGGTAAAAGATGCCGGGCGAATAATGCTGCCACCAGTCTGTGCTCCGAGACAGACAGGTACTTGTAAATCCGCTACCGCTGCCGCGGACCCACAGGAGGAGCCGCCCGGGGTCCGGTGTGGGTTATGAGGATTGATGGTATGGGGTCCCGAATTGGTTACGGTGAACTCGGTCGTGGTTGTTTTGCCTACGGGCAGGATTAGATCAAGTACAAGGGGCGGAGCAAATGAGTCGACGAACCGAAGATAAGAGCACCAGCAGCTCGTAAAATCGCAACTGCAGACGAATCAAAGCCAGGCTGATGTCCTTGGTACATAGGAGAGCCAAATTGTGTAGGCATGTCTGTCGCGCATAAGCTATGTTACCGGTTATGAGAGAGTCGCAAGGTACTGTACCTTTGGTATTCATGGTATCTTTAACGCCTATCGCTACTCCATGTAACGGCCCTCTTTGGTCACGGGGAATCCGGTCCAGAGCTTGGGCTTGGCTTATTACGAATTCAGGATCTGGTGCGGAATCAATATATAATTTTACATACCTACCTATGTAGGTAGATGGGAGAGAAAGAAGAATGAAAAGCTTACGGAGATAGACCCATGCTTTGACGGTGCTATCTCGTTCCTCGATGCGCCCCAACAGATTGCGCGCATATTCCTCAATAGTTATGAAGTCATGCTTGATCAAATGGACTACCGTAGTAGCGTTGAGGCAGTACAGTAGTGCCATGCTGGTAGATGCTGGTCGGATATGATAGTTAGAGGGTATAGAAGTTAAGGCTACGTTAGGCAGCGCTCTTTTACAAGCTGGAGAAGGGATATTTAAGACTGAGTGGAGCATTGACACAGCTGGGTGAGTCAGTTTATACGAAATTGATCGAGAACTTATGTCAAGCCATGACTGGACTGGAAGTTAGTAACTTGTGAATAGGTAATTGCGGTATATTAAATAAGACAAGGGATAGTATATGTTACACGTCCTCAAATCAGGGGGTATCAGAATACGTCCAGTTCAAGAAGGGCTTTCCCCTCCCTACGTGAGCTAGATGTCTACTCAGGATGTAGGCATATGATAGCCCACCTATGCTACTTATGGATCGTAAGGGACATACCTACCTAGGTACCTAGTCATACATCTCTTGCCCTACATAATTTCAACGAGTCTGGCTCGATTCGTAGGTAACTTGACTGAATTGGAACTGGAAATGCTGTGCAAACTACTGGTGTTCCGCATTTTAGTTGAAGTCATCTCAGCAAGCAGCCTGAGACAACGGTGAAAGTTGACCACGAAGTAATGATCCGGGAGATTGTCTATCCAGATACTTTAATCCAGGGAAACGAGAAAGACGTTTGGCATATATCTAGCTACTTATGTAGGTAGCTTTGTACGTCCATACCTAGTGTATACACGGGCATTTCAGGAATTCGGTAGATGCTGATAGATAGTAGCGTTATTCAATGCAGGGGCATCTAACGGCCACACGACGACGCGAGTAAGGGAACGAGAGTCTTTGCTCTGTCGAGCTTGGGAATACTAAGTGCATGATCACCACATGATTGCTTTACTTTACTGAAGGTAAGATGATTTTCGAATGCCTCTGCCCCGTTGCTGTAAATGGTATCGGGAGAAAAAGTGGGCAACCGGCGTATTCAGCATCCTGCCGGAGTATTCGGAGGTTATCGGAATTAACGGAGCAGTTCTAGAGAGCTCGGGCCGACAAAATATACCTGGAAGGTACTCCGGACCAGTTAGCGTCCCCTAAATGCCGGTCCGTTAGAGATGCTTTAAAGAGATCGTATTCCTTTGCTCTGGGGATCTTCGAAGGTTGAGTTCTACAGCAGTACAAGTCCGATGTGACAGTTCAATTGGGAATATTATCGACAAGGCCACCGAGAAATGGAAATGTCACGACTACTGCCGAATTCAATGTTTAAATATCGTTACAACGATTAATGGCATTTGGTCAGCTCCCAACAGCGCTGTAACCACCTACGGTAACAAGGCATGATGCTGTGCTACTTGAAAATGCGCACTAGAACGGCTGCACGCGCAGCTGCATGCATGGCTGATCTCAAGCCGGAAGGTCCCCTTGGATCGAAAGGTGTTAACTTCGCCTAAACTCCTAATCCTAAAACATGTTTACGGCAATGCTTCTTTATTAAATATAAAATCTGACGCACTAGTCTGCTTCACTTCCTCTTAGCTGTATAAACGCAACAGGACTCCGCCATCGTTACGTCTTCGCGGAGGATGTCAGTGAGACGGGTGCTGGACAGGTACTATCGCGCTAAGAATAAGCTACCCGGATCTAAAACGTAGGCAGATACCATATTCGGAAGCTCCTAGCAATGCCCTTTCACCGAGCTTGGGGTCTAGCAAAGGCACGTAACGACTTTTTACTTGCGTGCGGTTTGTTGTCGCCTGACTTTCCAGTCACGCATACGCGGCACGGCACTCTCGTCTAGCAATAGGTGCCAAAAACTTGATCGTCCTCTTACAGACCGGAGAACTTTCCACCAGGTATAAAGTACGACTAACAACTAGCTTGTTACAAGTCGCGGCAGCTTCTCGTCGTCAAAGGTGTCGAAGGAAGGCAATCAAGAAATTCCCTTGTTTCTTAGCTTATCCTTGCGCGCGTGCGAATTCGAAACTTGGCCTGTCAGCCTGTCTACCTTAGGTAAAGCTACCTTGGCGTAAACGATAGAGCCTATTGGATGTTGCCGGATATCATTGGCAGCAGGACAAGCAACATACTACGTAGTATATGCACTGCCGCCGGCTGATGAGTTACGCTTTCTGCAATAACCCTGATAAAAGGTAACCAGGTCCGCACAAAGGTCTCCAAGCCATCTTCGACCGTTGCTATTTATGAGACCTTTTAAAAAGTTTCAGTTTCGGATATTGGAGATTCTCGCCAATCCCTGGATCAAAAGCTGGTACCATCTAGTACTATTTACTATTGTCCAGTACTATTGGGGGGGCCGTTTCACGCCACTTTCATTCAGCTCGCCTCCCGCCGCACACGAACTCGTGGAGCTGAAGAAACAAAATCGGTGCTTTTTCTCAGTATATATGAATCCATGCGCCGTCCGCGCGTCGACAATTCTTATGGTCAGAAACCGAAAGTCTGAGGCGTAGCTGGAAGCAGATAAAGGAATCGAATTCCTAGAACTCCCCCCTGCACGTCGAAGTGTATCGCATTGAGCATTCGAGCCGGGCAAGGCGGTCCTTCAATAATGGACACCACGAACACTACGACGTCGCCGAACAAGCGGCACTCGTCGCATGCGGCAGTTGCTTATGCCTATCTCTTCAAACGGCGACCGTCGGCTCGAAAAATTCAGAAGAGGAACTCATTGCCAACTAAGGCAAGCGACCAGGAGCCCGTTAGCGCAACTGGTTCACCAGAAGTTCGTCCAGTCGTTCCATCAGTTAAGGGAGATCGCTCCCACCGCCACCGCCAGAGCCAGAGCCAGAGCCAGGCGAGCGAAAATGAAGCTGAAGCGCCCGACCCCAATTTTAGATCCCTGTAAGTCGCTTCTCTTTCTGCAAATTCCCCGAACGCCCAGGAGAAAAGATCAACGCTCGCGAACCATATTTGTTTCCTTTTAAGTTGCATCTCTTCCCAATTGATCCTACATACACAGATACAGACCACCAAAGTTGGGGGTTCTAGCCCGTCTTACGTAAATGTTTACGAGATGCTGTTCAACGCCATTCTTCTATCTGACACAACGAAAATGGCAAATGGCATCATACCCTGCATATCCTGCATGCCCTGCTCAGTTATTTTAGCGCTCCCGGGGCCATATGCCGCTTTCTTAAGGAGGCGTAACCTCTTCAGGGGTTGGCTAATTTCCACGACGGTGCACTACGCAAAGCAGCCTCGCGCTACGAATTACCAACAGCCGAGTGGCCGTGTATAACAAATTGGAAATTTATTTGGGCTACGTTGGTTAGATATATACTGAATGGTAGATATCGATAAGTCGAAATTGTTCGACCGTTGGGTCTGTGGCCTGAGATCTAGAGCTACAACTGGTCCATGCTACAAAAAAAGAAAGGGGGAAAAGATGTTCATCAACTAAGACGATGCAAAGCACGCCTGTTCTTTTAATCTCTACGGACCCATACAAACACGCCGATCGTCACCTCTGATATTTCTAACACTGTGCTTCTACCTGGGTACCTGGGTAGCCAAATTGTTATTTCATATCTTCTTGCTAACCTCCTATTTTTCTCTCTAGCCTTAGACATACAAAACATCAGAGGTCTCAATCTGTATCTACAGCGGTGTTGAGGTCAAGGTACGAAGAGAGTCTACTGAAGCCCGTATCAGCATCAGGATCCTATGTAATGGGCTCCACAATGGCACCAGCGCGATCATATGCTTCCGACTATTTTTCGATGCAAGATCCTTCGATGAAGGCTCCCCTCGATCGCCGTTCACAGTTCGGCGCATTCCCCGAGGAAGTTCAACCGCCAACCAGCCTTCCCCCGGCAATGAGAGGCAACTATGCGCAGATCGATATGCGGCCTGCGACGTACAACAGCTCCAGAAGGCCTTCAAGTAGCGTCTCGAGCATTGCAAGCTCCAGGACGAATGATACTTTCGATGGTATTCTTGCGAGCCCGGCCAGTAGCAGAACGAGCTTCGATTCTTGGAATTCAAGTCCACGGAGGCCTGAGCATGGGTGGCAGCGGCCAGCGCCGATTAAGCAATACAGGCGGAGGAGGGGTACGGGGGAGCTCTTCGCGGCATTACCTGAAGAAGTTTTAGGACTCATCTTGGGAGAGTTAAAACAGCTACACCTACAACCTGGTAGTTCGAGTTGTGCAACATGCATGATGAGGGACCTATGTTGCGTTGCGCTATCAGCACGCAAGTTGTCGAAGGTCGCCCGAGTCGCACTGTGAGTCCCGCGATGTTGAAAAAAGGGGGCAAGTAAGGGAAAACTAACCGATAAATTTAGATACGAAAATATCCAGCTTGTTGGAGCTGATTCGCAAACGCAGAAAAAGCGGTACAAGCTAAATTTTGGCTCCCGCCTTGTCTTGCTTCGTCGGACGCTACGATCAAACCCCGAAATAGCAGCACTAGTTCACGGTCTAAAAGCGCCAGCTGTGCCTCAGGGCGTTGCCGTCGACCTCTATCAAAACTTAGTGGCCTCTGTCATCATGGCATGCCCGAATTTTGAGCGATTGGTCGGGTTTCACCAGAACCATGACTATTCGTTCAACCGTTTATTTCACGCTTTATCAACTAGGCGCAACCTAAAGGAGATGCATTGGACTTTGGAAGCGTCTCAATTTCAGAGGACTCGCCGTCTGTCGAACGCTGCAGGGCTTCTGAATTCGGAAAACCCGAAGTATCAAGAAGCGCCGGGGGATCTTCTCCCTCAGCAAAGTGACGAATTCCTCGAGGTTCACGTGGATTGGGAGCACCTGGAAAGTCTGTCGATACACTGCTTGCCAGGCGCGACGATAACCCCGGTATCACTCATTCCAGATATTGTGTCCCGTTTGCCAGCCCTCAAGTCTCTTCATCTATCACATCTGCCTTTTACAGCTTTTAACGACGCCAATCTGCTCTCGCTGCCTTCCCTGCAGACGCTCACCTTGTCTCATCTTCCGGGCGTATCTAGCGACGGTCTCTCGTCGTTCGTGAGGCGCGCTTCGAGTCGGTCGATCCGCAAACTTACGCTGCAACACGTAGATGTTGGGACATTGCCTGCGCTTAGTCAAATATTCTCAAACCTCCCGAAACTAGAAACTTTCGCATTGGTTCAGAGCTCTGCGCCGGTGATGCCGTCAAGCGAAATGATATGGCTCTTCCCGTACCTAGCAGCCCCCTCACTGCGAAAATTGCACTGGGACATCACGGGCAGCCAATCAGGCGCCAATACAGCGGACGACGTCCTCGCCAGAAGCATCGAAGCCAACGGGTTCCCTTCCCTTCGAATCCTCCGGGCCCCTAACGACGCCGACGGTGTTTTCCAGGCGCTTTGCAAGCCCACGGAGGCGGTTGAGACAGCAAACGACAAGTTTCGCGGCCTCATTAACAGGTGCACGTCGCGGCCCAGCCCGCCGGTCACACCAACGACGCCCAAAAGCCTAGGAAAGGCACCTTCGTGGGGTCTCAGCTTCCCCATGGACGACCAGCTGTTTCCGTCTAAGGCGTCAAGCAACCTAGCGCAGTCACGACTCGCCGCGCAGGGCCGGCTCGAAGCCGCGCGGAAGGGCCCCGGCCGCTTCGTCATAAAGGTAACGGACGACGACGGCACCGTGGTCAAGAACTACGGCATCGCGAGCTTCATGGGGCGCGTGGAGTCCCAGATCCAGTACTGTGTGACCCCGGACGAGAGCGCGACCGACGAGAATGGCGGGCTGGTCGATATCACGGATGTGCTTGGCGACAATGGCGAAAACTTAAGGGTAGACGGTAGGGAGGGGTGTACGGGACGGTGGAATACGTACTCGGGCAACGTGGTTGATAAGAAGGACCGCGAGCGCTGGTGGCACACGGAACGCGGACGCTGGAGGCCGGTGGCGTTATCTTGAGCGAAGGGATGAGTAAATCAATCATACTATATGCTTCCCATGAGGCATGGTCTACCTAACAAATACCCAATGGGGAAGGGAGAGGATTATGTTGGAATGGATTTATGGGATCCAATCAGAGGCCAAAGATGATGACAAATGGGAATGGTTCCGGTATTGTAATTACATCTAGGTCTCTATACTAGGATGCCCGATACCCGATACCCCGTATGGTAATTGAAATAGTTGGAGTTTTGGGACAAGGGGCTTCGAGCTAATCCACCCTACTACGTGCAGTACGTGTGACAAAAATAAAAAGGGGTAATAACGTGGCTTAGTAACACCAGTAACACCGACAATCGGCGCCGAGGATTTTGATGCCGACCGAGCGAGCCGCTTTCAAAACGTCATTGTCTCCAAATTTATTTCTCCAACGACTCCAACCAAACACTCTCAAACTTCACTCCCACTTCCGACGCGCGAAACACGAAAGGACTTTACACTGAGCATTAATCGCGTTACTGGATATAGTAGTGTCTGGTTTGAAGTAATGCGATCCTCTTTACTACCAAGACGACCGCTGCGGCGTGTCTGTGACGCCTGCAAACAGAGGCAGCAGCAGCGACAGCACCTCAACCCTGCGGCGAAGAACTTTAGCCATGCCGCCGGTATAACGACTACAATACCAAGCAGAACTCCACGCCAACTCGATAACCTAAGACCAGCCGCATACAGAACGCAGAGCATAAGTAGCAATATACCGCAAGCGAGAAGCGTGTCGAGCAGCGCGCATGCCACAACCGAAACAGCAACGCCGGAGGGGGAGGAGGAACCACCGGCCAAGTCCCCCACGCACTACGACCTCTTCCCGCAGACGCTCCCCGCCGGCCCCCCGCCAGCAGGCGCCTTCGAGATCGACACGCGCGCGCTGCGGCGCGAGTTCCTAACCCTCCAAGCGACGGCGCACCCGGACGTAGCGTCGGGGGGCCGGGGCGCCGCGCAGAAGCGGCGGGCGGAGGCCGCGTCGGCGCGCATCAACGACGCGTACCGGACGCTGACGCACCCGCTGTCGCGGGCCCAGCACCTATTAAATTTGCGCGGCATCGACGTGGCCAACGAGGAGACGGCGCGCGTCGAGGACCCGGAGCTGCTGATGCTGGTGCTGGAGACGCGCGAGGCGATCGAGGAGGCCGACTCGGAGGAGGCGCTGGAGCCGCTGCGGGAGGAGAACGAGAGGAGGGTGAGGGAGAGCGAGGGGAGGCTCGCGGGGGCGTTCGCGCGGGACGATTTGCGGGAGGCGAGGGAGGAGGTTACGAGGTTGCGGTACTGGGTTAATATTCGGGAGAGCATACATAATTGGGAGAGGGGGAAGCCGGTTGTGCTGGAGCATTAGGGGAAGAAGGGGGGGGGAGCCTCTACGGGGATGCTTGCACGGACTCTGGTGTGAGGACGTGAAAATTTGCGTCGGAGCGGTGATTGTGAATATCGCTGCCATCCGGGAAGCTAGAGTTGTTGTTAGCGACATGGGTAACATCACTTCGGTGTACTATTAAAAGAGGTTACTGTGGGTGTAGCTCCTAAGACTACAACAGATTTGAGAAAGTGAGCACGCAGGTTACTTAATAAGACAGCGGCGAAGCTAGATGAGCTGGACAGTGAAATATGATACCATGATACTACAAGAGCTCATTCCAATATGAGGTATTTATACATTTGTGTCATTACACATCCCGTATGGGAAGCTTTGAGATGAAGTCTAACAAGGCCTACGATGTATCTCGATGGGTAAGATTACCTGCTAGCGAGCTATGTCAGAATTTCAACGTCTCTCGTACCAACGCTGTATTCCATAGCTACCTCTAGCACATCTACAATCCCCCTTGACTTCTAATCTAGCATAAAGCGTACAAATCCAATTACGCGGAATACCAAAGAAAATCGTGTATACCCTCACGCCGTCATTGAATCCCAATTCTCGAACCATGTGTCCGAGCCCATCCTGTTCTTGCCATGCAGTCCCTCAATACACCGCCCTAGTCGTCGTAGAATCCACTCTATACGCTTCCGCAGCAGGGGCCCGGACCGTAACGAGGTAGACTCCATCGAAGATCTCAACCGAAACATAGTAGCTCCCAACTGTGAACATGTATCGATCTGTCAAGCGCCCCTCGCGAGCCGCATTGATATTCGGGCTTCAGATAATTCGCCAGGTCGATCCACCGGGACTCCCGACTGAATTCCTCGATTGTCAACCTCGAAATAATACCGGCGAGGCCAATGGTCTTCGCATTCCATTTGCGGGGATTATCAAGATGCGGGCCGTCCGGAATGAATCGCCAAGTTGACGTGTCAGACTCTGTAGGCTCAAAAAAGCCTGACGGCTGCTGGTCATCTAGCTCAGGAACCTCGGTCTGATAAGTCCTAGAGGGATATTTCTGGAACTTCATCCGATGAGGAATGCGTTCTGCTTCGATAAGCATCTCTGGGATCCAACGATTGCTCTCTGGGTCGTCTAATACTCTTGAAAGCGCCCGTGGAACAGCAATGAAGTATTTATTATCAGAAACCTTAGTATCGTCAGTGGGACTTACGATACGCCCAATGTCGGTGAGGAGAAGAGGTAGTTCCATTGGTAGACTCCGACTAGCAAGATTCTCCAATTTCAACAAGTTTTTGCAAAATTCAACGACATCATGTCCTGACACACGATTCAGTCGTGCCCGCGGGTGTAATAGATCGAGGAAATCAATCATTGATGGACGTAGTTTCCCACCAATCCGCGGTGGCAGCGAACTAACTATATGCCCAAGGAAGTCATCTAGGATGCCTAGATATGAAGCCATGTTGATAGAATGTACCACTTTAGACGCGAGATACTTTGCCTCTAGTTGTGTTCTCCGTAATGAGTCTTCCACCGCGTCCACAGAAAATGGGTTAGTGGAACCTGTTGCCATTTCAATCTGGGCTTTAACTTTAAGTAAGTGAGAAGGTAGGTCGACATCAAAATCATGGAAAGGTGATTCCGAGCTCTTGTACACCTTCTTTAGAATATTGTTTAGCACTGCGGGCGTATGATCCTCACTGGATCGTAGAATCTCGAACAGCTTCTCTAGGTTGTTCCAGGCCCGCGGTGCTGTGCGCCCTTGAAGGAGGAATTCATTCTTCTCGTAGTAAGAAGCTAGCCACGCACCAAGTTCGTGGTGGCTGGGTGCCTTTGCGTCGTCGTACCCGGCCCGATTTCTCTCTTTCCGAGCAGTATAAGTTGCCAACTGATTCAAAGATGCTTCTCCGGATAAGACGAGGCCGTTGGAAAGGTCGAGAATTCCTTTTTCCTCATTTGAAGGCTTCGTCTAGCTAGTCTTATAGACAATGTCATGCTCAACTTCCGACCATGCATGCATAACAACAGTACTTATTTGTACTTCTACCTTATAGGGGCGTCCTTTATGGCTCCCGGGAATCGCGTCGCCTACCAGCTCTATGATCGCGTGCGCTGCTCGATATCCAGCAAATGTCCCAGGGCCCTGGTTAACTGTAGGTAATTTCCCTTCCAAAGTGCCAACATGACTCCTAAGTTCATCCATGTCGGTCTTTCGTTGGGTTTTGCGAGTAACCAATAGGATCTTGAGATCGTTGCGGCTATTAAGGAAAGATATAACCTTGTCGACATCGTGGGGAAAGTAAACGCACACCCTCGCGCCTCCCAAGTCCTGAAGAGCGTTTATCATATTATCGCAGTCCTTAAAGTCTCCCAGATTATTAGTCTGGTCTTCTATTCTCCTTTCTTTCATACCCGTAATATCCGTGGGGGATTCCCTAATCCAAATCTGCTCCTGCTCTGTCCGTTCTGTCCAGTATTTGACCCAGTCTCGTCCTTGATTCTCCATGCGGCTCTGGAGATCTTCTCGCTCAAATCGAACTTTCTGCTTTTTCTGGAGACTGCCCAGCGCTGAGTCTAGCTCCTTCATTCTGGTTGTTATAGGGATAGCTCGAAAAGCCCCGGACTTGATACCATCTTCGAGGATCTCCTTTACTGTCATGACGTGTTCCTTAATAGCGGATCTTTTGTCGCCATACTGGCTTTTGAACTCATCGCTGAGTTTCTGGCTTACGCCATCATATAGTGGGCTTGCCATATCCACCCTAATGGCGTTATGAAAAATAGGTCGGCAAATTGTTAAGGTATAGCATGTAAAAGAATAAGAGTCGTAGTAAATTAAGAGCCTAGTGGGTGTTGGGGAGAGACAGACGAACAATAAGAAAGGTTGATGGAGCTAAGAGCTGTATCATAGTGCTCCTTTCCTTTTCAAACATCACTCGCATAGAAACGAATATATCTCATATAATTTATTGCCCGCCAGTTACATTGTTTTATACCAATAAGTGACTGAATATTGCTTACAGGTAGGCAAACAGTAAGTCCGGCTAAAGGATGCTTGTATCGCTTGTATATACCTAGGTAGGTATTCCTGAATCTAGAACTAAATCGTCGCTCTCCTCTGAACCAATAAGGAGAAGTCCGCGACAGACACACCGTATCTTAAGAAATATTGTCTTAGATATTCATAACGAGGCCCTACCCATTTAGAGCTCAAGTCCTATAACAATCTCCGAAAAGCAGTTAGCAGTTAGCAGATTCCTCCTAGTTTTACCTCTCGAGATAGGGAGATAGGGGCTAAGACAAGAGGATAACCAAAGTTCTCAGCTATTAAGTTGAGAGCCCCTCGCTCAATAGCTTTATTGTTTTATCGCCGTGTCACTCCTATCATATAAGTCTAGGGTGGGATCATCTATTTCAATATCTAACGACGAAAATAAGAAATATCTTAAACACTGCTTTCATCCCCCCTTAAATCATTTCCGTATGTGAAGAACTTGATCCATATTGGGATCCGATGACTTTCGGCTACCTGTCTTAACCATGCCACATACCCGAGACAAATCTCTCTCAATTTCTCCGGGGTGCCTTATCCCTGAAAAGCGATGTTAATGTGCTCAGAGCTTTCGGCATCTGCAAGCTCGATGCAGCCAAAACTAATAACAGAAGCGGAATTGCAGTTACTATGTATATCCAAAAGCCACTGTCGGTGATCGAAAAAGGCTCACTCATGCTAAACAGTGTCGCCACGAAGGAGAGCGGCAGGAACACCAGCGCGATATACGTCAGGCGTTTGACGTATATGGTCTCGACGGTAGACCTACGCAAGTCTAATAGTTGGATAATCGAGGTCATGATAGGTATCATAGCCTTTGGCATGTTCCCATTTTGCTTTATTAGCGTACGAGCTCGGGGTCGATACAGAGGAAATATGCCGCATAAAAGCGCAAGACCCGGATAGGGCCATGGCCTGTCAATTTCTGAAGACGGCTCGAAAGCCCAGCGAGTAGCTATTCCACAACTTCGAGGCCGCCGTCGGCGAAATGGTCAATATATTTAGGACAGCATCACCTCTGTCCGGCTGTAGCGATGCCGTGGATCGAAACATGGCTAACGAAGAAGCGATACGTCCAGGCTCGGATAAAGAGGGAAATAAAAAGCGGAAGAGGAGCCGTGACAATCCCAGATTGCTAAATCGCTGTGGGCTTCCGAAGGATGCTGACCAATTTCAAGATAAATCATTCATGTTCCTGGCGAAGCTGCACAGCCCAGACGAACGGCAAGACACATCTCTGTCATCCTTCTTTATTCAGCGATACATCTCCTGATGGCAGGTAGTCAGCTTTCTTGCGCGAGCACTGATGATATGGCGGATTCACTCACCTTGAGCTTCCCCGTTAAGCGTGAAGAACGCCACCTTCTTCCGGAAATCCACTCCACATCCAACAACATCACCTTCTGAGCAGTATCCCGGGCCGCATGGACTTCCTTGCGGCTCATTATTATGACGACACGGATATGCTTGCCCGTCATCGGAGTGGTAACCCCAGCTACCCTCCGAAAGGCCCACCGTTCTGTTCAATAACACATACTCCTCACAGAACCCGACACTGATGAAACTGATGACAATATTAAGATATGTTAGCATTAGCTTCATGAAGTCGTGAATGTTACATCGGTTCTTTAAGTCTTTTGGGGTCATGGTAAAACTTACTCGGCCTACAGGACTGTCACTAATTGTCAAGGCTGACTGTTCATAAGGGTCAAGTTCATTGACATCAGCTTCCTCGTCGTCAATCAAGGTTTTGACTAGCTCAGGGTTGCCTACCTAAGGTGCACTCGTTCCCGATAAAATCGCCGCCCCCGAAGCCGATAGCCATCACTTAGACGCGCCCCTTTTTACTAAGTGATGAATATTTTAACCGGTGGAACCGTGTTGTATTTCCTCACAAGGTAGTTATCGTAGCCTCCAACCCCTTGAACTCAGCGCTCGGCATTGAAACATGATAATCATGAACAAATGCCACATCGCTCGCCTCAGTCTTCCACAGTTTCATATCAAAGCCCTGAACCAGCGCTGCAGTCACCAGATACATCTCGGCACGTGCCAGCTCGATGCCAAGGCACTTTCTGCTGCCTTTGCCAAAGGACATCTGGTATTTCTGGAGCTTGCGGCCCTCATCACCGAGCCAGCGTTCCGGATCGAAGACGAACGGGTCGGGGAAAACACTCTGTGCGGTATGGGCGCTCAAGGTGGTTGTGCTCATGGGAGCACCGGCGGGAATCTTGAAGGACTTTCCCATGTTCGAAGAGGAAGCTGCATAAGATGTAGGGGTGTATATAAGTGTTTCCCGAGCGATACGTGCTGTTCTGGCCGTGACACCGAAGGAGAGACGGTGAGCTTCCTCGATGACCGCGGTGAGATATGGCAGTCGCTCAAGTTGGGTCCACGACGCTGGTTGTGGGACGGTGCTGAGTTCTTCCCGTAGCTTGCTCATGATCTGTGTATTGGCCAGCAGGTGGTAGAATATCGTGTTGAGGGACTTGGCTGGTGATTCCGTTCCCGCGAGAACCAGAAGTGCACCTTCTTGCTCTAGCCGGAGCAAGGCCTTCTCTGATGCGGGCAAAATAGGATTGTCGAGCACATTATAATATACAGATTTTGCACTCGACGAATCGCTACCGGCCCCAGAAGCTTTCGCTTTGATGATGCTTACTAATTCGGCTCGGACTCGCTGCGTCTCTCGTATTAGAACACCGTGCCAATACTTTTCAGGGCAACGCATACATCAAATAGGTCTAGCATATCAAGCAATCCAGGTGGCATGATAGGCCTGCTGATGGATTTCGGGAGAGATTCTAGGAAGTCGGGAATGAACGGGAAGTGCTTGTTGAGATGACTTCCCATCATGAGCTGGTAGCTGTTATGGCGTAATGTGGCGGCTTTCTGTTCATCCGAAAGCGTGTCTGTCCTCTGAGAGAACAAGAAGTTATTGACAACACTAGCCTCTGTTAGGACCATTCTTCGTCCCGTCCGAGTTTGAAGGGATCTTACTCATTGGAGAAGGCGAAGAAGAGATCTGAAAGATTGGCTGGCGTCTGTTCGGAGGCATGCTTCAAAAGCAATTGACAAAGCTGTTGAACTTTGTCGGTAATCGTCGGCTCAAGGAAGACCACATTGCGTTTGCTGAAGAATGGAGACAGAGCTTCACGTCGTTTGCGATGGACTTCAAGACTGGGAGTAGTGCCAACTCCACCGGGAACCCGCAGAGATCTCAGTTGGTACTCATACTTGTCTCTCGGGGACGACGAAGGGGCATAGATGGTGTCGAGGAATCCAACATCAGAGATGTGAATCTCGTCCGGGGTGACCCGGATGATTGGTCCTGCGAGGTGGATAGATCAGTGAATGCTGCGCTGTGAACTGCACGTGCGCACCTATCGGGCTTACCGTATCGTTTGTGCAGCTCCTGGATTTTGAAGACATATCGGCCGGGTTGAATGGCGTCGAAATAGAATTCATACCACCAGGTGAGAGCCGCCAGTCTCGGGCCAGGGATATGAGCCAAGGGGTGAAAGAACAGACGGCGTATGGCACCTCCGATCGTCAGCAGGGCGGCCAAAAGCACTGTCGTCAGAAAGATTTGAAGGACAGCCATGGCAAGTTCTACGCGACACGAATGGGACGGGAGGGAAGACGAGAGGGTAAGAAGATGTGGAGTAGATGTTGACGATGAAAGTCGAAGTAAGGAGTTAGGGAGGCGCGGGCCGGGCGGAGCTTTGTTTGCGTTGGTTGCTTTTCGCATTCAGCCCCCAACGCAGGAGCAGGAGCGAACGCCGCTTGTGCCTTTTGTCTTCCACGCCTTGATGTCACGTACGTACCTAGCTATATGCAAGAGGACCATAAAGCTTAGATCGCAGTGATTAAGGAAATATGCGAGATACTAGCGTATCTCCCTAGAGAGCACCTTTTTAAAGGCGTAGATTATATCATAATTCCTATGCCGAGCACCAAGTCAGGAATACTTAAACGTAGGATAGATGGAGGCACCGACGTCATCGAGAACATCTTCAAGAATGTCTAGAAGAGAGCGTGCCAGGGAGAGCGTCAATATCGAGCAGCCTAATGTCTAGACCAACTTGGCAATCTCCTTCTCTGCTATCTAGGAACCATGATAATTCTTTAGTGGCGATGAAACCGAGTACCAAGCGTGAGGGGCGTTCAAGTCGATATAGCATCGACCAAGGGCAAAATATGCGAATATCAGGCCCGGAATTCTGGCATTTGTTGGATATATTCATACTTTACACATATTCTCAACCAGCCAAAAGTTATCTCTTAAGACTCACACAATACTCCTAGTCGTAGCCTGTCAACTCTTAGACTTGCTCTCAACGACAACCGTCGGCAAATCCCTAATATCTACATGCTCATTATTTGCGAGGTCAATGACTCGTACGGCCTCGACACTCACGATACCTTCTCTCAAAGCCAGGAACCGGAGTTCAGCGACGTGACACGCGCCAGGTGCGAGCGGTCCGACCCTAACGTCCGCGCTCAGGCATACCACCTCTGCGCTGTCGATGATGCTGCTGTGCTGCATGGCATGGACGACGTTCTCGTCGAGGACAGCGTCCGCCACACTCCGATCTCTCGTCGCCTTCGGCTGCTGTGGTTGCCCGTGCAGGGGCTCCGATAACCGCGAGATCGAGGGTGGCCGGTTAACTCGTGATTCGTTGCGCCGCCGCCTCGGGATTACTACTATCGCTAGCTTTCTCGGCACCGCGGACGGGACCGGCGACCGGTTCACCACGAACACGTTCCAGACGAATTCGTCGCCCGGATATATCGTCTCGCGCGGAGACGGACCGGTGAAAGTCATGGTAATTCCTATGTCAGGTACGGAAACCTCGGTCCCTGCCGTTGCGGCTTCGAGGAGAGGTAACGCATCTGGTCTGGCTACGGACGGCGACGTAAATGAGGTGGCGCTGTCTCCTCCGATAGAAAGTTGACTTGGGCGATGCATGCGCTGGATAGGTTGCATAGTAGAGCCATAGCCCGGATTTACCGGGACGGTAAAGTCGACTGTGGCGCTCCAAGCCATGCTCAAACGAGGCTGGCAGCTACCTGGTCGCAGTAGGGCTGTCGCGGAGATGGTGATATCAAGGTCTCGAACTGGATTCTTTGATATCACGTCTGCTTCCGCCGGGGAAATGCGATATAGGAGCGTGACATGGTCGTGGGCAACACAGGACAACGGAAGTGGCATGCCGGCCTGGCTCGTGAGGTCTTCTACTACACCATCCACCACCGAGATCGATATCTCGTCAAGGATGATCTCGCACTCGAAGAAGGGGGTAAAGTCAACCTCGAGCATCGCGAGGACGGTTGCTGTAGAAGGTGTCGTGTTCAAGTGTGTGAACCTTAACCGCGAATGTGCTACCGGGTAGATGCGGAGAGATAATTTAGGCGAAGACTTGATAGGCCGTAGAAGATCCTTCGCCTGTTGTGTAATCGGCGTGACGCGAGATACCCGCAGCGCCGAGAGATGAGGTTTCACCCCGTTCATACCAGGGTCGTTTCCAAAAGATTCGAGGAGATTTAGACCTGACGCTACGCCGCTAAGCAGGTACCCGTCTCGAGGCGCATCGGATAGAGATAGGTCTAATGGTTTGAGACTTGCGGCGGCAGCAAAAACAGCCGAGGGGCTCTGAAGTCGCATTCTAGGCCGACCAAGAAGCACCGAGTGTTTCCACACGGCGACAGTACACCGCCCATTGCCACCCTCATCATCGCCATTCTCTTCTCCTGATACGGTAACCAGTATCAACGGGTTCTCCGAGCTGTCTATCGTACCCGTGTGAACGACTTCGGAAGATGATTGGCTATCGCGATCCGGGACACTTCCGTTGACAATCTGGGCTTCGATGGAAATGACTAGGCTTCGAAGGGAAGTCCGAAGAGCTTCTTCTTCGACATGAGGGCATTTGAGAACGAGATATATATCGACGGATTCATCTGGGATCTAACAATGAGCACGGTGAGAAATGAACCTCTTGGAGGAGATAGGGATGCTCGTACCGAAGAAAAGAGATTCTCGCCGTTCTACTGTGCTAAAAGGCTCCCGCTTTGTGTTTGTACTCTCCTTCAAAGCATCTTGGACGGAAAACTCGGTTTCAAGTGGTATAAAATACGAGAGGCTTGCATTATCTAGCAAGTCGAGGGTTGACTCGGCAGTCGTAGAAGACATTTCTTTTCGAGGTAGAGCCAAGGAGAGATCAACGGCGAGCTATGCCAGTAGAGTCTTCGGTTGTAGTAGTATAAGGAGTGCGAGAGTGCATGCAGCTAGCGATGATACAAACGATGCGATGCGCAGATGCGATGCGGTTAGATGATGCCAAGCCAATGCTTCTATTATGTACATATGTACATATCATTATATCCACCCCACTACATAGCTTAATCCAAATTACATAATGTATTATGTCATCAATAGCAAGGTACGTACCCGTCCAAATCCGACCTCCTCGTCGCCATAAATTTTCTATTTCTACTCTAAACTTCACGTCTTTCGGCACACTATGCTCCATCTTTGTAACGCAGAACAACCTGACGCCAATAGGTTTTCTATTTCCCTCCGCCTTTTTTTCCCCTTGAGAAATAGGAAGTATCTGTTTTAAACGAAAAGCGGTAGAATCAACACGCGCCCGCAAAGCTTTCGCCATGAATGGAGCTAATGGCCATTATGGCCAGCCAAATCCCTGGCAAGAATACAAGAGCCCCGATGGACGCGTTTACTATTCCAACTCGATCACGAAAGAAACGCAATGGACCAAGCCAGAGGACTTGATGTCCCCAGCCGAGGTTTGTTACACATCCGTATCCATATCGTCGGTATCACCGCAAACTAATTAGGTCGATAGCGGGCTCTAGCGAATCAGCCCTGGAAGGAATACACTGCGGAGGGTGGTCGTAAGTATTGGTACAATACAGAAACGAAGCAAAGTTCGTGGGAAATGCCCGAAATATATAGGAAGGCTTTAGGCCACGAGCCTACACCTTCAACACCTGCGTAAGAACCCATGTCAACTGCTTTTGATGATGTCAATATCTAATTTTTGTAGCCCTGCGACACCCTTCGCCCCTAGCGCTTCCTATCAGAACTCTGGTTACGATCACCATCGCGAGCACCGTGAGACCTTCCCCGAGTCTCGTCAACTAACACACGGCAGCGATTTGCGCGCGCAGGCCTTCGTCCCCGCCAACAACGAGCCCGAGTATGCGACCCCCGAAGAAGCTGAGGCTGCCTTCATAAAGCTGTTGCGCCGCAGCGGCGTACAACCCGACTGGAATTGGGAACAGGCTATGCGAGCCACGATCAAGGATCCCCAATATCGATCCATCAAGGACCCCAAAGACAGAAAGGCTGCCTTTGAGAAGTATTGCCAAGACATGATTATTCAAGATAAGGAACGCGCAAAGGACAGATTGGCCAAGCTTCGAGCTGATTTTGCTACTATGCTAAAGAGTCACCCGGAGATCAAGCATTACACGCGATGGAAGACGGCCCGCCCTATCATGGAAGGCGAGACGATATTCCGGTCAACCAATGACGAAGATGAGCGCCGCCAACTGTTTGAGGACTACATAGTTGAGCTAAAGAAATCTCACGTCAAGAGCCAAGCCAGCCTTCAGAAGAGCGCTATGGATGGGCTCATCGACCTCCTCCCGAAGCTCGGCCTTGAGCCCTACACGCGCTGGTCCGAAGCTCAGAATATCCTCAAGGCGACCGCGCCTTTCCAAAATGACGAGAAGTATAAGTCTCTCTCAAACTTTGATATTCTAACTGCGTTCCAAAACCATATCAAATCGCTAGAGCGGAGCTTCAACGAGACTCGACAGAACCAGAGGAATAAGAAACTCCGTATCGAGCGCAAGCGGCGGGATGCCTTTGTCGATCTGCTCCAAGATCTCCGAAGAGCTGGTAAGATCAAGGCAGGGACGAAGTGGAGCCAGGTTTACCCTTTGCTCGAGAATGACGAACGATTCAGGTCCATTTGCGGTCAGTCCGGCTCGAGCCCTCTCGACTTGTTTTGGGATATTGTAGAGGAAGAAGAACGTGCCTTGCGTACGACGCGAAATGACGTGCTTGATGTCATAGACGTAAGTATTTCATTCGACTTGCGCTACATGACATAGCTAACTTCTCCTGTCCAGGACATTCGTTTTGAGCTCACCCCGAAAACCACTTTCGAAGAGTTCTCCACCGTACTCAAGAATGATGGACGCACTGCTAACATTGATACCGACATTATGACGCTAATCTTCGAACGGGTACGTGTAAAAACAGATCGTCTGCTGAATGTATCGTTACTAACGCATTAGACAGCTCCAAGAGAAGAAAGCCAAACGGTCTGATGAGGACAAGCACTCGGAACGCCAGCAGAGGAGGGCCGTTGATAACCTCCGGTCTTACATCAAGCATATGGAACCGCCGATTACTGCAGAGGATACTTGGGAAAAGGTCCGCCCGCGTCTCGCACGCGCGGCCGAGTTTCAGGCTGTCCAGGCCGAGGATGCCCGCCGCGGCGCATTTGAGAAGGTCCTTCGACGAGTCAAAGACAGGGAAGAAGAAGACAGGGATCGTCATAAGCGTCGCGATAGATCTGTTGACCGTGGTACGTATCGAGATAGAGATAGAGGAGACCGATCTCACCGCAGTGATCGCGCACGACCGTCGCGCCATAGCCGCAGTCCAGAACCGGATGCTTACGAGGCCGATCGTCGCAAGGCTATCGCTGAACGCGAGAAGAACTATCGTAAGTCCAGCATGGCTGAGAGCTTGCTATCTGACCGTCGACCGTCGGATTCTCATCGCGAACGTGACATCCGAGATCGCGAACGTGACCGAGATCGGGAACGGGAACGAGACCGGGACCGGGACTACCCGCCTCGACCTAGACGTGATGATCCACCAAGCCTCTACGAAAGGGAGAGGCGGGATCGTGAGGAGGAGCGCGAGCGGATGTACCGTCGTCGTGTAGAGAGAGGCCCTGTTGAAGAACTACCATATGGAGATGAGCGCCCGACCTCATCTCGGCGCCGAAGAGCCGAGGAAGATGATGATCTAGAGCGTCGCGAGTCTAGAGACTCGAAGGTAAATCCATCCAATACCTTTTATGTGGTGCACATGACTAACTTTATTTACAGAGATTAAGAAGAGAGAGAACACCACCGCGTGAGCGTTCCCCCCTTCGTGAGACTCGTCACAAAACTAGGACACCGCCAGTAGCTCCGCAGCCTCCTTCTAAAGAGGAAGCGGGCGTTCATTCAGGTAGCGAAGAGGGTGAAATCGAGGAAGACTAATGATCTAAATGGTATTCGCAACCTTTCAAGGATCATTATATTCACCATGTCATCGATTCGCATCGCCCTCTGATTTATTTATACCATCCTAGTGCAACGGGAAAATTTTTCATTCTGGAGCAGATATTCCACGTCGGACCGTTAGCTAGGACCCTCTACCATCGGTTAATAACCTCAACTCATAGTCCGGACTCGTTTCGATAGATTCTATTCGAATGAAGATAGGGGCTATTACACCTAGTCCGTCTCGATTAGCGTCAGGCTCAAGCAATATTGAAAAGTACGTGCGTCAATTTCCGGCTGCGTTCTTGGGACATTGATGACTTTGGCACACTCGGACACAGCTCAGGTTTCGCTCCATTACACAAAACGCGCCTCACCTCCCAACATTATTCGCCCACGACGACGAATACGAACCCCGATCGTCTCTTCTGTACGTCCTTTATATAAAATTGCCGGCGTTCATGCACCGTTTCATTTTTAGGCTCTTCAGGTTCTTACAATTCCGCAGGATCGCAAAAGGAGCAACAGAAGAGAATGCGCGCATGGTTTTAGTCTTAACTCGCTAGGACCGACATGCTGACTTTTTTTTCTATATGATCATGGTGTGTATTCTCCAATTCCTCCTCTACCCTAATAGAAAATCGGTCGTTTTGGTACGTAGATATAATATACTCTTCATTCTGCGTGCTCCTATGTTCTTACCAAGACAGCCCTGGGTCGGCGTTACCTACGAATCGGTAAGCAGACTGCAAAATAATAAAAAGGTTAGGTATATACATAGTAGTGAGTGCGCATTAGTACATGTAGTATATAGTTGCTGGTCTAGTGGATCGAGACAAGCAGGACCAACATTCCCTTTTTGCCTCCTTACTGCAGTAGTCTGCTAGCCTCGGATTATCCACCTCATGCCTACCTACCTTACTGGCCCGTCTTCTATTTCTCTACTCCGTGGCCTGGTGCCCAGCGTATCGACACGCCTGTCAGCATCTGCAAAAGCTAGCCGGATATTAGAAAACCCAGGAAGGATCCCTGCGAGCTTGAGAAGGCATGTCACCCTCGGCCCTTACGTTGCAGAGTGTGTGTTGGTGACTCGGGGACTCGGGAGCTAAGGGCTGGGAAGTTGGATCTGCAACCCTTTGCATTCTTTTGCAACATGCTGTTGTTGTAAGAACTAATAAGATGGGGGGCGATGCATTTATTTAAAAAGAAAATTTTAAATTTTAAAAAAAGGTATGGCGCATTACGGTAGGTTTAGTCTCGACACTTTAGTTTTTATCGTCATGTTGACCTCCTAGGGCCTCTTCGTAGTGTTATCTGAGAAGACATTATGACTACAAGTCTTTCCATACCAAGACTGATTCGCGAGCTACGGTAAGAGAGAAGTTTTAAAGTAGCGCATGTGTTTTATTCTGCGTTCATACAGTAATCCCTATGGACTACTCTCTAGAAGTCAATATGCTATGTAGAGCATATCCTCGCCTCCGTTAATACCGTCTTGGACGATATGACGACAGTCACCCACTTGGCCCATCCGCCCCTCAATCTGCAGCAAGTAGGTCGTTGAGAATTCTCGGATGCCAACCGGAAATGTTGGCCTAGGAGAATAGCCTCAGAACCCTACCATTTACAGGACCAGGCGAACAGGGGATAGACTGTCGTCGCCATGGTTAGTCGTCCGGATTATCGCAGTCCTCCCCACCCTCAGCATCCGCGCCGGATGATTCACGCGCGCCCCTATGCGTAGAATGCTGCTTTTGTACGCCTAGAACGCCTGTACTCAATGATGCTGGTGGGGTATTTTGGTAGTGGTTGTAGCCGTCGCGACGGCCGTTATTGTGTAAGACGCCTGTTTCATGAGCTGTCCTCCTCCAGGAAGAACTACAAATTTTCGTTAGTGCCAAGTAATGAGAAGAAATAGATACCCAACTTACATAGTTTCCGCTCAACTTCTGCTCCTGGTCCAGTTGACTGTTCAGCTTGTTGATACGGGGCCTGAAGTTGGTCGGATCCCGTCGGAAGGTGACATCCAGATTCTTCAAGAAGCTGTTGCAACCGGTAAGGAGGGACTCGGGCTTGTTGGCGTGAGCATCAATACCCGGCTGGCCGTCGAAAACAATAACGCGATCTGCCAGGTAGGTTGCCATGATGAAATCGTGCTCGACGATAAACGCCGTCTTCTTTGCGTGCATAATGAAACGCTTGATGACACGTGCTGCAATGATACGCTGTTCGGAGTCCAAGTAAGCCGACGGTTCGTCGATCAGATAGATATCTGCCGGCAAGCCAAGCGCCATAACAATAGCCACACGCTGCAATTCACCACCAGACAGATTCTTGACTTCTTGGTCAATGAAGTCATCCAGCTTGAGGGGCTTGACAACGTCGGTCTGGAACTGCGGTGAGAGAAAGGCTTGCTTGATTCTCTTGAAGAAGAGCTGGCGGACCGTGCCCTCGAATTTCGGGGTAATTGTTTGCGGTTTCATGCTGATTCTCATCTCCGGCACTTTATTAGCGCTATCAGGCTTAAGAGCGCCAGCCAAAAGTCTACAGAAGGTAGTCTTTCCTGTACCATTTTCACCCATCATCACGATGATTTCTGAGTCGGTGAAATCTCCAGAGTCGATGTTAAGCCTGAAGTTGCCAAGGGTCTTCTCCATCTTGGGATAAGCGAAGGCTCGGGCCTTGTCGGCCTGGAAGTCGTCCGTACCCTCCGAGATACGGAATGTTAGAGATTCTTCTCGGAATCGCAGATTCTCGGTAGGGATATGACCATCCAAGAAAATGTTGATGCCTTCACGGACCGAGTGAGGAAGAGTCACGACACCGTAGACCGCGGGTTTTCCGTAAAGCACGCAGATGTAATCAGAGAGGTAATCGAGGACGGATAAATCGTGCTCGACAACAATGACATAATTATCAGGGCCCAGAAGAGTACGGATCATCCGGGCTGCAGACAAACGTTGCTTGACATCGAGATAGGAAGACGGCTCGTCGAACATGTATACATCTGCCTTCTGAACACAGACGGTTCCAATGGCGAATCGTTGCAACTCTCCACCGGAGAGGTGATTAACATCACGATCCAAGATGTGGCGGAGTTCTAGGACATCAAGGACCTCATCTAAATTGCTCATGGCGGATCTGTGCTCAAGCAAGAACTTGACGGACTTGTTAGGCGTCTTGACAGCTCGGGGAAGCTGGTCGACATATTGAGGCTTCACAACAGCCTTCAGGTCATCTTCAAGAATCTTGGTGAAGTAGTCTGTCTGCCGCGTCAGTTAAATCCCGTCTAGAGCATTTGCTTGGAGAATGGTAAAACTAGACTGACTTTGCAGCTCGGAACCCCTGAAATATTTGATGACATCTTCCCAGTCAGGCGGGTTTTCATATCTGCCGAGATTGGGCTTGAGCTTGCCGCTGAGAATCTTCAGTGCGGTACTCTTTCCGATACCGTTGGTACCCACAAGGCCCAACACTTGACCGGGCCTCGGCGTAGGCAATCGGTGGAGCTTGAAGCTGTTGGCGGAGTATCGGTGGGTGACCTGGGTTTCGAGGTTGGTGGGCAGGTTGATGATGGTAATGGCGTCGAAAGGGCACTTCTTGGGGCAGATACCACAACCAATGCAAAGACTTTCGGAGATGAAGGCAATTTTGGATTCCGGGCTGACTTCAATGCAGAGCTTGCCACTGCGAACGACCTGCAAATTCTAGGATGAGCTGCTGTTTTTGCTAAGACCACGTAACTCGAGCTAAACACAAGAAAACGGATCGGAGGGTATCCATACCGGGCAAGACCTCTTGCACTCTTGGCGACATTTCTATGAATTGTAAGCATCGTCGCATTGTGTCTCAATTTAGTTTATTTTTATTGTATTTCTTTTTACCTTGGGCTTGCACTATGAGACATAATACGTTAGTTTTAGAGCTAGACCACGAGTACAGGAGCGAACGTTGGGCAACGCACCTTATCGTCATTCACGATGGCGATACTAAATCCGAATAATTAATCTACGGTGCGAAGAAACAAGTTTGCGTCGTCGAGCCAGAGGACAACATACCGGGTAAGCTTGGAAGCCATGGCTGGATGGTACGGGAGTTGGCTCCCGAGTAGAGATCTGAGGCAGAGAAAGACAAATCGAAGAGCCTCGAAATAAAGGAAGAGCAGAAAAGGGCCAGATGCCAGAGTAGAAACAAAGATGAGAAGAGAATTGGGTAGAGGGTGGAGGGTGGAGGGTGGAGGGTGGAATGGTTCCTGGCGATGATTTGCGCCGTGGTAGAAGTTTGGTGGGGTTGTCAAAATTTAGGGTAGAACACCAGAAGATAATGAGGGGTGATTCGTGGCTTAGCCGTGAGCTGAGCCACTATATTATGAACTAGAGATTTCTGATTGGATGGCCTTGATATATCTCTTAGGTACATATCCTGTCAAATTGCAAACACGACCAGCCTACATACTTAGGTAGGTACCTAAGTACTTAACCGAACCTATCAATACCTCCTATATACATATGTACATATGCATATAGTACCAACAGCATCTCACCAATCATCGTGAGCACTGTTGGGCCATGCGAGGACCACGAGATCGGCATGATGTATGCCTTGAATGTGTCGGGTTTGACATCCTTCTTGAAGTAGCACGCAACCAGTTCTTCGTTTGTTTGAATGTACCCGTAGGGAGTATTGGCAGTCCTGCAGAAGTGTCCAATCTGTCTCAGCACCCAAATATGTCGCTATTCCCCCGTTTGTATAGGTTCGTCATCACGTATGAGTTCCTTCATGCTAAATTTCGAACTCGGCTTCCCAGGGCCAACCACGAGGTTAAGCCTTTCCAAATTGAACTCTGGCCAAAATTCGACAGACTCGATATCCGGCCATGCTGTAGGTTGAGAATTCGACTTGATTGACGTGTTGCATGGTATGGGCGGTTTATTTTGAGTAAGTACAAATCGTAGTGTAGTGTGTTGACCGGCCATAGTCTTGATTACAGATCCCTAACAGCCTAACAGATTAACAGCTTAACTTTATAATGCAAAGATGATTCGAAAGATACATTGAAGGTGAACTAAAGGTGTCAAGCAGTTCTGATAGTCCGACACGATGGGCTATAATTGAAAAAAGGGTAAAGACAGGCCACGATAATCTGTCAGTCCAGCTCCTCCCTCTATGAAACAGGGGTGGTTACCTGTATGACCTCGTATTTACGAAATAGCGGAAAGGCGCTTTTCTGAAATAAAGAAATAGCTAAATAAGCGGGTGACAGGTAAGTGGCCGATTTTAGTTTGAGACAAATCATTCTGAAGAAATATGAGGAATGATATTTGATATTAGTTGCATAGATGCTCTCGTATATCTCCTGGCGACTTGGCATGGACCTGGTGTTACGTGAGCTTGTATAGGATGTAGTTTTAGATTGATTACGGAAAGTGACAATGCACCCAACCAAACAGTCCACATCACTTATCAAATACCTACATGCTAGGAATATTTACCAAGGATCGGATCTATCTCCAGTAGTCCTGTGACCGCTGGCCCTTTGGTGGTCGGTTGGCCCGGATAAGGGGTGAGACTGAAGCTCAAAGGGACATCGCTTTGAGCAGATAGGTTATGAACTTTTCGCGTAACAGCATTGCTGTTCCTGCATCTACATAGTGTAAACATCGTGACAAGGTCGAAATCTCAATTTCTTTTTTATTCATGCTAACTATGCTCTTCTTCGTGGATATATATATCCGTCTTTAAACTCCCACTCGTGGAAGGCACTAAAACCTCCTTTACGGTTGAGTCTACGGGCTGCCATATCATCACATTCATAATACCACCTCGCTGGTTTGCGTTTCTTCGATACCCCTTGTCCTTCCCTCGGATCAACGAATGTGTAGAAACGCCACCGAGACGGGAGAGTTGGCCGCTTACTTCTCAAGTTATACTTGATTTGACAACCATCGCCACCAGGGAATGCATAGACCGTGATCTTGCGTTTGTTCTCCCAGTTCCATTTTCGTACCATTGCGTCGAAAGCCCAGTAGTCATTACTGCTCAATTGGAAAGTTTCAAACTCCATGGCAGATATCTCGTCAGGATTGAGATTCGGGTTCAGCTCCGGACTCGTAACAAAATGTCGTACAGTGATTGCGGTGCTGAAGTCAGAAAGCCTGCCGCTGACGACCTGTCGGTGTGCCACATCCATGTTGATGATGCCGAGACCCTGCAGACTCTTGATATCCTTCAAGAGTTTTCTTGCAAGGAGAGCAGTCAAACCCTCGGCACACTGACCGAACTCTTTGACGATGCCCCGAATGGGCGGGTCCCTGCCATCTTTACCCGGAAAGCGAGAACGGACTTCTTCAAGCCCGGGTTCATCCATACTCCCGTTGAATTCGAGCTCGAGGTGGCTGAACTGATTCATCATAGTGCGCTCGTGCTCTTCGTCAAGTAGTAGGTAGCCGAAGCACCTTATTGCTAGGTTTTCGAGACCGGCTTCTTGAATGCGGCCGAAGGCACGGCACTCGCAGCTGAACGGCTCCGCATAGTTGTAGAGGGCGCTCATTGTCTGGATATCATCATCGGTGTCGTCTGTAGGAATTAGCCAGTCGTCGTCGTAGACAAACCTAAACTACAGCGCGGTTAATTTGCAACTTTCTACGTGCATTCGCACTCGGTGTCACTCACTAGCTTCAATGCGTAGATTTTCTCCTGAATTCTAACTTTGAAGACATGTGCGTGCGAGCCTTCTCCGACGTATTCGAGAAACTCGATTCTCTGCGGCCCGCGAAACATGAACGGCTTTAGTTTGGGACCATCGCAGAGAGGTAGTGGCGCTAGATCTGTAATTGTGACAAGGGTCTATATCAGAGACTTAAAATAACTTCAATTTAATATAATAATCTTTATAAATCCTAAGGTCCTTAATTCTTTTTAATTTAGATAGGAATTTAAAACCTTATTTATATCTTAAAGTTATTACTTGATTTTTATTTTATTATTATTTTAAACACTTAATTAATATATATTAATTTTATTATTTTAATTTAAATTATTTTTATTTATTTATTTTTAATTAACTTATATATTAATATATAAAATATATATTTATTAAAATCTATAATTATAAATTTCTTTAATTAAATAAATTATTTAAATTAAATTATATAATATTAATTTCCTTTTTTTTAAATTTTATTTTAAAACGTTATTTTATAAATATAAAAATTTATAAATTTTTTTAATTACTATTAATAAAAATTTTTAATAAAATATTTAATTTTTTTATTAAATAAATAATTATAAGGTTTTTAAATTTAATGTTTTTTAATAAATTATTTTTTTTATTTAATTAAATATTTTATTTTTTTTAAGTTTTTTATAAAATCTTTTATTTTTTCTACTTAGTAATTTTTCGTTTTAATTAAAATTATTCTTTATAAAACCTAATTAAAATTAAATAATATTTAATTATTAATATAATAAAATTTAATAAAAAAAACATAAAATAAGTTATAAATTTTCTAGTTTTTAAAAAATATAAACTTTATAATAATTAAAAAAATTATTTTTTAAATTTTAAAAAATTTTAATATTTTTTAATCTAGTTTTTTTATAGGTTTTTTTATTTTTATATTTTTAATGTTTAGTATAATTAATTATTTTTTAATATATTTAAAATTTTTAACGTGTTTTTTATTTATTTAAGTTTTTATTTAATATTAGTTTTATTTAAGGTGTTTTTAAATATTTTTTTTAAATTTAAGTTATTTAATAAAAGTAAAATTAGTTTTTTAAGTTTTTAAGTACTTTAAATAAAAAATTATATATTATAAAATAATAACTATAATTAATATAAAAAAATATTATATAAAAAAAAAATAAAATTATATTATTATAAATAAATTTAATTATAAAAAATAGGTTTTTTTAATTATTTATTTTATAATTAATAAATAATTATAAATAAGTTTTAAAAGTTTAATTAAATCGTTTAATTTATTTATTAGTTTAAAAATAAAAAACTATATTTATATAAAATTTAATATTTATTAATTTAAAAAAGTTTTTTTATAAGTATATTATAAATTTAAAATTTTTATTAAAAATAATATTTAATAATATATTATATAGTTTTTAATATTTTTTAATAAAAATTTTAATAAAATTATTAATCTTTTTTTTTTTATTTTAAAAAAAATAAAATAAGTTATTTTTATAAAAAAATCTATTATTATTTATATAAAATCATATTTATTTAATAATAATAAATTTATAATAAAATTTATTATAATAATATATTAAAGTTTATAATAAAATTTTATAAATTAAAAGAAACTATAAAATATATATCTTAAGATTTTATTTTTTTAATATTTTAAACATTTTTTAATATATTTTTTAATTATATTTTTTAAATTAAATTATTAAAAGTTATAAATAATTAATTTTATAGTTTTATTTATTTTTATATAATTAATAATATATATATTATACTTAAATTTTATAATTTTTTATTATAAAACTATTAATATTTATAAATAATTTTTATAATAAAATAAATTATTTTATATTTTTATATTTTTTTTTAATTAATTCTTTTATTTTAAATAAATAAAATCTTTTAATATAACTTTTCTAAAATTTTTTATAAATTTTAATAATTATTATAATATTTTAAAATTATAAAGTTATTTTAATATAAATAAAATAACAATTAAAATAATAAATATAATTTTTTATAAATACGAAAAATATTTTTCTTATAAAATTAAAATAATTAATTAATTTTTAGCTTTTTTTTTTTTTAAAGCGATATTATAATAATTTAAATAAAATATTAGTTTTTTTATTTAAATATTTTAATTAATAATTAATAATAAACTAATATATAATAAGTTACTAAACTTATTAAACTTATTTTCAGTTTAATATTTTAATAATAATAAAATAAAAAAGGTTTTAATAATTAAAATAAACTTTAATTTAATAATATATTTTTTTAAAATATTATTTTTATTTTTTAAAAAAAGTTAATAATACTTAGTAATTTTTTATTATAAATTTTATAATTTATTTTAACTAGGTTTAACTTTTAAAAATAAAATATTATAAAATGAAATTTCTTTATTTTATTTTTTTAAAATAAAACTAATTTTATTATAAAATTTAAGGTATTTATTTTAATATAAATAATTAAATCCAGGTTAAAATAAGTAAAAATTAAAATAATTATAAATTAATCCTTTAATATTTTAAAAATAATTAATATTAATTTTATTTATTTTTAATCTTTTTTATTTTTTTTATTAATATTTATTAAAAATTTAATTATTACCGAAAAATTATAAATAAAACATTAATAAAAATTTATAAATTTTATAAATTACTAATATTTTTTAAAACTAATTAAGTTTTTTTATTTTTAAATACTTTTAATTTTATTTAAACTTATTAATATATTATTAATTTTAATAATATATCCTAAGAATTTAATTTTTTAAACTTTTTAAAAATATTTTTTTAATAATATAATTAAATGGTATTTTATTAACTATTTAAAAACTTTTTTTATTAAAATATTATATTTTTTTTAAATGTTTTTATAAATAAAAATATTATTAAAATAAATAAACATATTAATATTAATTAAATTTTAAAAAATATTATTTATTATAATTTAAAAAATTACTAAAATATTAATAAGTTTAAAAAATATTATTAAATATTTATATAAATTATATTTATATTTAAAAACTGTTTTTTATTCGTTTTTTTTTTTAATTTATATAAGGTTAAATTTAAACTTAAAATTAATTTTAATAAAAAACTTAACGGTTTTAAATCGTATTTAAAATTCTATAATTAAAAAAATTAAATAATAAATTAATATAATAATAATATTAAATCTTTAATAATTAATAATAAATTATAATAAATCCTTTAAATCTGTTTTTTTAATAAACATTATTAAAATAATATATAATAAAATAAATTTTTTAATTTTTCTTATATTAATTATTTTTTTTAATTAAAACTTTAAAATAAATAATTTTTTTTTATTTATAATATAAAAAGGTTTTTAAGAAAGTGTTTTTTTTTTATAAAGGTTTATAATATAATTTTAAAGTTAATAATTAAGAAATTATTATTTTATTTTTTAAATTATAATTAAATAAAATTCTTAGAATTCTTTAAAAACATTTTTAAATACTTTTTAAATATTTGTTTAAATTACAGTTAAAATAAAAAAAAAACGTTAATAAGTTTATTAAAATCTTATTTATATAATTTTTTTTATAATATTTAAAAATAAATTAAATTTTTTAAGTTTAAAAAAAAAAGTAAATTAATTAATATTATTTAAATTATTATTAAAAAAAAATAATATTATATTCCTTATTTAAATTAATAAATTTAAAGTTAAAATAAATAAAATAATTTTTTTAATATTATAATATAAAAACTTTTAAATAAAACCTATTTTTTTATTTAAATATTAAGGCGTTAAAATTTACTATTAATTAAAAATATTATTATTTATAAATAAAAATCTTTTATTAATATATTTTAAAAAAAAAACATAATTAATACGTTATTTTTAATATTTATAAATATTTTTATTTAATATTTCTTATTATTATAAATAAATATTATTTTATAAATAAATTAACTTTTAAAATATAATTTAAAAATCAATTTATTAAAAATTAAAAACTTTTTATAATTTATAATTTAATATATTAAAGTAAAATATAAAAATTTATTAATATTTTTTATAATTTTATATATCTTTTTTAATTTTAATTATCTAATAAATAAAATTTATTATAATTTTTATATTTTAATTAAAATAAATTCGTTATTAAGTTATTAATTTTTTATTAATATAATAAAATAGTTATTTAAAAATTTAAATCAGAGTTTTCTTTTTTAATAATTCTTAAAAAAAAAAACTTTATTAAAATTAAATTAATTTTCACCTTTTTTTATAAATATAAAAACCGGTATTATATTATCACTAAACTTTTATTTTATAAAAATAATTTTTTTTAAGGCTATAAATAATTTTTTTTTATTAATATTCTTTTTTATAAAATAAAATAAAATATTATAATTATTTTTTTTATAATATTAATATAAATATTTATCCTTTTTACGTTAATTAATATCCATTTAATTAATTTCTTATAAAACTTTTTTATTAAAAACCCAGTATTTATTTTTAAAATTAAATTAATTACTACTTATTTATTAATTTTATTTTTTTAAAAATTAATTTTAATTAAATTTAAAATAATTATTCTTACCGTAAAATTAATAATTTAACTTTAATTATTTTATTATTAAATTAAGCTTATTTTTTTTTAATATATTAAAATTTATAAATATATTTTTATAAATTTATTTAACTTTTTAAATAATATTAATAAATTTTTTATTATTATTTAAAAAACTTTTTTAATAAAAATATATTAGTTTAATAATCTTATTTAATAAAGTTTTAATAATATAATTCTAGAAAATTATTTTAAATTATTAAACTAATTTATTAAGGTTTAATATTTTAATAAAATATTAAGTTATATTTTTATAATATTTAAACTTAAATATCTTTTTTAAATTATAATACTTTTTTAAAAAATCTTTAAAACATTTTTTTAAAACAAGTTTATAACTTATTTAAAAGTTTATAAATTTTATTTATTTTATTATTTATAATTTTTATTAATATTATATTTAAATTTTTTTTATTAATAAAAATTTTATTTAGTTAATATAATAATAATTTTTTAAAAAAGTTTTTATATATATTTTTATATATAATTTTATTTTTAAATACTAGGGTTAAAATTTAAAAAAGTTTTTATTATTATAAATAATAAGTTTATTAAAATATATAAAATTAATAATAATAAAAATAAAACAAATTAATTATTTAAACATTTAAATTAATTTATTTTTTAATATAATTAAAGAAGTTAATTTAATATATAAAATATAAAAAAATAACAGTTTTTATAAAAATCCTAATAATAATTTATTTTTTTTATTATTAAAATTATTTAAATTACCATTAAAATTATTAAAAAAAAGTGGTGAATTACCTTTTTTATTTTCTTTAAATATAAAAAATTTAATTTAAATAAAATTAAATTAAATTTAGGTATTAATAATAATTTTTTTAACCTAGTTAATTTATAAAATTTAAATAAATAATTAATTTCTTATTTTTATTTTTAAATTAAAATATATAAATAAAAAGTAAATATTAAAAATAATATCAGTTTAAGTTAATTATTAAAAGTTTAATTTAAATATAACTTATTTTTTTATATTTTTAAATATTAATTATATATTAATTAATTAATTAACAGTTAATTATTTAATAAATTTAATAAAAATAACTTTAATATATATTTAAAAATTTAATAGTTACTTTTAAAAAACTTAATTTAACTAGGTTAGATTAATATATTTTTAAGTAAATAGCTTGTTAATTTATAAGTTTTTAATAATAGTTTATTTAGTAATTTTATTTTAAATTTTTTTATAAATATTAAAATTAATATATAATAACTTTAAAATTAAATATTATTTTTAAATAATTTAAGTTAATTTGTTAATTATAATTTATTATATAATATTATTATTTATAAACTTAATAATAGTTTTTTAGATTTATTATAAAAATATTTAATTAAACTATTTAACTTAATATTTAAAACTAATAATTTAAATTATTAATATTTTAATTTTTATATTATATATTTAAATAATAATATTATAAACTATATAAAAAATATTATAATTTTTATAAACTTTTTAATTCTTTTAATAAGTAATATTTATTTAAATAATTAAAATTTAAATAACATTATAAAAGTTTTATATTTAAATATAAAATTATAAAATTTATTTTAAAAAATTAATAATAATAATATTAAATATAATAAAATTAAAAATATTTTTTATAATTAATTTATAATTTTAAAATCAGTAAAATATAAAAACTAAATTTTTAAACTAAGATATTATTTTTATTTTAATAAGTTTTTAAATAATAAAAAAAATATTAAGTTTAATAAAAAATCTTTTAAGTTTTTAATAAAAAAAAAATAAAAAAAACTTTTATTGGTATTATTTATATAAAAAGTTAATTAATTAAAAGGTTTTTTTAATTAAAAGGATTTTAAATTTAAATTTTTTAAAGGATAAAATAAGTTTTTTTTATTTTAATAATTTTAAAATAAAATATAATAAAGTTATTAATAAAAATAATAATAATATTAAGTTATAAAAAAATTACATTAAAATAATAATATAAATTACCTTAAAAAAAATATCTTTTAATAATAATAAAAAAATATTACTTATTAAAAAAAAAGGTTTTAAATTATTAAAAAAAATTATAAAATAATTAATTTAAAGTAAAAAATTTTTAAAATATTTAATATTTTAAAAATTTATATTAATTATTTAAATTTAATATAATTTTTAAAAAAAATAAAAATTATTTATAATAAAAATTTATATTAAAAATTTAAAATAATTTTAATTTAATATAATAATTTTTATAAGTTTTAAGATTTTTAATTTTTTTTAATTTAAATAAAAATTTAAAGTTTTATTTATATTTTAAAATTACTATTTAATTTTTATTTTATTATTATTTTAAAGAGCAACACTCCTTGCGCAGTATGGCTCTCGTCGATTTTTCGCGCAGTATCCGTGTTTGTACATATCTAGCGCCGAAAACCCCGCACTAACAGCTATCCGTACAAATATCCTACAAACCTGTTAATGTGCAAGTAAGCCGGCTATCCCAGGTACGGATTTTTCAATTGAATTCCAGGCCATTGCCTTCGGATCTGTTATATTAGTCCCCGTATCTAAGTCATCTACAGTCCCCAAATGGTGCAACCAGATTTAAAAGTTTCGCTTAATTGAGAGCTTTTGAATGATATAGGTCCCGTCCCGGTGCATGCCCTGGTTGAGGAGATATTTAGGTATAAAGGTTGATATCTTGAATGGGAATGTGGCCGATGGGTGTCACGTGATAGCCTTGAAAGCCAACTTTGAATTCCGGATACCTGGCATTCGAAACCCAATACCTGGCATTCGAAACCTAATTCAATTGAAAGGATTTGTCGGACCGAAGTGCAACTTGTATTGGGATTTTTGCCATTTTCTGCTCTATTAAACTAGTTCAAGTATATATAATTTATCCTCGATTCTATGAAGTTATTATCCTGCGAATGCGAGGAATTGGCAAAAAGCTCAATTTTGTAATCGCGAATTGCGTACCGTCGCGCTAACAGATTTGTATGCGAATTGCGTGGGGATTTGCTAGTGCGGGGGTCCGATATGCGCTAACCTGGATACTGCGCGGATTTTCGCGAGAGCCATACTGCGCAAGGAGTGTTGCTCATTTTAAATATTTAATTAATATATATTAATTTTATTATTTTAATTTAAATTATTTTTATTTATTTATTTTTAATTAATTTATATATTAATATATAAAATATATATTTATTAAAATTTATAATTATAAGTTTTTTTAATTAAATAAGTTATTTAAATTAAATTATATAATAATAATAAATTTAAATTAATTTAAATATATAATATAATAATAATAAATAAGGAAAAAAAAAAGAAAATAAAAAATTTAAAAAAAAAGAAAATAATATATTAAATTAATATTTTAAATAAAAAGATTTTTATTAATATATTTATATTTTAAATATATAAAAAAAAGATATATTAAAAATTTTATTATTAAATTAAGTTTTTAATAAAAAATAAAATAAAAAACAAATAAAAGTTAATTTAAAATTTAAATAATAATATTATTTTAATAAAATAATTAAAACGATTTAAAAATTTATAAACTTAACGTTTATTAATATATAATTATTTTTAATATATTTTTAATTATGTTTTGTTTTTTTTTATTTATTAAATAATAAAAAGTTATTTTAAAAAATTTATTTAAATTTTATATATAAATTAATAACCGAAGCTATAATAACTTTATTATAAGGTTATTTTAAGAAATTATAAAAACACGTATAATTAAAAAATATATATTTAATATATAAAATAAATTTTTTAATTAAATATATATATTATTTAATAATTAAAAGTTTTATTTTACTTAAAAATTAAAAAGTTATATATAAATAACAATATATAACTTTTAATTAATTAAAAACTATAAAATTATAAAATAATTATATTAATAAAATCTTTTATAATTTAAATTTAACTAATAATAAAAAAGATAATATATTAAAAACAATAAAAAAAAAGGTTTTTTATAATAAATTAATTAATTAAAAATAATAAAATAAAAAGTTTTAAATAAAAATTATTAACTTAAAATTTTAAAAATATATTAATTTTATAAAAATATTAAAATAACTAAAAAAACCATTTTAATTAAATATTAATAACTATTTAAAAAAAGTTTAATAAATAATATAAAATTTATTAAATAATAATTTTTAAACTATAATAAATAAAAATTAAAAAAAATAAATTAAAATAAATAAAAAACCTATAAATTTAATAAAAATAATAAAAAAAAATAAAATTATTTACAAGGAAAATTAGATTTTTTATAATTATAATTATAAAATTTATTAAACTTATTAATAAATAATTAAAAAATTAAAAAATTAAATTATTAATTTTATATTTTTAAATTATTAAAATATATATTTTAACTTAATAAATACCTTATATAAATAATATAAAAAATTATTTATTATTAGTAAAATATATAATAATTAATTAAAATTATAAACTTAAAAATAATATAAAAAAATAATATAATAATTAATAAAAATATTTAAAAACTTTAAGATATAAATAATTAAATAAAAATTAATTATTATAAATATAAAAATAAAAAACCTTATAAATATTACTAATAGTTAACTATTAATAAAAAACTTTAAAATTACATTTAATAATATTTTAAATAATTAAATAACTAATTATAAACTGTTAAATATTAATAAAATTAAAAATAATATATTTAGTTATTTAAATATAATAGTTATTTTATATAAATATATATTTTTATAACTAACTTTTATATAACTTTATTTTATAAAAAAAATATTTATTATTTAATTTAGTAATATAAAATTTAATTATAATAAAAACTTAAATATTAAACTAAAAAAAAAAAAAGATGTTACTTTTAAATTTTTTAATTAATTAAAATAAAATAAAAGTAATAAAAACTATAATAAATTATAAAATTAAAATAATTTAAATAAATAAGTTAAATTAATTAAAAGAAAACAAGTTAATATATTTATTAATTATTTATAAAAAATTAATATTTTATACTTAGTTTATTATAATTATTATAAAATTTTTAACTATTAATATATTATTAAAAATAAAGCTTTAAAAAATTAAATTTTAAACTTTATTATAAAAAAAATAATTAAATATAAAATAATTAAAAATAATATATTTATTAAGCTAATTAAAAAAATAAAAAAAAAGTTATTTATATAAAATAAAAATTAATTAATTTAAGTAATTAAAAAAATAAAAAAAATATTTTTAATTTTATAAGTTACATTTAAAATTAATATTTATCTTTTAAAAAACTTAATAATTTTAAATTTAAAAACTATTATTTATATTTTTAATTAATTTAACTAATTTTTATTATATTAAATAATGAGCAACACTCCTTGCGCAGTATGGCTCTCGCGAAAATCCGCGCAGTATCCAGGTTGGCGCATATCGGACCCCCGCACTAGCAAATCTCCTCACAATTCGCATACAAATCTGTTAGCGCCACGGTACACAATTCGCCATTACAAAATAAAGGCTTTTGCCAATTCCCAGCATTCGTTACAATATAATTCAATCAATTCAACTGGCTGTTATATGATACCGCCATCAATCAATAGAGCAGAAAATGGCAAAAATATTAATATAGGTTGCACCCTCGTCCGATATCTGGTTTTAATTGAATTGACCTTTGAATATAAGGTCTTTGATTGATATCCAAAGTTGGCTTTCAAGGGTATCACGTGACACCCCTCGGCCACATTCTCTTTGAAGATATCAACCTTTATTCTTGAATATCTCCTCAGCCAAAGCATGCACCAGGCCGAGACCTATATCATTTAAAAGCTCTCAATTAGACGAAACTTTTAGGCCAGGTTGCACCATTTGTATATTCAGGCCAGTTTAGATACGTGGAGTAATAAGTCAGATCCCAAGGGAATGGCCTGGAATTCAATTGGAGATTTGGTGAAAAATTAGTATCTTGGATAGCTCGGATAATTTGACACTATCAGGCTTTAGTGCAAATCTATATGGATAGCTGTTAGTGCGGGGTTTTCGGCGCTAGATATGTACAAACCTAGATACTGCGCGAAAAATCGGCGAGAGCCATACTGCGCAAGAAGTGTTGCTCTAAATAATATACACTAAAGATATAATTTTTATAAAAAATTTAGTTATATTTATATAAAAATATAAAGAAATAAATATATATTTAAAAAGTTTAAAAAAAATAAAACTTTTATAATTATAAAATATAATATACTATAAAAAATTTATATATAATATAATATTATTAAGGTTTTTAAAAAAAATAAAATATTAATAAAACTATAAAAATATAAATAACTGTTTATAAAAAAAAAAAAATTTTATTTTATATATTATTATTAATAAATAAAATTAATATATTTTAAAGGATTTTTTTAAAAATTTTATTAATTATTTATTTTATATAAAAAATGTTAAATTTAACAACTAAATAAAATAACTTTTAAATATAATAACTAGTAAATTATAATATTTATAATTTAGTTATTTAAAATTAAAAGCTTTTAATTATATAACTAGTTATTTTTAAAAAGTAAAAATTAAAAAGTTTAATTTAATTAAAAAAACTAATCGAATTATTATAATAAAATATAATATTTATAATTATAAAAAGATTAAAAAGCTTAATTATTATAAATATTATAAACAATTAAATAAGTTAAATAAACATTTAATTATTAATTTTTATAACTTAAAAATAAATTTTTAAAAATATTAATATATAATATTAATTATTAATAAATATATAAAATAAGCTTAGGATTTTTATCTTAAAAATTATATTTTAAATTTAATTATTAAAATCTTAGATTAAATATTTAAAATTATTTAAAAATAACACCAACTTAATATTAAAATTATTAAATATAATAATAAGTTAATAATAAAAAAATATATTATATAAAATTATATTTAATAAATATATTATATTAAATTTAAGTTTTTAATATTAAATATATAAAATTAAAATAAAAACACTAAATATTTAAAAAATATAATTAAATAAAAAGTTTAAATAATAAAAATAAAATTAAAACTTTTAAGTTTTTTATAAATAAAAGTTTTTAAAGTTATTACTTATTTTTATAATTACACTTTTAAATATAATTTTAACTGGTAATTTTTATATAAATATTTTTATATTTATTTAATATTTAAAAACAATATAATCACTAATAAAAAACTATATTAAATTTATTTAAAAGTATATAAATATAAAATATTTACACTTATTATAAAAATAAAATAAAAATAAAACTGATATTAACATTTTAATCTAAAAATATAAATAAGCTATTTAATAAATTATAACTTTATAAATATTTATAATATTTAGGTTTTTATATTAAAATAAATTATTAAAATATAAAATATTATATTTAATAAAAACATTATATTTAATAAAAATATCTTATCTTTAAAAAATAACTTATTATATATAATAAAAAAAAATATTTAAAATTTAATTAACTAAGTTATTATTTTATAAAATATAAAAAAAAAGGTTAATTTAAAGTTATTAGCTTTTAAAAAAAATAAAATAAAAATAAAAATACTAATAAAAAATAAAAGCAAGTAAAACTATAAAATAAATAATAATAATAAAAAATATAATAATAAAAAAGCTAAAAAACTTAATTATTTTTATATTAAAATTATATTTATATTATATTTTATTTTTAATATTATTTTTTTACCAGTTATTTTATTATTTATTATAATAATAAAAAAAAAATTAAGTGTTATAAATCACGCCTTTTTAAATATTAATATAAAAAAAAAATTAAGTATTATAAATTACATTTTTTTTAAATATAATTAAGAAATTAAAATTAAATGTTATAAATTATATTTTTTATAATAAAATAAAGAAAATAAAATTAAACGTTATAAATTATATTTTTTAAAATAAAAATATAAAAAATATTATTCTAATAAATTAAACTATAACTTTTAATATATTTTTAAAATAAATTAAAAGAAATTTACTTATTTTTTATTTTAAAGTTATAGATTATATAATAAATTAAAAAACTATATTTAATATAAAATATTTAATTTTAATAATAAAATTAATATATAAAAAGCTAATAAATAAAATATAAATAATATAAATAATATATTATTTATAATATTATTTTATAAACCAAATAAATTTAAATTTAATACCACACTTAAGATTATATAAATTTAAAAAACTGTAAAAACTTTTATAAAAAAAATAAAAAATCTATAAAAAGAATCTATTATTTTCCTTAAAAACTTATAAGAAATTATAAGATTATATTTTAAAATAAAAATTTAAAAAAACTAAGAAATTATATTTAAATAATTATAAAAAAATAAATTTTTAAGTTAAATATAAATAATAAACTGTTAATAACAAGTAAATTTTAAACTATATATAAATATATATATATAAATTTAATAAATATAAATAATTTATAAAATATAAAATAAAATTAATGGTTTAAAAAAACTAATAAATTAAAAATAAATATTTAAATATTTATATTTTAATATTAATTAAAAGATTATTTTAAACTTTTATTATAATTATAATAAAATTTAATTTTAAGTTAATTTAATATAATATAATTAATATATTTATAAACATAAATTTAAATAAAGAAATTTATATAAAAATACCTTTAAAATATTAAAAACATTAAATTATTTTACGTTTATTAAAAACATTATATAAATTAAAAAAATCTCTTTTATTTTAATAAAAAAAACTAATTAAAACATTTATAAAATTAAGTTTTTTAATTATTTTTTATAAGTTTTATTATTTTTTTAAAAATAAAATATTAATTTTTTTTTATATTAATAATATTATTTTTATATATTAAAACTATAAGTAATAAATAATAAATATAATAATATTATAATTATAAAAAAAATATTAACTTATAAATAAAAATAACTTATAATAGTTTTTTAAAATTAAAATAATTAAAAATTAAAATAAAAAACTAATTTAGTTTTTTTAATTTTTATATATAAATAAATTAAATAAACTATTAATAAATAAAAAATTAAAAATTATTTTTTTAACTTTTATAAAAAATAAAAAATTATTATTTTTATTAAAATTAGTTTTTTTATAGTTTATTTAATAATATTAATAAAAAATTAAATTAATATTATATATAATAGTGATTATATATTTTAATATTATTTTTATAATTTTTTAACTAGTTAAATTTAATATAAATCCTAGTAATAAACATTATTTTAAAATTAACTAATTAATTTAATATTTTTTTATCATTTAATATTTATTTTTATAATATAAATATATTAATATATTTAAAATAACTAATAATATTTTATTTATTAATAATATTTTTAATTAAAAAAGTTTATAAATATATATAATAAAATTATTTAAAAAAGTAATTAAATAATATATAAATAAATAAAATATAATAATTATTTTTATAATAAAAACGAAATTATTATTTTTTATATAAATTATAAAAAAAGTTATATTTATATTATATTTAATTATAAAGCTTAATATAAGTTTAAATAATTTAAAAATTATAATATATTATAATAATAAATAAATAATTAAATTAATATATATAAATATTATATTATTTTAAATTAAATTATAATATATAAATATTTATAACTATTAATTATAATAAAAAATATTTATAAATTAAATTAAAATCACTTATATTTTTATAAAAAATATAATAATAAATAGTTTTATTAAAATATTTATTATAAAAAAATTCGTTATATTTATTTAATAATTAAATTTAATAAATATATAAAAAAAAATTAAATTTAAATAAATTTATAAGCTTATAAAAAAGGATTTTAATAAAATAAAAAACTTTTTATTTAATAAAAAAAATAATATATATATAATTAATAATTAAAAGATATTAAAAAATAAGTTTTAATTATTTAGGTTTTTTTATTAAAGATAAATAAGCTTAAAAAGGTATATTAAATAATAAAAGGTTATTTTAAAAAACTTATTTAAGTTTTGCGTATAAGCTAACGGCCGGAGCCGTAATAACCTTATTACGAGGCTATTCTAAGGAATCGCGAGAACACGTACAATTAGAAGACACACACTTAATACATAGAATGAACCCCTTAATTAAATACACACGTTATTTAACACCACTTATAACCTATCTTACACCCGGACTGGTTCTTGATTTTACCTAGAAGAGTTTTGCTTTTTATTGGCACCTTTTGTCCGACTTTGACTTTTGTCATTTCCTGTTTCTGCTTCGTATCATCCGCACTGAGAGCCGGGCCTTTCTTCTCTTCCTCCCGCTTCCTTGCCTTCTCGCGTTTTATCTCCTCTGCTCGCTTTTTTTGTTCCTCACGTTTTCTTTCCTCCTCCTCCTCCTGAATTTTCACTTTGGTCTCTTCTTCTATCGTCTTTCTAACAATCGATTTCTCCTTAACTTTGGCGAGACCGGCGGGAAACATGGTCTTTGCGCAGACATCCCACTCGGCAATGATACTTCTTGGATGGAAGTAGACTTTAGGATTGCACCCGTTCTCGAGCATGACCGCCGCAACAGCGGAGAGAGGAACACTATATCCAAGTGTTTTCTGCGAAACTAATCCACTCGAAGTCTGATTAGGTACGATCCAACCATCGGTATCGCGGGAGATAGCGTCGGCATTGCGCGAGAAGGAGTACTCCTGGAGCTCGTTTCTCTCTCCGGCGACGTAGATGCGGATCTGGAAGAAGGGCGAAGCGTAGTTCCAAGCCACGGCCGAGATCATGGCTGTCGAGTTACCAAGGTTGTACCATCTATCCCTAACCAGCGAGAACGACCCACCAGCAAACCTGCAAAATTAACCAAAACCCACCTATTTTACTTACACGTATCTTAACCAACTCTACTTTATATAATATAAAATTAAAAATTTAAAATAAATATTAATTAATTTACTTAGATATAAAATTTAGGATTAATTAATTATATAATTATTAAAAATTAAAATATAATTTTTAATATAAAATATTAATTTTTAACTTTTTATAAAAATATTATTTTTTAAATATAAACTTAAATAATTTTATTAAAATTTAATATAATATTTTATAATAAAAAAATAATAATTAAAATTATTTTAAATATTATTTAAAATAATATTTTTATTTATATAATATTTTTTAAATATATAATTTTTTAATTTATTATATATTATTAATTTTATAAATAATTATTTATAAAAACTTTTTAAAACGTTTAAATATTAACTTATAAATAAGAAAAAAAACTTGTTAAATAAATTATTTATTAAAATTTAATAAAATATATTTTTAATTATAATATTATATATTTAATTATAAAAAACCTAATAAATTTAAAAAAGCTTTTAAATAAAAATTAATTTAAGGTTTTTATTTATTAAAATTTATTTATATATATAAAAATAAATTATAAAATTAAAATTATTAAGTTTAATAATTTTAATTTTAAAACTATAAAATAATATTTTAATATTAAATAAAATAAATATAAATAAATAAAACTTAAATTAATTTTTAATATAAATAAAAAAAATATTATAATTAAATATAATAAAAAAACTATATTTTTTTTATATATTTAACTTAATTAATTAATTATAATATTAAAAATTAATAAATTAATTTTAAAAAGTTTAATATTTAAAAAATCTTTTATAAAAAACCTATAAAATTGTTTTTAAATATTTTTTATTAAATATATAAATATTATAAACTAGTTTTTTAAACTAAGTATAATTTTTAAAGGAAAAAATATATAAATAAATTAATTTAAAAAATAATTTAAAATTATAATTAATTAATATTATATAATATTTAAAAATAACTAAATAAATAATAAAATTACTATTAAATAACTAAAAAATATATTTATTATTAAAATTAAGTTTTTATTAAAATTTTTTTATAAAATATATTTATTAATATTTAATAACTATAAAAGTTATATATTAGTTAATATATTAATTTTTTTAACTTTAAATATTATTTCTTTAATTTTCTTATTTTTTTTTTAATTTTTTATATATTAATAAAAATAAGTTTTAAAATAAATTTATATTTATTTATTTTTTTAATAATATTTATTTATATTTTTTATTAGTATATATTTTCTACGGGTTTTAATTATTAAATAATAGTTTTTATAATATTTTAAAGTTTATTTATTATTAAATTTTAAATAAATTATTTATAATAATTAATTTTAATTTTATAAATAAGTTTAATTTTTTATATTATTATTTAAAAGTTAAAATAGTTATTTTAATTATAAAAAATAATAAATTTAGTTTTAAAATAATAAAAAATTAATTAATTAATTGTTTTAAAATGTTATAATATTTTAAAATTTAATTAAATAAAAAAAATATTAAAAAGTTAATTTAATAAAATTTAAATATTTATAATTTTATAATATTAATTTTAATATTATATATAAAATATTATATTTAAAATTTATTTAAAATATTAAATTTAAATGTTTATAAAATACTTAAAAATATAATAAAATTATTTAACTATTAAATAATTAAATTAACTTTTAAAAATTAAAAAATATTTATATTTAAAATTTAAATTAAACGTAATTAAGTTAAAAAATATAAAAAGGTTTTTAATTTTAATAAAAAATTTATTATTATTATTAAAATATTTATAGTTAATAATAATATTAATAAATAAGCTAAAATAACTTAATTATTTATTATTATTAAAAATAAAAAATAAAAATAAAATTTTAAAAATATAAATAAAAAAGATTATATTATTATATATATATTTTTTTAAAATACGTGTTTTAATAAAATAATTTAAGCTCTAGTTAAATATACCGATTAATTAATTAATTTTATTTTTATTTACAGTAATTATATATTTTTATAATTTTTCATGGATTAATTAGAGCCTTAAAAAATAGGTAGGTTTTAATTAATTTTACAAGTTCACCGGTGGGTTATTCTCGCTGGTTAAAGACAGATGGTACAACGGCATTTTAGCTGGGAACTCGTTAGTATCAAGGGACTCAAGGCCGACATCAGGAAGAGGGGGGGGGGGGGGGGGGGGGGGGGGGGGGGGGGGCTCTTAAATGCGTCAGTACTACTCACTCTTCATCTTCATCCATGGCGTGTGGCTGTCCTCGTAGGCTTCCCCGAGCTGGTCTTGAGGTGTCACGTAGAAAAGTCTAACTTCATTCCAGCCTCCTACTGTGGCTGACAAGGGAGCCCCTGGCTTGACCATTTGCGAGTTTACGACTTCGCCGCTCTGCACTTGCCAACCCTGACCCGGCTGGGAGATGAGAACGTGAATAGAAGCATCGGCTCCCTGGTAGAAAACGTAGATATGCCCAGCATCAAAATGAATTGCGGCAAGCTTGGTAATAGATAGAGGCGAAACGATAGGAAAGGTAGTCCCGTCTGACTTGGCGTTGGACCCTCCGCTGTGAAGAGGTGTCTGTTTCCACCCAGGGGTAGGAGGGATCAACTCCTCGGGCTTATGGAGCTCGGCGTCGAAGTCGTCTGCAGTTGTAGGTTTGAAAGAGCTGTGGTTGACTCGCTATTTTCCTAATGTAAGCAAGCATATGGCTAAGGTGTTCGCATAGCCCCTAGCAAGGCTGTTTGAGAAGCTCACCTCTCGGATATTTCCATTCTTGTCCACATAATACACTCTTGTCTACTACTTGTTAGTCTATTATGACTCGTTATTATTCATCATATTTACGATCAAGAAACTGACCTCCCAGGTGTCTCCAAGTTCCTGGCCGTCGGCAGAGTTCACCCACCACCCGACGGCAGCGACAGGGCTTCCGGGTACAGCATCGTCAGCCACAAGTTCATCACTCGCGGCATGCCATTCTTGCTGTACGCCATATCTTGTCTCCTTAATCAAGTAGGAACCGGGATTGTAGCCAAAGTAGCTGGGCTCCGTATAGTAGACACGGATGAGCTTGCTCTGCTCCTTCGGGGTCTCTTGAGGTAGCTTTGCCTCGCACATATGCTTGACATTGCGTGGGCTAGGTGGATAGATACTCGAAACGGCGGAGAGGTGGAGGTTCGTATAATAAGAGCTTCCAGGGACTATCGTATTGCCGACGTTGGTCTTGAGGACTTTCGATGACATTTTCGACGCGGGTGGCTCGCTTTGCTAGACTTGGTATGAAAAGAGAAGACTAAATTTCGAGAATGGGGATTTCTTTACGTGCACAATGCTTCGAGCATACGAGGATATCTCGGGAAACGATTGAGGAGGTTACTGAGCTTCTTATGGTTCCCTTTATACTCAGCCTTCATCTTGCTAAGGCAGAATGATGTGGCATATAGTCGCCGAAGGACATACTAGGAACCTGCCGTCCTCGGCGAACAACTTGCATCTAAATGAATAAACTTGCACTTTGGTTCGTAACGTCGGTAGTAGGAATGCCGACCTTGTAGAACATGCACCACAACTGCAGGAGATATCTGACTTACCCTCCACGTCTTCATTACTCTGCCCTATTGCAGGCTTATAGGCCCGGGCTAGAACGTTGTACAATACACCTTCGGCGACGTGTGTCTGGGTAGTATGCCGTTGTGGTGTTTATGAAAACGAATCAGAAATCGTTGTTGAATCAGGTGTGTTCGGTGCATTACGTATACCGATATATCCATGAAGGTGAACGATAGGTCTGGATAGATGTGGCTGGCTGAACTTCTTATCAAGAGTTGCATCGAGCAGCGCTTCAGGGGAGGGGCTCGAAAACCATCCAAGGAGTTCATCGCATACAAAGACGTAAAGCTTCTCTTTAGATGCAATTGATTATTAAGAATATAATACTACCTAAAGTGAAGTCCAACTACCTATCATGTCTCCCTAGCTTAGTCCCCGACAAATAGCTAGACCGTAGCGGTGTATGCAACAATTTTTAATAGGACTGGTACTCCCGGTCATCTTTCTATGCGGGCGTTTCTCCATGCAGGTTACAAATTTGATTATTTACTTGATAATAGTCGTGGCCGACCGTTGCGTCCTGAGGATAGCGCTCATGATTTACCGAACGAATATATACGTATATGCTCACATCAGCTGCATTTATGTTGGAGAAGAATCCTCCATCTCGAAACTTGAACACTCACAGAATAAATGTCAAAATGGCCAACCTAGGTACCCATCTGTAAGTAGTTCAGATCTAGAATAGTTTAATATTATACTTAGGAGGCGAGAACAAAGAAGCCCGTCCTATCCCCCTATCGGCTTGTCCTATCTCCCATCGACCAACAGGTCTAAGGTCTTATTCGGATGCACTGCCTAGGTCCAGAACCCCCGGTTGAATTTTACGCGTATCTAGCATAGGTAGCTAGCTACCTGGGAAGAGCCTGACGCCTTGACGAGACCCTGCTTGGATTAAACACACGTGGAGGTCAAATATGAGGCGGCTATCCGTAGCTTCAGGAAGACGGGTGATTCAAATTATACGCTTAAAAGTATTTTTCAACTTTGAAGAGTCTCGCTGGTGACTCACGGCTTTCAATGCTCCAGGAGTGATACACCGGGCGAGTAATTAAGGTCTTTAGGCCAAGTATGGTGAACTTATTCGCATTGCAAGTTCCTAAGTACCTACCCAAGGTAAGTGAAATTATCGCCGACTTTATGACTTTATGACTTATGGTGAGTCATCCAATGGTGTTGTAAGGGGTGAAGTGAAAAGGCTGTGGTACACGAGAGAGCATAACAAAACTAAGACCGTCGTGGCGTAAGACTTGGTGCTGCGACGGAGGAGTTACTGCGTCCGTTCCTATTGAATAGTGCTTTAGGGGGCTGTCACGTGTTGCTGTCGATTACACCCTATGCAACTCAAATTGTAGCTTCAAACTAGGGTGGCAGGGTGGTTTTGGCTAACGGTTTGAACGAAGCCGTAGGGGTAGTAAGGTTGTGCGAAAAGCGTTGAAGGCTGATTACCTACCTAAGGTACATCCTAAGGTACATACATACCTAGGTACCTACAAATGCTAGTCTGCTTGGGAAAACTCTATGTCATGGTAGAGAGACATGTAGTTATTTCCTACCCTGCTGCTGCGTTTTCAACTTCTTGTCTGCTTTTCCTCTTCGCAGATATTCAAGATCGACAAATCTTTTTCTAGACAAATTAATTTGTCGCTGTAGAGCCGCATCTAGTCAGCTTCCAATTTTCGAGATCGTCCTTCTCCACTTTCTTTAGTTATCCCCGCCATCGGCATCCAGCCACAGTTCGTCACGCCCACGCCCACGCCCACGCCTACGCCTACTAGGTACGAGCAGCTACACACTAAACTACATACGTACCTGCGGAAGAGCTAGGTGCAGCTACTATTCACCTGGCTACCATTTTAGGTACTCAGTCTGAAGGTGTCGATATAAGTGAGTTTGAACTATTGTCAAGACCTCTAATGAAGAAACGCATAATCTCATACCTGTGAGTACCTAGGTATACTCGTACTGCGCAACACAATACGGTATGTTTGCTATATGCATCCCTAAGTAAGATATGGATGACTAACCGCATTACCCTGAGAAAGAAATACACAGTGTTGGCTTGTGTTGGTGTTGGCGCTGGTGACTAACGGTAAGATTCTGACATAGCAGCAGCAAAAAAGTGTCGAGGCTTCGAAGTCTTGTCAGGGCTGTCAGGGCTGTCAGGGCTGTCAGGATCTTTGCGGTCAGTCTGTCAGTCGGTCAGTGTGCAAGCGTTGCCCCGAAGAAAAAAAAAAAGAAGCCCTGTGGCTTGTGGCTGGTGCTTGCACTAAACTAGATCCCCACTAGCGTTTTTAAAACTGGCAAGGTAGGTACGGTACCTTCCCACCTTCCGTCCACTTCCAATGTTCCCCCGACCACCAAACTGCACCGGTTGCCCATTGCCCATTGCACCAATTCTTCCAGGTCGATTTTCCGCCTTTCTCACAACCCGTTGCCCACAACACGCACCATACGGGGCCTCACCCGTACTTCATCAACCCCCATCCTCCCGTTTTCTATTGTTTCTTTCACTGTCTGGAATACTCAAGTTGATGATTCGTAAGTATTGAATTTCCACACCCCTCTGCTGTTGCTGCTACGCGAGGCTGCAGTCTGTCACTTGGCCGTGTACTTGACCATCGAATCCATCCCGAAGATATGCACACGCGACCTTACCATCGCAGCTTTCATTGCATCTGAGCTTCTTGGAAGCTCACATTTAGATGGAATCGTTTGTCCTCGGTTTGCTGGACGCGCTGGGTTCTCCTCTACCCTCCTGCCAACCCCCGACCGGCCGCAATTCCTTTTTCATCATCCATCAGCCTCGTCTTCATCAAAAGACACCCTGATATGCGCCAGATCCATTGTCAAACCCCTCTCCCATGATTATTACCTGTTTGCTGACCTGTATTGATCGCTGTTTTCAGCGCTGTCTGTCCATCCTACACATGTACCCTTTCTATGGCAAATCCGTGCTAACCTTGCTGTCACGTAGCGGACAGGCGTGTCCAGTACGAATATGTCGAGCTCACCGGAGCCCAGCTCTGTCAACGGCCACATGTCGCCGGAGACTCGAGCTGGTGCGCGAGTAATCCTGAATGATCGTGCGAGCGAGTCCGACCTGTCAGACGTAGATGTGAACGAGAATGCCGCTCTTGCGGAATCGTCCACATCATCATCACCCATCCGGAACCAATCGTCTCGTGACCTCGAGCCGGACCTAGATTCCGAACCCGGTGCCGAGTCGAGTGATAACGACGATGATAACAATAATGCCTCAGATGACGCCGACTTTGACATGGAGGATAGTCCCGCTCCTTCGCAAAGTGACGCGCTTCAGGACGAGAGATCGACCTCCAACAGCTCCCGTCGCGTCCCTAAGCGAAAAGCTGTCGCTGATGAGGACGACTATATACGAGAGAACCCCGAGCTTTACGGTCTGAGAAGAAGTGTACGTGTAATCATTCGGCATCGTAAGCCTCTGCTGACCTGTATTCAATAGTCTCGCCCCACAAAGCAGCCGAAGATTGTAAGTTGATACATCTATATTGTTTGCCAGTTGGTATTCATAACGGTGCTGACACAAGCGTTTACAGGTTGACTCTGATGAAGAAGAGAATGAATCCGATTCTGATGTTGTTCCTACAAACCGTAGAACGAAGAAGCTTCGTGTAGAACCCGCTTCGCGGCAATGTGAGTTGTCCTTTAGGTGCTTGCCGACTAGTCGTACCGTTCTTGGGCTTATAAAAACGCAACGTACAGCTTCTAAACGAGGTACTCCTGCAAGGCAGACTACTGCCGATGACTCCGACTCCGACACCTACGGCGGAGCTCGCGCCCGAACCTTGATCAAGAAAGCCCGCCGCCAACAGTCCCAACCACAATCCTTATTATACGCAGAGAAGCGCTGGTCGAACCGAAGAGCCGCGCAACAAGTTCAGACTTATCAAGAAAGCGACATTGACGACGATGAAGACTCTGATCTCACCCCTAATTATTGGGCTGGCGAGGAGCTTGCCGAAGACTCTCTATACATCGAGAAAGTTGTCGGCCACCGCCTTATAGGTGGTGGTGAGTTTACTCAGGATGCTACGAGGGACGACTTCGAGTACAACATAAAGTGGCAGGGTAAATCTTACCTCCACAATACCTGGGATACGCTGGAGGTTCTTCGTGGGTACCGCGGATTCCGCAAGCTGGAGAACTACTTCAGACGAACTATCGACTACGAAATGGACCTCAAATTTGCTGGTGATGACATTCCGCCCGAGACTCGAGAGCAGTATATGCTCGATAAGGAACGCGAACATGATGCCTTGGAGGATTATACCAAGGTGGAGCGAGTTGTCGCCCAGCGAAGCGGCGATGACGGACGAGAGTACTTTGTGAAGTGGAAGGGGCTGACGTATGAGCACTGCACATGGGAGGAAGCTCCTACTATTGGTGACATGGCTCAAGACAAGATTGACCAATTCCTTGACCGACAATCAAGATCATGGACATCTGATCGATACGAGTCGAACCCCACGACCCGAAGCAAGTTCCTGAAGCTCGATAAACAGCCCAGCTACATCAAGGGTGGTGAGCTGAGGGGCTTCCAGCTTACTGGGCTGAACTTCTTGTGCCTTAATTGGTGCCGAGCGAACAATGTCATCCTCGCTGACGAAATGGGCCTCGGGAAGACTGTTCAGACTGTCGCGTTCTTGAGCTGGCTGCGCAACGAGCGCAAACAAGAAGGTCCTTTCCTAGTTGTTGCGCCCCTAAGTGTTATTCCCGCTTGGTGCGATACCTTCAACCTATGGACGCCGGATCTGAACTACGTCGTCTACCTCGGCAACGCTGAGGCACGAAGCACGATTCGTGAGCACGAATTGATGTTCAACGGGAACCCCAAGAAGCACAAGTTCAACGTTCTTGTTACCTCTTACGAATACATATTGATGGATGCGGACTTCTTGAAATCTATCAAGTGGCAGGCCCTAGCCGTTGACGAAGCTCATCGTCTGAAGAATAAGGACTCCAAGCTATACGCGGAGCTGGTGAGCTTCGGCGCTCCGGCAAGAGTCCTAATCACTGGTACACCGATTCAGAATAATCTCGCCGAGTTAACTTCACTTCTCGACTTCTTGAACCCTGGCAAAGTCCACATAGACGAAGACCTAGAGACACTAGCTTCTGTAGATGCACAGGCGAAACTTCAAGACCTACACGTGTCGATTGCGCCCTACATCCTGCGAAGAACCAAAGAGACCGTGGAGTCAGATCTTCCGCCCAAGACAGAGAAGATCATTCGTGTGGAGCTGTCGGACGTTCAGCTCGAGTACTATAAAAACATTCTCACGAGAAACTATGCGGCTCTCAATGAAGGACATACTGGTCAGAAGTCGTCTTTGTTGAATATTGTCATGGAGCTGAAAAAGGTCAGCAACCACCCGTACATGTTCCCCGGCGCCGAAGAAAAGGTGCTCAACGGCAGCGAACGTCGCGAAGACCAAATTAAGGGCCTCATTGCGAGCAGTGGAAAGATGATGCTGCTCGACCAGCTACTGGCTAAGCTGAAAAAGGACAACCACCGCGTCTTGATCTTTAGCCAAATGGTCAGAGTCCTTGACATCCTCGGAGACTATCTCCGACTGCGAGGTTACCAATTCCAGCGACTCGATGGCACTATCGGTGCCGGTCCACGACGATTAGCGATTAATCATTTCAATGCTGAAGAGAGCTCTGACTTCTGCTTCCTACTTTCAACAAGAGCTGGCGGGTTGGGTATCAACTTAATGACCGCGGATACCGTTATCATCTTCGACTCGGATTGGAATCCACAGGCGGATCTTCAGGCTATGGCACGAGCTCATCGTATTGGGCAGAAAAAACCTGTTACAGTCTACCGCCTGGTCTCCAAAGAGACTATCGAAGAAGAAGTTCTCGAGCGAGCTCGAAACAAACTCTTGCTCGAGTACCTTGCTATTCAAGCCGGTGTTACAGACGACGGCAAGGCGTTCAGGGAAGAATTCAAACAGAAAGGTCTCAGGATCGACGAGGCTAAGTCTGCTGATGATATCCAATGGGTCCTAAAAATGCGATCCCAAAAGATGTTTGAGCAATCTGGCAACCAGCAGAGACTGGAACAACTCGATATCGACTCCATTCTGGAAAATGCCGAAGTCACCAAGACCAAAGTGGATGACAAGATGAACCTCAGTACGGGTGGCATCGATTGGGATAACTTCATGCAATATACCGATGTCAAGGTCGATGATCTTACGCTTGATTGGGATCAGATCATACCGGCGGACGAGCTCGCGGCAATCAAGGCCGAAGACGATAAAAAGAAGGATGAGGAGTATCTCGCAAAAGAATTGGAGGCTAGCGCTCCGCGACGAGCTGCGTTGAAGAGTTCTAGGACTAATGGTGACTCCGAAAGAGCCGAACGGATCGCGAAGAAGCGAGAGCGAGAACAGCTAAAGCAGGAACGTCTCGAAGAACAGCGAGCTATGCTCTCCGATCCACGACGACCGCTGAACGAGAAAGAAATGCGCAATCTTATCCGCGCTTTCATGCGGTACGGCTTTATTGAAGATCGACCGGATGAGCTGCTGCGCGATGCTCGCTTGAGTGATCGAGACCGCGACTTTATAGGTGGACGACTCCAAGACCTTGTCGACATGTCTCGCGACGCCGTCGATAGGAACAATGACGAGATTCGAGTTCAGGAGCAGCAGAGCAAGAAGAAGCTGACCAAGAAAGATATTAAAGCCGTCATGTTCGATTTCGGTGAGGTCAAGAAGATCAATGCCGAGACTATCCTAGACCGCCCACCACAACTGCGACTTCTGCGCCGTGTTCTGAGAGAGCTACCCGACTTCCGAACATTCCAACTTCCAGATGCTACGAAGGCAGCGCACTACAGCTGCGAATGGGGTTCTAGGGAAGACGGCATGCTTCTTGTTGGCATTGATCGATATGGTTTCGGTGCCTGGACCCAGATCCGTGACGACAGAGAGTTAGGGATGCAGGATAAATTTTTCCTGGAGGAACATCGTATTGAGAAGAAGCAGGAGCGAGAACATACTGAAACCAAAGGTGCCAAAGCTCCCGGAGCTGTCCACCTGGTCCGACGCGCGGAGTACTTGCTATCAGTGCTCACTTCGATCCACTCAGACGATGTGAACGCCCAGAAAATCGTCGAAAACCACCATCGCAACAATAAGAAGAGTGGTCATTCTATGTCCAATGGACACCGTCGCCCTGAGAAAGGCGGATCCGTTTCCGCCTCTCCCGCTCCCCAAAGCTCCAAGAAGTCCTCGCATCGGGATAGAGATCATGATCGCTCGCACTCCCGTGCAGATCATCACCGTTCCCGTAGTAGTATTGGGGATAGCAGTACGCCTAGGCCTGACACGAAGCGCAAGCATAGCGGCGAGGTAGACGATCGCCGTCATAAGCATCGTCGCATAGAAGAACTTCGTCGTTCTGACGCGGACCAACGACAGGCCGAGGACGAAGATGATGAGAGGAACGCGCCCGTCATCGAAGCGCTCATGCAGCCGATCTGGACACATGTTGAGAAGGTGGAATCGTGCACCAAGGCGAATATCCCTATCGCCAAGGCTCGAGCTAAGGTTCTCAAGTCGGAGATAACCGCCATTGGTAATTTCATAGAGGGCCTCCATAAGACTTCGGGCTTGCAACTTGACGAGCTTGAGGGTCTGAAGCCGAAACTATGGTATGCTATCACGAGCACACGGTACCGACAAAAGCTAATTTTTTCGCAGGAGATTTATTTCTAAGAGAATCCCGGCCTCTGAGAAACAATCCTCCGGCAAGCCCGAAAAGGACAAGGAGAGGGATAAATCCGTCATGACTGGACCGCGATTGGCGGCACTTTATCAACAGCTGAGAGAGTCGGAAAAGAACGGCGATGTGCCGAAGCCAAAGAATTCCGGTGCGGCTGTTACTAACGGAGATTCTCCCCGTCGCGGGTCGTCCAAGTAGTGATGGCATGTAAAATCCATTGCCGGTTGGCGCATCGACTATATTTGCATTGCATGGCGTTACGGTTCGGCATTAGACAGGCGAGGTTGGAATTTACGAAATCATACCCAGCAAAAGCGTCAACGTTACCGGACACGAGGAGTTCTATGATGGGCACTGCCAACTGTCCTCATCGTCTTATCTCCGTCCACGAACTTCTGATCGCCGCAGGGACCGGGGCGTTTTTTTAACAGAAAAGAAGTAAAGAGGAGGAAGCACGAGAGTACTACTGAGATATGGAACTACAACTCTTAGCTATTATGGCTTTATACCACCATTGCTATTTCCCACATGCTACGACGAAGCCTACTAGGGATCTTCAGCGATTCATCGACTTTGGCGTTGCTGCGGTGCGAAGATGGCGAGATTTGCGAGTAATGGACAGACGCATAATACGAGAGCCTTAGAAGCACGTGTTACTGTTTACTGCGGGTGGATTTGACATTGCTCGGGGGGGAATGGGAGCGATGTAAAAAGGAGGGTTTGGCGACAGATGGCTGGTAGTTAGTACCTAGCCTTATATCTGTTAGACCCTGATAGTGAATCAATGGAAATCATCAATTAATATTTTTTGCTCTTTGCTTCTATATCACTCTGTCATGTAGGCACGTGACTTGACACTTGAGTACTACTCTTAACGAGAACACACTGAGCCTTATATGTAGGTCTGTAGACGTGGCGCCACGTGGCATGGTGGTACGAGTTCGTCATCAAGCTTGACATCGTTCATTACGACTTAGGAACTGGGAGGCCATTTGCGGTATGCCTAATAGTTTGTAGGCAAGATCTGAAAACCCCGGATCTTGTGTTTCTACGACTACAGACTTTACTTTGGGTACGTATGCTTCACGAGATCGGTAGGAAGAAAGATTGATCGATCGAAGCTGGAATGAGAATTTTTCTTATATGGGGGAAGGGGCTTCTCAACCTATTTCTATTTCTCTTAAAACACACTTTCGCCTTGCGATGATGCTGCTATGCCATTTTGCCGTTTCCATCCGGCTTTGTCTTGGGGGAAAAAAAAGAAGAGAAAGAAAGGAAGAAGAAAAAAAACGCCGGTCTTATGCTCTCGTCCGTTCATCTGCGACCTCCGTGTTCCAGAGAATCCGGGAAACCAGATTATAGCCCGTGACCGTGACCGAAAATGCCGCCTTTGCCATACACGTACACATGCCCGGTGCAAGAATATAACGCAGTAGTGACGAGAAACAATGGTATGCGTCTCTCGCTTGTCTTCGGGCAATGAAACTCGTACACCAAACTCCTTCCCCCCCCCCCTTTTTTTTTCCACCCCGGGTACCCTTCTCCCATACAATGTACAAAGGACTCCTTGGAGTCATGACTAGTTTGATTGCTCTAGACCAAATGTCCCGTTGCAAAATCATGTATGTCTTTCCTGCGCATTATACCCGTATTTCGTATATACAGTGGTCGGTTATTATTAGGTTGGGGAGTCAGAACGACAGATGCCGTAAACGCGGGGGCTCCGGAGCTCCGATCTCTAGTCGATCAGAGACGCGAAGCCTCGGGGCTTCGAGGTCGGTGAGATGGTGCCGGGAGACGAAGAGCGTACCGTCTTCTGCTCCGGGGTCGTGGGTTGGAGCACCCGATCGATGATTTTCGGAACCTCGAAGGGTCTTTCAACTCCAGAGACCCTACTTCGAGGGCGGAGGGAAAAGTCCTCGCGCATAATAGATCGAGGGGATAAGATAACCGGCTCAGGTTGCGGCTCGGGCTCGTACTCGCGCTTCGCCGGTATTTTGGTGGCAGCCGCAGTAGACGTCTTGCTGGCCTTGAAGGCATTGTTAATTGTAGCCTTCGGGGGCTTGGGATTAGCTTTCTTGCTCGGTTTAGGTTTGCGCTGGGGAGCCTTGGTGGATTTCGCTCTTGAGCTCGTAGTAGTAGATGTAGCCGTTCCAGGAAACGCAAGCTTGCTTTGCTTGGGTTGCGGCTTGATCGTCGGTAGGGCGGCCCGCACCTTAGGACTAGCAGACGGTGTCGGCATGCCTTGGATGTTCTCAATGGACTGCGGTTTCGCTTCCATGGGTGTGGTATCGCGCGATTCGTCCTTTACAGAAGTGTTGGCTTCGGACGCAGTATTCCTAATCTCGACCTCAAGCTTCACTCCACGGACGTCTTCCTTGTACTTCTTCTCATCAACCAGCACAGTTTCCTCCTCCTTTTCGTCGTAGCGGGGTAGATGAACCAGCGAGGCGACATCGTCGCATTTGCCTTGGACAACGAGATCCCAGCAATTCTTCAGGTCGGCGCCAGTAGGTTCAGGATCCAGATTGATCCATGCAGTAATACCATCCTTGCGCTCTCTGGTCACGCGACACATATCCTTCACCATGTTTCGTACACCAGGAATCTTCATGCTAGTTCCAACAACGATGATCGCATCAGGTCGAGCTCGAATATCGGCTCGTACAACATTGGCGATGGACTCCTCGTCCGGGTTGTACTCGTTGTAGAGGACCATTCGCGGTCGTAGACGTCCAATCCCGTGGCTTCGCTTTCCGGCATGAGACGTACGTACATTGTCCGTCTCCTCGCATCCCTTGCAAAGGGGGGCTTCCGGGCCTTCGAAGAGTGAACCGTCGAAGTCGCTTATCTCGCTACACTTTGAACACACCATCTTTCCTAGGCCTCCGTGAAGCTGGACCGTCTTGGGCCACGGACCTTTCACGTTCAACGGAACCTTGGTAGCTAGGGGGGGCATAGACGTATCGAGACCGTCGACATTCTGTGTGTAGAGACGTAGTAGGCGACCCTCCTTCGCCAGCGAAGCAATCAGATGATGGAACGGTGTCGGCTCCGCGTTCTTCGTAAGATGCGATAGGTCCCGAACCATTGTGTGAAATGATGACGTGGTAGAGTCATGTTTATAGACGGAGGCGTCGAAGAGATGCTTGCCTGAGCCTTTGAGCCCGTGCTCCTTGGGTAGGGTAGCGAAAAGACCCTTGGAGGATCGGAAATCGGGAACTAGGAGAATTGCTCATTAGCATTCGAATTGGAAACGGAGAAAGGGATAGACGGAGGTAGAATTTTAGAAAAGAAATACGTACTTCCTGCGGAAACAGACATTCCAGCGCCTGCGATGATTACGATCTTCTTCTTCTTGCGCAGGGCGGCAGTCAGTTGATCTAGAAGCTGCTCATCCCTCTCGCTCTGCTCGGAGGCGGCCTTCAGATCGAGATACTCGGTAGTGCGCGGCTTGCGCTCGACGCGACGCCGTTTAGCGGGCGGCGGTCCATCGGGATTCACATGAATCTCGTTCTCAACGGAGACTCGGTCGGGCTTCATCGGGGATGCGCTGCCGGAGGTAATGGTTGAAGGTGGTGATGGCAGGCGGTGAGGGTCATATGATATTGAAGTCCGGGGGGATATGGTAGGCGACCGGGAAAGAATGGACAGAGGAGAAGAGGGTGGATTGGAAGAAGGCGGGTCAGAGAGTTCTGAGAAGGAGGAGGTATCCATGTCCATTGTGTGCGGGGGCCTTTCCCCAGAGAATGGTGGGAGCAATGGACAAAAAAAAGAGAGGATATCGTGGTAGGCGTGCTAGTGAGCGGAGTGTGCGCCAGCAATCGTTGACGGTTGTGTGCTGTCGAATGCGCCGATGGGAAGGATGGGAGCCAAAGAAGGGTATGAACCGGTCTATGTCATGGCGCTATTGTGGACCCGATAAACAAACCCGATACCTTAGGTATGTATATAACCCTATTATCACTAGAAATAATTAAAAAAGCATGCCCTGTGCTTTGGAGTGATTTGGATTAAACGTATCGCATCGTTGTTGCGAGCAATTCGTATGTGCGACCTGTCCGATTCGGTGAGGAAATGGGAATTGGCGGCCGAGGTTTGGGTATGTAAAGGACGACAAGGCGACGGGCAATGGGCAGACGGGCGACGGGTGACAGTTGGCAGTTGGACGGGGGAGTGAGATGAGGTAAGGTGGGAAAAACTCTTTGATTTCTCGAGACGGGAGACGGGAGGTTGGCGGAAGGCGACCGGTCTGGCATCTGGCAGGAACAGACCAGTCAGCCAGTCAAGGGGTCAGGCGAACAGGAACAATAAGGCTAAGGCTCCTCCTTTTTTCGGTTAATCGACCAACGAATTCCAGCAACAAGCCCCGTCAGGTTCGTCTTCGTCAGGTTTCGTTGTATGGTGCTGAACTGAAAGCACCGCTGAAGCCTAATTCTAACCTAGATATATATACTTCTTTTTGATTTTTAATTTTATTATATTATAGGAGGGGATTTTTATCATAGGTTACTCTTCTCTCTCTTCGAATCGCATAGACATCATATAGACGAGAGAATGCCGGTTGGTCCTAGGAATATAAAGGGGAAACGGAGAAAAAGTGTGCGGCTTTTCCTTGGTATGCAATGGCATTGCCATGTCCTCCATGCTACTACGGTAGACTGCTCATTGTCTTCGGAATATCTTAGGTACCTAGGTAAGGTAAAGTAAAACCCGTCTACTACCTAGGGTAATACTTCGTAGTTTCAACATCATCACAAAAACCCCGCTTCTTCTTTTAACCCTTCTTTTTTCTTAATGTTTACTTGCGCAAGTAAGTACATACGGAAGAGAAATAGTGTAGAATATCCGAAATGCGGATTCGTATGTATGTGTATTGCTATTTTTGGTTAGTCGACCACGTAGTATATCTATATATATTTGACCTGATATCTTCGTCAGCATGCAATGGCGAGTGTAGGTGTATCATTTCGGTATTGAGTCGCCTTGATCGTCGAAGTACTACAGTAGACAACTGCTTTGTTTAGGTGCGTAGATTAAGGCGGTCAAGCGTTCTTGATGCGCCGCAGCATGCGACAGCGGTTCCCATAGTCAAATCTTCAATGTTGTTATGCATGGTGCTACAGCACCGGTCGTAAGTCGAATTGGCCTGACTCATCCCTACCTAAAACTCAGAGGTATTGCTTAATGCTCACGGAGTCCTGACACCTGGGCAGCTGGATCCGTTGGACACGGGTTGACCCCCTTTTTAGACCGGGGAAGATCATCTGCAGCAGATGTGGACCGTCAATGTTGAGAATTGCCAAGTTCTCGTTGCTCCGCCGTTGCCAGGCTGCCGGGGCCAAAAGTGACCCGTAATGTGAGGCTGATATACATAGTACGCCACAGTGGGACCCCTTCCTTACGGTTCGCGGTTATGGCTCACCATTACAAAACGGGTAAGGTCAGACAGGGCTATCTTTAGCTTCAATACGTAATGCCTGCAAGACACGTTCGCGCCTTACAGAATCCTAGCCTACGGCCTAAGCACAGACCATAGCTGTACCTAAACAAATAAAGTACCTAAGTACCGGGTAGGTACCCAGTTTTAGGTAAGGGGTTCATTTACAGTTGCTTTGTCTAGCTCACATCGGAGTTATCTCAGCCTTGCCGCAGAAGGCAGAACATCCAATCCAAATTCATCGCCATGTGAATCAGTTCCTGGATACACACTAGAATATTTGGTCTTTTGCATTTTTTGCTTCAAGTATTCCGTAAACACTTTACACCTTCACTTTTTAATTTCTCGCCCTAGGAGTAACTACATTATTTTCGCTTCTCCCTTCGCCACCCAACTCATATTCTGACTTTGAATACCCACGTTGACACGACTATAGTATGGCTATGACTTGGTGGCCATTACTAATGTTTGAGCTTAGATCATCCACAAAGTCTCACTAAATCTCTCAAGGCATATCCAGGACCTTTTCAACACTTCCTGATTTTCTCGATGGCTTCCAACCAGATGCCACTCATGCTGGGCGGGGACGCCATGCAAGTCGATTTGGACGATGTGGATGATCTCTTCGGAGATGGAGCTCCTCTGGCTCTCCCACCACGGCCACCTAGCAAGCGCCTGCGCCAGAGACTAGATGACCTCCGCAGTCGAGGTAGTTGCCAGTAATCAACCCACCCTTTCTATCGCGACTCATCAAGTCCAGCCACTGAACTGCTTATAGGGGAATCGCCTGGTCGAAAGGAGGCACTATAGCATCCATCACCCCTGATGGTCAGAAACTACAACTGCGGTACATTCGTGCTGATATCAAGGATGCGTCTTACGCCTTGAGCGAACCCACCACCGTAGCTCCATGGGGAACTCTCCCCGCTGGTCCTCTTGTCCATCTCAGCTGGGGCCCTTCGAACTCAGAACTCGCTGTCATTGATGCTGTAGGGAGAGTCCTCATTATCAATTTCAACGCCAATCTAAACCGCCCATTGCTTATGAGGAAATGGGACCACGACCCTGTGGACGATCTCCACGCGATTGTCGGTACTTACTGGCTTCATAACCTCCCACAACCGAACCCAAGGGCACCTAACGTAAGTATGCTTTGCTGCCGGCCACTTCTGACGCTAACCAAGCCTAGACACCTCCTTACACACCATCGTATGCACCCGCCATCCGAAATAGTACTAATAACAACTACAATTTCGGAATGACACCAATCATCAGCACCGGCCCATGGCACCCCCATCCTAACAAATCTGCTCTCGTTTGTATCACCACAAACGGGACTCTCAAAATGTTCTGGGGTCAAAATAACGGCCAGGTTCAAGAAACAACTCTAGACCTTGAGAATATTACATTGGGGGATGACTTGATAACTCACGCCGCAGTGTGTTCGGACAGGAGTAAGTCAAATACGTACAATTAGATTTATCAAGATGTGACTTACTAATCGAATAGCAAAAACACTCATAATCGCGATGGCCACTGCTTCGAATCAACTTCGCATCGCGCAAGTTGGCATCAACTGGGGCATTCCTAAGCCTGACGGCGCGCAAGCTGTGCCTCCTGGGAGCCACACGTTAAATCCGACACTCTCAAAAAGGCATGTAACTGTGACCAATTGGTTCCAGCCTGGCACCGCCGACTCGCATCTCGATGCGTCCATGCCAAAGATCACCCACATTGAACTATTACCTTCCATACCGAACGGGGCAATAAAGGATTGGTCCCCAGTGGTGGTCTTGACCGTGCGATCGTTCGTACCGGAGCCAAACTCACCTTACACCCAAGAAGTCCAGAGCATCATTGATCGATGGGAGTTCCTTTCAGAACAGCAGCAGACGTTCCATCCTGCATTTGAACAGCTAGGGGCCAGGAGAAATAATGATCGGACCTCTCCAGTGGTAAGGACATCCTATCTCATATTTCGGTTTACCTACTAATCTGCGTCGCAGACTGGGAGTAGACTCAAGAAATCGGAATCCATCATCATTCACAAGATTATATTGGGAGTCCACGTGGTCAATTTCGGGAAGGTCATTTGCTTTACTTACCATGATGGCAGTGTAGAGTACCGAGACCGATTCACCATGGATGAGTTGTATCGGGAACCTGTTCTCGACCGCATCAGCTCAATTATGGATGTTGGTTTCTCCCAAAGCGGAGAACCATCGTGTGAGTGTTCATTTTCACCGCTTATCCTCCTGTGTTAACTAGCGATGGCAGGTCTCCAAACAGCACTTTCGCCAACAAACTTTTCGTTGATTCAACTATGCGAGGGCGGCCAAGTGAAATGGCGTAGCATTGACTATGCTCTGGCAGACGTCGAGTCTATGACTGACGGTATGCATTCTTGCCCACTGAAATATCCACCACGTTACTGACACATCTCCAGTCCAAGTTTCTGCGCTTGTTGCTAGCTTCACGATATCTACCGCTCAAGCCGCCACGCAAGGCGCAAATATTGACGACATATTGGCAGTCGCTAAGCATTTCATCCACAAAGATGGTGAGACTCACATCACTCAAATAGACCCACGTGTACTTTGAGCTAACACTAGGTACCTTAGGCTTCGCAGTCGAGTGGGTTAAGAGCATGGTGACAATGATGAAAATCGCTGTCGACTACACAGAGGATGCTCCACACGACCATCTTATTAAGAACAATGTCTTGCAGATGTGTCTTAGCATCATGAATTACCTTGGATGGAGAGGAAACTTCCAGCCTCGACAAGCTTGGGGCAAATTATCCATGATAGCCCTCAACCTACGCAACATAGTCATTATGATCACTCTGTCCAGCAATAACATAACCGTAAACAAGAACCTCATGACTCCCCTCGACGAATCTGGTAAGTCTAGCCTCCCTCCCTTTCTCTCTACCCCAGATCTATACTAAACACAATCATCCCATAGAGGTTGTCAATGCTTTGGCCGGTTGTGTCAAGTGGTCAACCGACCTACTTTGCTGGCTATGCGACTCTCTATTCTGTCTTTTTGATGACGCTCAGTTCATGAAGCTCCTCAAGCAACCCCAGCTGGCCCAGATGACACAATACCTTCATTCGAAGAACGAAATCGCTCTACACCTAGTACTATGCTCTGCGACGCGTGGCTTGCTATCCGCCGTGTGTCGCCGCATTACTCTTCTCGACTCATTTTCTACACGCGCTATAAGCTGGTACGAAAATCGCGACAAGCCCGTCAATCCTAACGACAGTCGCGTTACCGCCCACCAGGCCTTGTATGCCGCATATCAGAGAATACGGCTGTACACGTCAACTTCACTCGTCAAGGCCGACGAGCTTGACAGGCTTCTCACCAGCCTAGGCGCTGACATACGTTCGGCCTATAACACATCACTGGCGGTTCTTGGAGAGCAAGCCGCCAGGGCAGCTCTCAGCCACGCACAGAAAAACCCGAATGCCAACGCACCCAGACCGGACATATCCCAGGAAGCTATTGCCCGCGGACGTCAGCACTGTGAGCTTCAGATGCTCGTGCTGCAAGCGCCGCCGATGTCTTTCGTCCCGGTTATTGACAAATTCTTTAACAAGGACCTTAAAGAGTTTAGAGCGCACTCGGAAGTGGCAAAGCTATACTTTGCTGATTACTCAATCCTGGAGATCAACGACGGACCGCGGACGCTGGAGAAGAGAAAGAGGGGGGGAGCAAGGGTAGACCTTTTCAAGAGGATAGAAATCTCGAGAAAGCCATCATCTGGAAGTGACAAGGCCCAGCTGCCCTGGAGATCGTGTACCCGATGCGGGAGCGTGATGGAGGACCTTGCCATGGTCAGTCAGAAGCCCGGGCTTACGTTTTTGCTGCGCCAGCAGACGCTCTGCTGCTGCGGTGGTCGGATGGCTTTACTTCCGCAGGAGGGAGCTGCACACAGCTAATGGTCACGGGCATGAGAGCTGTAACCTCCCCCAATTTCTATCCAGTCTTTCATGTTTCTTGATCACCCACACCAGTGGCAAGGTCTGAAAGTCGCGGTCTGCCATCCATATTGGACGTTTCGCGTACATGAAGCGTGTGTTGCCAATTGGTCAAGCTCAGCACCTGACAGATGTAGTTAGGATTTTAGTTGCGGATGGATTGGGTCGATTGATATCTAGATACTCGGCCAAAAAAAACGCCATGCATTACTTCCATCTTCCATTTGTCCGGGTCGTCGACGCCCGCTTACGACTTGAATCGCTTCCGTCGCTTCCATCCCGTGCATCTCTAGTTAGATATGTGCGTCTCAAAAAGTCCGCTCGCTGTTCTTGCCGAGGTCCCAATCCTGTTAGAGATCGTTCTCCTTTTTCTTTATGTCGCTTAGTTAAGTTGCAGTATGCGGCCTTCAGGACGCCCCACCGCTTCTCCATCGTAGAGTTCAGCGTAAGAAAACCAGCCTCTATCCTGGCCGATGTCATCAATTAGCAGCATTTCGTAAATTAGCATAACATCGCTATGGCCTGTTAACTGTCCGTTGTGATCACCGAGGCACTGGTAGGAGCCGCCCTCGGGGGTAATATGGGCGCTTTCAAGTTACCGACTTTTCTGTGTTACACATCCGTACAACTTTACCTACGTATCCAGATTAAAGACGCGTCCGATACGGACCGTACGGTCGACGGCGAAGCGGTGTCGCATTACCCATCTCAGTTAGTAGTAGAGTGTTTATGGTTGACATCAAGGCGTGAGGGTCGATAATAAGTACATACCTACCTAGGTAGGAAGTAGGTAGGTAGGAGGTATAACTCAGCACGTGGTTGTCGCTGTCAGATGATCACCGTCCTTTGGTACAGAATCCTTACCCAGTCCCGGCCCGGGCTGATGTAAGTCAAGTCTTACCGACGCGCCTCCGTCTCTCGGTTCTCACTTTCAGCTACCTAACTACCTCGTTCGTGCCACTCTCTACCGCTTCATACGCCACCCCCGACTTATGGCTTTCCTGACTCCAAGTCGGCAGGGAGTCGATGGCTGCCGCCGATGTTAGTCGGGGGTACCTATTGGCTATCGTTACACGACAGGCTTAAGACATCAGGGACAGCGGGGAGCTGAAATGCGGCATTGTGGCGTTGCAGGGGGTTTTTTTTCAGCAAGCCGAGAAGATTATCTTTGGTGCCGCACACGTTGCCTCTTAGGCCGGCGACAGCGACGGATGTCCTAAAATGGGTTGTCATCTAGCAGGTACGCATCACGTCTGGATTATGGATGTCGATGCCGTCGATGTCATCGGGCGGTACCGAAAAGGCTCGTTATAGCAGTACACAGATGAATCTTAGGAGGTCTCAATTCTTCTCCCCTGGTTATAAATACCAGACCTCGGCGATGAATTTCTTCAGCATAATCAGCATAATCCGGCCTATCTCTCCACCGCATCATTCCTTCGTCGTTCGAAGACACATCTACAGTCCCCATTCACAGTCATGCATTCCCACAACGAGAAAGAACTCGTAGCGAAGGGGCTCAAGGGCCAAAGGCTCGTCATCCCGGACATGCGCCCGATATTCGCCCATTGGCCCAGTGGACAGAACGAGAACTACCAAGCGATGAAGGACATCATCGACGAGAGACTTGCCGCGTACGTGGCTGGCCCCTTAAGCCTTATTTTCGGACATGCGCATACTAACAACACCTACCAGTCAATCCATGAAGGAGGAGGCCCGCAAAGCGTTCAACGATATGAACCCGGCCTTGCTCGCAGCAAGGTACGTCGATCCTCATCATCTAGCTTCTCATATTCACTACAGGCTCGTTGGCGGAAGCTGATTCCACGGGGCAGATGGTGGCCGACCGCCTCGGCGAAGCAGTATCAGGTCATGGTCGACCTGATCATCTGGTTCGGGTACTGGGACGACCTCATCGAGAGCCTCGCCCCCGACCCGGCGGCCGCCGAGGGTCTCCGCGCCGCGACCAAGGTCCTCGTGCGCCGGTCCCTCGGCCTGGCGGGCCCGGAAGATGTCGGGGGAGGCGTCGCCATCTCCAACCCCCTGGTGCGCGGCTTCGAGAGCATCGCAGAGGAGGTATGCGCGGTTTACGACGAAGGTGAGCGACCACGTTGGTGCTTTTTCTAGCGAACCAACCAGAACCTAGCGACTGACAGCTGACGGGGGTCGGTGTTTTAGAGCAACGGAGAACCCTCCTTGAGCATTTCGAACAGTACATCGACTCCACGCGCCTCGAGGCGGAGGCGGACCGAAGCGACAGGCTGCCTAGCCTGAAGAGGTACTGGCAGGTGAGGACGTTGACGAGCGGCATGGGCACACTACTCGGATTCATCGAGTAAGCGGCCAAAGCAAACCCCCCCCCCCCCCAAAAATAACAGCAACAACACTTAGAAAGTTGAAATTAAACGGGCTGACGTGCGCAACGTAGGTTTGCCGTCGAGGCCAAACTGCCCGCTAGACTCGTCCGCTCGGCCGCGTACGAGACGCTGTGGGTGACGACGATCGTCATCAACTCCATGTATGTAAGCCCGCGCGCGACAACTGCATCGCGCATTCCCCCGGGGGGATAACTAGGTGCCTAACTTACTGACACGGGAGCCCAGCGTAAACGACTTGATTTCGTTCAAGAAGGAGATGGTAAGTCATACATACGCATCATACATGCGCGTCATTATACAATCCTACGTTGTAAAAAAAAAATATGAAGAAGAAAAAAAAAAAGAGTTACTAACGCGAAAAAACGACGACGAACAGAAGGCGGGAAGCGTCCTGAGCTCCGTCGCCATCCTGTACCACGAGGTCGACAACCTGGACGCCGCGGTGCAGATGTCGCTCGCGCACCTGCGGATCCTCGTCGACGAGTTCGACCGCACGGCCGACGCGCTCCTGTCGTCCGGGTCGTCCGGGTCGGAGTCGACCCCGCTCCTCGACGCCGGCGAGGTCGATGCCGTGTTCAGGGTCGTAGACGCCCTGCGCATGGTCAACACGGGGAATCTGGAGTGGAGGTTCGTTTTTTTTTTTTTTTTGCCCCTGCCCCCTTACCCCCTTCTTACAGCTAATTACCTAAACGCCCCTTTTTCCTTACATTCCTTTTTTTTCCTGGCTGTTCTGTGCTATGTTATGTTCCTAGCTAACACCATCTAAATATTCAGCTTGCAATCGAAACGATACGGAGTGAGTCAATTCATAACGGCTGCTGGGCAGATTGAACTAGTGTTGTGATTTGTTATGGGGTCGTACAGATGATTAGGTATAGATTAAAACTACCCCATGGAAAGAAACACGCCCTGGCAAGCGTCTTGTACGGTTTCGTGGTGTAGTTGGTTATCACGTCAGTCTAACACACTGAAGGTCTCCAGTTCGAGCCTGGACGTAATCAATTGTTTCGGTCTTATTTTTGTGTCTAATCACTTAAATAATCACTTTTTACAGTTGTTGTCAAAAGAGGTTCCAAGCTGTTTAGTTTTATAAGTTCCACAATCTTTTATTTTTCTGCCAATTGCGATTGCATATCATAAGGAGATAGATCCTGAAGTATTTGATGTTTGACGCACCTCATATAAGAAAGGTGTCACACCGTTTATTTCCTATCTAGACCGGGTATCGCATTCTAAATACCTTCGCAGTCTCAGCTACCTCTCCGTAGCAGTATCCCACGCCTAAAAACTCCCCTCCGGTTGTTTTAATACTTTGGCTCTTCTTGTTACCTGGGGTTGTGCTACAGTTAGATCTGTAGCCATCCAGGTTTGCGTAATGCACGAAGCCATATAAAGGGACGTAAATCATTGTGGTCCTCGAATTACAAAATCTATATCATTAGGAATACCCGCAAAGCCTTCCTAGATTCTTTTTTCTCTATAACCTAAACACAATTTCCGTCCATTTCGGACTACTGTAGTTCGATTGTGGAAGGGCTAGAAAGCGTTAGTATTTTGTTAAATCTCAGCAGAACTGATGGATGGACTTACGGCTTGCTGGTTACGTTGTACGTAACTAAGGCCACACCGTCCACCTCGTTCACGATTCGGCGTGACACGTTCATGAGGAAGTCCATGCTGAATGGATAAGCCTCGGCAGTCATGAAATCTGTCGTTCTCACGGCTCCTGTAAATCCGTTAGCACTTAAGGGATCTAGTGTAGTCAGGGCCAGATTATGAATTGGAGATACTTACGAAGGATGATGATATATCCCTCTTGGCGTTGGTCACCCTATTTCACCAGTCATTAATAACACATAGAGGGGTGGAAAGGAGGGGGGGGGGGGGGGGGGGGGGGGGGGTTAGTGTACTTACCATAACGCCGACAGCCTTGTTCGTGTCAAGTCCAGCGTAGGCTTGACTGATTTCATTATACAGACCCGCCTCCCTGATCATACCGATGAAAATCTGTTGGACATAAGCAATTGTGCCCACGATTCAAGATATGCAACATGGACTCACATGATCAGCTTGTCTGGCGATCCTAACCCGGTCAGGCGTGACTTCTCCTATGATTCTAATCGCAATTCCTGGGCCAGGAAAGGGGTGTCTAGGAACGTTATTAGCCACAGATCTTCGCATTCTTGTTACTGCATGGAATTGGAAGAGAAAAACATTGATTGAATTTTTTTGAGATGGTCACATACCGCATCACGAGATCCTCGTGAACACCGAGCTGTCGGCCGAGCTGTCTCACTTCATCCTTAAATAGCTCGCGTAAAGGTTCAATGAGCTTTAGACCTTGACCGTCGATCATCCGCTGGGGTAGACCTCCCACGTTGTGATGTGTCTTTTGCAGTTAGCAGAGAATTTCTTGGTCAGTTTGGGTGCTAGGGATCCTCTTACCTTGATAGTCTGCGAAGGTCCCTTGAAGGAGATGCTCTCAATGACATCAGGATATAGTGTCCCTTGGAGGAACTTTTAAACATTAGGAGTCAGTAAATCTTCCTTCAATTGAAATAGGCCATTTTATGGCCAAAGATCTTGGCTTACCCATTCAACCTTTCCTGCGTTGGGAGTGTTTTCAGCCTTTTTCTCGATCTTGAGAGCCTCCTCTTCGAAAATGTCGATAAAAGTGTTGCCGATGAACTTCCGCTTCTTCTCTGGGTCTTCGGTCCCTTTCAGGCCATCGAGAAACCGTTGCGATGCATCCACCACGGTAAGGGAGATCCCCAAGTGCTCGGCGAGCGTCTGCTTGACTTGCTGACACTCATTCATACGCATGACGCCGTTGTCGACAAGCTACTCAAAATCAATATTAGAAACGAGTCAAAAGGAGGAATCTCGACTTCAAACACGTACCACAGCGTGAAATCGCGACCCGATCGCTTCTTTGAGCAACTTCGCGGCAACGGTTGAATCAACGCCACCCTTCCGCAGTTAGTGTCTATCGGTACGGGGGAGATCTGAAGACATACAGATACAGCTCCAATAACCTGAGCTTTGGGACCGACGAGATTTCGGATTCGAGTGATTTCTTGGTCGCAGAAATTCGACATGGACCAGTTTGCTTTGGCTATGGCATAGTTAGTATTGGCATGGACTGGCCTTCTGAAGGGTCATATTCTTGACAATCGATGCGCAGCTTTTAGGTCTAATTACTTACCTCCACAGATTCTAACTGCAAAGTTTCGCAACAGGTCCTTTCCTCGTGGCGTATGGGTCACTTCGGGATGGAATTGGATCCCGAAGATAGGCTGTTCCTTGTGCGCAATGCCAGCGAATGGTGAATTCTGAGTCGTGGCAATCGTGCAGAAGCCTTCGGGTAGTTGGTTCAATTTATCTCCATGAGACATCCAGCTATTTTCATGTCAGAGTTACTCTTGAGTGCCATATAAGTTTGCGTTGAGTGGCACTAGCTAGATCATAGCAAAACAATTCAGCTAAGGAAATGGTAAATCTTACACTTGCATAGCATCTTCCAAGCCCTCAAAGAGTCGATCAACAGGGCTGTTGTGGCGCTGTGACATAATATTTGCCTGGCCGTATTCGCGCTCGTTTGAGCGTGCAACGTTCTCTTTGGAGAGTCTCCAGGCAATTTCCTGCATGCCGTAGCAAACTCCTAGAATAGGCACACCAAGATCGAAGAAGGCTGGGTCGGCGTGAGGAGCATCCGCATCATATACGCTGTACGGTCCTCCCGACAAGATAATTCCCTTTGGCTTGAAGGAAAGCTCGCTTAGCTTGGTTGTGCATGGCAGCATCTCGCTGTACAGCGACAGGCCTCTGAGACATCTCGTGATGAGATGGGAATATTGACTTCCAAAGTCAAGAACCAAGAGAGTCTGAACATTTGGTATTAGCCCCGGTCTTCAAACATGGAGGATTGATTTAAAAGGGACATGAAGAGGAGGCCAAAAATATTAGAAGTATCGAGTTATAGCAGTGACTCACGTCGAAGGTCTGGTGAGGCGCCTCGGCCTGCTCGATGGTGGCAGACATCTTGCCCAGCGTTGTTTCTAAGTGTGAGGGACGTCAAGGAAGTTAGGAAAGCAGAGATGGAATCCAGCAGCGTAAACAAGTCAAATTCACTGATACGGTAGTCGTGAAGTGACGATAGTGGAATAGAGAGCGTCTTGACGATGGGCGATGGTGTTGATGGTTAAGAAAAATTTAACCCCACCACCCCACCAAAGCACGATAAGATAAGGTAAATGTTTGCTTGCTAGCTGTAAACCGAGAAAAATCTAAAATTTACTTGGGAACTTCCTACTACAACTTCTACAATTTTCAGAGCCATGAGGTAAGCTCTTTCATATCACAACTCCTATACTTCCTTCACGAAACGGGTCGAGTATAACATCTCAAGCTTTTATCTTAGCCTGTGGTTGAGGATCCACAACCAGCAAGCTCGTGGGGTTCTCCAGCTCCATCGAGTATGTCGGACGACTGAGGAGTTGGATATATCTCAATAAGATCGGCTACCTCGTATATAGGAAATAACAAGGGACATATCTATCGGGAGTGAGCTTTTCTTCTTTTCTTGATGAGTACCATATGTTCTCATCTTATGATGCAGGTTGGTTCTTAAGTGTATAACACGTACCGGTACCCCTTATTTGTCACGAACCCAACCTTGGAAACCAGGTGTCCGGTGTCAAACCGTGAAGCAGAAACTGAAGTTGACGTTGTCAGGTATCACACTCTAGTCTTACTAAGTAGGTATTTATCTTAATAAGAGCATTTCAAATCTCTTGGAACTGCCTATCTCCCTTGGTATTTCAAGTCTCCTGAAAATTAAGTTCCCACCCACATCGTCGAGCTCGCTGGCTCATCCCCTGGCTCACCCGCCCTTGATGCATACACGAGCCGAATACGCTCGCGCAATACGGGCCATATATGATTCGAAAGGATATTGCGAGGAAGCGGGTCGGGAAGGCTTGCTCAGGTGCTTTAGATATAACTCCACTGCAATGAAGGGATATATTACACTTTATCTTACCCCAGACTATTGGACGTATGAGAGTGGTCCATTATTTTCAACGCTTCAAACAAGGAACCGCTCGGCTTGTGCTGCTACGGAAAGCGTTCTGAAAGTTTTCCCCTTCTGAGTCCGGTATGCCATAGTGTCTTTTGATTAGAGACAGCTAAAGAATGAGGGTCACTGATAAGCCGTAATGACTATCATAAGCTTCTAGGGTCAATGGGAGTGAGAAGATCAAGTAAGAAGATCAACAAACCCCCGGATGACCGTTTGCGATACTGATAGACTGAGGGGAGAATGCGGCTAAGTACTACCGCGAACCCACCGCCAAGCTCGCGCTGGCCTCCCTCGTGTAGCTTTTCGTCATTAAGATCAACGTTAAGGTTCCCCGGCATTGGAAAAAGTCTGAGGGGAACCCGGGCGCAACCTTGTCCGGGATGAAGGACCAGGGTGTCTTTACCGCGAGCCCACAGGCCCATCACCCATTCCAGGCTAGAAAGAGCTTCAACTCTTTTTTCCGGAAACGTCATTGAAGCTATCAACTCGGTGCTACCGCAATACACGGCCTGAAATTAGCTAGGGTGGGAAAGATATGCATCGTGACAGAGCAAAGTTGCAATGCCATGCCGGCCCTGCATTATCGGACATTTTAGGTTGCGTGCTGGGAGGAGCACATGTCGTGTGCGACTCCTTGCTGAGAGGGTGAGAGAGTGAGCTAAAAGGTTGAGATAGACAAGAGAGAGGACTAAGACACACAGAGAGAGAGAGAGATAGCACACGATATCTATAAAAGCTTGAGGGTTTAAAGTTGAGCCAAGCGCCCACCTCTCACGCTTCCCACTCCCTTCTCACACCCTCAAGGTCGTCTGGGTATTGCTAGAAAAGTCTTATTTCTGGGCTCTCAGACCTTGACTCGCCCCTTTTGCCTTTCCACGGACAGTATAGAAGCCTACCCACAAACATCGCCCTTCGCTGTAGTCCCTACATCTACTTGACTAAAGAACACCTTAATTCACACACACGATGAAGTTCCTCGGTGCCCTCCTGACGGCGCCTCTCGCCGCGCTCGCCGCCCCTATTCTGGAGGCGCGAGGCGAAGCCATCCCCGGCAGATGGATCGCCGTCCTCAAGCCCGAGCACTCGACCGAGAGGGTTCTGAGCTCCGTCACCGACATCCTCGGCGGCGCGACCCCCAAGCATAGCTACCAGATCGGCAGCTTCAAGGGCTACTCGCTCTCGGCCTCCGACTCCCTGATCAACTCCATTGCCGACCTCGACGAGGTCAGTAAAAGAAACCTGATAGGATTTTTATAAAGCACCGAACCATCTGACATCCCCCCCCTTCTAGATCGCGTACGTCGAGCCGGACGTCAAGGTCAGCACCGCGTCCCTGGTCTCCCAGAGCGTGGCGCCGTGGGGCCTCGCCCGGATCTCCAGCCGGGAGCCGGGCGGGACCGAGTACCGGTACGACGAGAGCGCGGGCGAGGGCACGTACGCGTACATCATCGACACGGGCATCTTCGTCGACCACCCCGAGTTCGGGGGCCGCGCGTCGTTCGGCGCCAACTTCGTCGAGGGCAGCGCGGACGCGGACGAGAACGGCCACGGCACCCACGTCGCCGGCACCGCCGGCTCCGAGACGTACGGCGTCGCCAAGAAGGCGAACCTCGTCGCCGTCAAGGTCCTCGGCGCCGACGGGTCCGGCGCCGTCAGCCAGGTCATCGCCGGCCTCCAGTGGGCCGTCGACGACGCTACTTCGAAGTCGCGTAAGTTCGCTCTCGCTCTCGCTCGCTCTCTCTCTCTCTCTCTCTCTCTTAGACATCAACCCATCTTGCCACTTTTAGATCCGGTCCCGGCTGACGGAGAAACACTTCAGGAATCGGAAAGGCGGTAGGCAACATCTCGCTCGGCGCCCTGCGCCTGCTCGCCTCCTCCGTCAACGCCGCCGCCGCCGCCGCCGTCGACGCGGGCCTGTTCCTGGCCGTCGCGGCCGGCAACGGCAACCTCGACGCGTCGCTCTTCTCGCCCGCGTCCGAGCCGACCGTGTGCACGGTGGGCGCGACCGCCGCCGACGACGCCCGCGCGCCCTTCTCCAACTTCGGCGACCTCGTCGACGTCTTCGCGCCGGGCGTAGACATCGTCTCCACCTGGAACAACGGGTCCACGGGCACTATATCTGGTACTTCTATGTCCACCCCGCACGTCACGGGGCTCGCCGCGTACCTCCTCGCGCTCGAGGGGCCCCGAGACCCTGTTGCGCTGTGCGGCCGCATCCAGGAGCTGGCTACGCCTGACGTCGTGACTGACGCTGAGTCCGCGAACAACCTGCTCGCGTATAATGGACAGGCGAAGTAAGGCGTGTCAGGGGAAGAAGTCGGGACCGGGAAGACGGTGTTGTCGGTGCCGTTGACAGACAGGCAGACAGATGGGGTACAGCGAACGAATGATGGATGTTTGTTGAAGGAGGGAGGCTTTGCATGCGCTTAAGGTTTAGGATATACATTAGGTATACATATGCATATGCATCATCTCGTGATGTTTTTTTCTAGAACCTGGGTAGCGAAATCTTAATTTATTTTAGTCAATCAATGGATCTAAAGCCCGTGTTGTTGTTATTGTTGCTATTGTTGCTGCTGTTGTTCCCCCTCGGGCACGAGCATGCCGTGCATCCCCCTGTACGGCGCAGGCTCGGCAGGCTTCCACCCGCTCCGCTGCAGCAGCGTCTCGTCTTGGAGCTGGAAGACTTGGACCTGCAGCGGCCGGCAGCACTTGACCATCTCCTTCTCGCTGTCGGCTCCGAAGCCCCAGAGTGATAGGTCGCCGCCTGGGCAGGTGCCTTTTGGGGGGGCGTTAGCAGATAAAACTGGTAATATTTAAGTAGTAAGGCTTAAGGCTATTGAGGATTGGGTAATAGGGGTTTCATTGGTTAAGAGCATAGGAATGGGAGCGGGAAGAGGATGTCTTACTCAAGGCCATCAGAATGTCCTGCTCGGCTAGAAATTCGATATAATCCCCCTTCTGGGCCGGGCACGGATTCATAAAGTAGCGGCCCTGCTCGTCCAGGCCCGTGACCTGGAATATGTTGATGACGTCGTGCACGTCGCCCTCGCTCATGCCGAAGGGGAGCACCGCGCGCGCGAGGTTGGACCGGCAGTGGAAGTCGTACCCCCTGCCCGAGAGCACGCTCGAGATGTAGCCGTCGCAACCCGTCCCCAGCAGGTCGTGGACGCGCCCGCCGTGCTCGTCGACACCGTACCACGACAGGCTGTCGCCGACGATGGTGACGAGCGGGCGCATGTAGGGCAGGCAGGACCACAGCCTGTCGTACGTCGAGACGTGGGACGCGTAGAGCTGCTTCGTGCGCGCCGCCCAGAACTTCTCGCGCGGGTTGTGCGCATTCCAGATATTCAGGTCGCCTTTCATTGTTCGTACGCATGTTAGTCATGACTACTGCTTCGCGACTGGTAAGACTCGTAAAGCTTTACTTTACTGTACGCTACACATACCGACCTGTGGACCCTCCGGCGTGCTAATTCTCACGATTGACCCGGCGGGAGCTTTCCATGCCCTTCCGGACCTGATCGGAAGCACGAACTCTTCGAGTAACGCGCGGGGGGCTGTCGCGATAGAGGCATACAAGTCTTTGTCGACCGTTAGAGGCGACCCGGTTACGGGCAGGTATGCCGGTTTCGGCTTCGGAATCGGCTTCCGGGCCTTGAGACGGGCTTCGGCTTCCTCTGCACTGATGGACATGGTAAGGGATATAAAATTCCGGATGGAATTAGGATGAACGATATATGTTGCTTCTTCGCGCCGCGTCGTTCCAGAACGCTGCGTAGACTATATCTCGGTAGATGGGAACTCTTAGATGTTAGATGGTGCAATTTGCGTATCTTATGAAGCAGTGCGGAGTAGCGAATTCTAACAACGAATTAGTCTGAATATAGGCCCCCCTTTTTATTTCGAATGCCGACATACCAAGATTAGAACATTTCCGTCTTGCTCGACTCTTATCAAATTTCTGTATGTCATAGTAACCTATTAAGATAGTATCAAGTTAAAAAGATGTACGTTTTACATAATCTTTAGCGTTGCTGCTCATCTTGTCAACAAGTTCACGATAGTGTCGATCGAGTTACCCACCAATAGACGAGCCTGTTACTTAACCACTCGCATACTCTTATCAAGCACTCCGCAGTTCTATCGTGTAGGTCGATACTTACACCGGCATAGCAGAAGACTATCAACGAATAGCATTTCTTCGAAATCTTACCAAGGTGACTCTCAATATATGGGAATAGTAAGGGGTTGGTTCGAATCTTAAACATATCGCGAGATTACCGAGTAGTACGCGAATAATCCTCCAACGACGTTGTATAGGGTGGTTTAAATCATTCGTTCTATACTTAGAACTTGGATTTAAGATAGAAATGTCTAATGGTAGAGTTCTACCTGCGACAGGACGAAAGCACCATGCATACTGTCACCTTTCAGACCAACAAGTCGTGGATGTAACGCCTAACTCCGACCGTTTGGTTTTCATTATTAAAAATTTATCGCCGTGTAAGTGGATTTGATATGGCTGGATTAATACCTGTCTCATGTGGGTAGAGACCATTGCTAAAACAGCTGCTGTCAAATAGTAAGGCTCGTGAATGTCAGTCATTAATCTACCTAGGCATTGTTCGTTTTGGAAAGCGAACGCGAAGAGGGGATACTATATCCTACGCTTTAAAAAACACCGGTTACCCCGACGCCGGCCGAATCAGATGGTGGATTTGCTCGTAAAGTAATAACAGCTAAATGCAACCGTCTCATTTGCGGTCCTGAACGGCCCGGGCTTGTATGAATGTACTGGGTGGTGAAAAGGTTGAGTAGGAGTGCCACGCCAATCGCGTCGGTACTATATTGACATCGTCTGTGACGAGATTGAAGTAGGAATCGCTCAAGGTAATAATTGTGGCCGGTAAGTTCGTGTTCATCGCCAGAAACGTGTATACCTCTGATTTTCCTGAGCATCCTCTAAATAACTCAATCTTAATAATCGATCACGCCTCCGCTGCTGAAGGATGCGGTTGCGTGACCCAATGGGTAGCTTTTGCTTCAGCTTCAGGAATGGCCTTTGACGGAGCTGCTCTTTCGCCGCATTGCAACGCTATAGCCGAGTTGTGACAGGCGAATACGTTGAAAAGTGAACGGTAATACGATCATTCAACGTTCTCTCTAGTAGAAAGACTTTATAGTAATATCTTCTTTGAGGCTGAAATATGGATTGTATCACCTTCGTACTTCTGTGTTAAAGGCACTTGACAGACTTGACAGGATCTGAAGGTTAAAAAAATGACCTCGGGAAATGAGACTTATTACGTAGGTGGTAGAAGATAAGATCTAAGAGGGTACGTACCTATCTAGATCCAGGGGTAGCTCCTTAGGGAATGAATGCAATGCATGGGTTTGGCTTTTAACTCCGCAGCGCGTGGCTGCGTGTAGCGTGGCAGGTAGGTGCCTTGTAAAGGAGGGCAACTTACATAACGTAAGTCCCTCCAATAACTTTTTTATTTTAAACAAAAGTTGGATGCAGCAACGACTTTTCCGGGCACACCGTCGTCCTTCTCTTACTATGGCTGCCCTCGGCTTCTTGGGCTTCTTACCGCACACAGGAATCGACTCGGGATCGAGAGCATCGCAGAATATCGGGGAAGTCCCATCGCAAACTGCCCCAAACCGCGGCAGGAATTCATCAAAATGGACAAGCTCCCGCCAGAGATCCTGATCCACATACTCGACTACACCGTCGTAGCCCATTACAGCAACAAGAACAACCTCCTGCAGCTGCGCACAACCTGTAGGCTGTTCGACGAGGTTCTGAAGCCCTACGTCCTGAAGACGCTCCAGTTGGAATTCACCCGCCTGGATAAGGGCTACCGGGCGCGGAAACCCCTAGACGACGATGCCTTGGCCCGGATAGGCCCTTTTTGCCAGGCGCTATATGTCGATATGATGGTAGTGAGAGATGACGGTATGCTTGCCCTCTCCAACTACACCCGGTTGACGAATGCATAGGCTAAGACACGAGCGGTGGTGACGTCGCAGGCGAGGTTAGGTTCCTGGGCGAGATGTTCTCGCAGATTCCCACCATGGCCAGGTTCGTCGAGGAGCTGCAGGACGGCTGGTGCATGAACGAGGAATCCTTCACCGAGATCGACTACAGGCGGCAGCTGGCCTTCATGCTCGAGCACACGCCCAACGTCGCGGCCGTCAAGCTGAACCTGCCCTTCCAATTGGTGTCGCCGGGCCAGTATCGCGCCTCCACCATGGTGCTCGGGAACACCTTCGCGGCCTTGGCGCAGCGGCCCGAGGAGTCCGAGACCCTCAAGACCCTAGTGTTGGAGAACCTGTCAGACATCTCAGTCGTCAGCCTGTGGCGCAACCCGCAGGACGTCAAGAACATCATAGGCGCGTTTGGCGACCTGCGCCGCTTGTTCTTGTCCATCCGGCGCAACGACGAGGAGGACGGCCAGGCCCACTCCGTCAACTTCCGCAACCGCCTGTGGGAGATGATCAGCAAGGCCGAGAAGCTCGAGAGCCTGTGCCTCGTCGACCTCGACACCGAGGAGAAGCGCCATCGGGACGTCAAGACGTCGTCGCAGCGCGACTGGACCCTCGAGGACTGGCAGTTCCGGTGCATACCCACGATCCGCCGGCCGCCCCGGTCGGTGCTCCCGCACCTGACGTTCCTGGAGCTGCGCCAGGTCGAGGTCATGGGCTGCGGCCTGCTGTCCATGTTCAAGTGCTTCGGCTACTCGCTGCGGGAGCTCTACCTGGACGGCGTCTACCTCAAGACGGTGTACAGCGCCGACGCGCCCCAGGACGTCAACAAGACGCTCTGGATCGGCCTCCCCAACGTCCGGCCGCCCCTCAACCACCGCTGGGTCGCGACGTACCTGCGCCAGATCCGCGTCCAGCTGCGCGTGTGCCGCGTCGCCAACCTGGGGTACGACCAGTACGTCATGGGCGAGGAACTACTGGCAGAGCATAGTAATAGTAGCGGCGGCAGTAGCGGCAGCGGCGCGGCGACGTACGACCTGGCGGACCCGTGCGGGCTGTCGCGCAGCCTGGAGCAGCGGTTCGTAGAGGTGGCCATGGGCGTCGAGCAGCCGGCGACGGCGGACGGCGCGGCCGTAGTGTACTACCCGGAGGAGGAGTCGCAGGAGGCATGGGCGCTGGCTCAGGGCGCGCGCCCTGCAGGCAGTAGCAATAGTAGTGGCGGCGGCGGCCAGGTCCTCCGGACCGAGGACTGGCACGCGACCTTTTACCTGGCCACCCAGCGCAACCCGACCTCGGCCTGGCAGCGCTCCATCGACGGCCACTTCCCCAACTGCAACCAGTATACCCTCAAGGCCCTGCACAGCTTCGCCGACGCCGCGCACCGCGGCATGACCCTGCTCAACCAGACGGCCGACGACGAAGCTCTTTAGAGGGATGCTTTCCATGTTAAAGCCAACTGTTATAGTAGGCATCTAGGTATGTGCCTAGGCGTCCGAGTATAAAATTTAGGCGGGATATGAATGAGGGGATGGATGGATGGATGGATGAGCGAACGAAGGAATAGGCTCCCGGATAGATTTTCCCTACATAGAGCATGTTACGAACCGGGGCCGGCTCGTTATTAATATACCCTTTTCCCGCCCGCGGCCACGACCGTCCTTTTTTTCCCTCTATCTCTTGTTCCTCTATTTCTTGTTTTCTTCGATGATACCTACCATGTTTAGAAACATATTGCGGTACAATAGATAGGCATACATAGATACATGTCCTAGAAGAAAGAGGAGTCGCATTTTTCAGCTTTCCGTGGACGAAATCTTACTCATCCCCCGAGGCGAGCTCGGAAAGAAAATGTGTCGTAAGCTCTAGCATATATCACACCGCAGATCCGGCCCATATCGAGACAAACGAAGCCCTTCGGAAGGATTCGCGGAAATCTTAAAAAAAGTCCCATCTACGCATCTTAGGATATTCTCTCCGTCCTAGGATATTCTCTCCGCGTCCTACGATATCATATTTTCGCAGCTGCCTAATTCACTAAAGTGCGCGCATATAATTAAATATGTGGGGGGAATCATGGAATTTTCATTCATCAACCTACTCGACTCTGCGGAATCTGTGCAAGCTGCTGCAAAAATGTACGGAAGGGCAGGGCAATAGTAGTAGGAGCGGTAGCTCGGAGAACTACCTACATATGTAGAAGGGGTAGAAAATAGGTGTACTCGTCCGATATCCGTTCCACCACCTGTCGGATCCTATCGAAACACCCTAGTCAGGCAGGGAGACTATCGGCGGTTATTGACCATCCCATAGGGGGGCCTCGCTCCCCCCTTCTCCCAAGAAACAGCTGGAATATCCACACATTTTCTCTGCTCTATTCGCGACTCCAAGCCCTTTTTGTGCCAACTGGAACGTCGAAGAAATATGAACAACCTGGGGAGTACCGGGGTTTGTACAACAAGAATAGGACTCCAACGGATGGGGGGAAAAAACCTAAGGGGGAGGGTGGGTATTATACGCTCGACGCAGAAAAAAGCTTAGTATTCGGCCTCCGTCTCGTCCGGCTCGAAGCTATCCGCCGCAACCTCCTCGTAGTCCTTCTCGAGGGCGGCCAGATCCTCACGAGCCTCGGAGAACTCGCCCTCTTCCATACCCTCGCCCACGTACCAATGCACGAAGGCGCGCTTGCTGTACATGAGATCGAACTTGTAGTCCAGACGAGACCAGGCCTCAGCGATGGCGGTCGTGTTGGACAGCATGGAAACGGAGCGATCGACAGATGCGAGACCGCCGTCCGACGGCGACGCGGTAGGAACAGCCATGGGCTTCTGGTAGTTGATACCTAGCTTGAAACCAGTAGGGCACCACTCAACTAGGTTGAATGAGGCCTTAGCCTTCAGAGCTGCGATCGCAGCGTTGCAGTCGCGCGGGACAACATCGCCACGGTAGAGGAGAGCCACAGCCATATATTTGCCGTTCCGGGGATCGCACACAACCATCTGGTTGTTGGGCTCGAAGCCTAAAGTTGGTGTTAGATAACTAAGAGCTCTTGACCTAAAGGCTATTAAATGACTTACACTGGAAGGTCAGGTCATTGACCTTGAAACTCTCATGGGCACTCTTGGACGCCGAGATAACGGGTGCGTAGCTGATCAGGGGGTAGTGGATACGAGGGTATGGAACCAAGTTGGTCTGGAACTCGTTCAGATCCACGTTCAGAGCACCGTCGAATCGGAGAGACGAGGTGATAGAGCTGACGACCTGAGCAATCAGACGGTTCAAGTGCTCGTAGCTCGGACGAGGGATGTCGAGGTTACGTCTGCAAATGTCGTAGACAGCTTCGTTGTCAACCAGGAAGGTACAGTCCGAGTTTTCGATGGTGCTGTGAGTCGATAGAACGGCGTTGTAAGGCTCAACAACAGCCGTAGAGACACGGGGAGCCGGGTAGACGGCAAACTCGAGCTTGCACTTCTTGCCGTACTCGGTAGAAAGGCGCTCGAGGAGGAGAGCGCCAAAACCGGAACCGGTACCACCACCGAACGAGTGGAAGATCAAGAAACCTTGAAGAGAGTTGCAGTTGTCTTGGGGAAAAGGTAAGTAAGGTTCAAGAGAACAATAGTTATTCGCCCTAAGAGCATAGTCCCTTACCTGCAACGCGTCGAATTCGGTCGAGGCAGTTGTCGACCATCTCCTTGCCGATGGTGTAGTGACCACGGGCATAGTTGTTGGCGGCATCCTCCTTTCCACTGATCAGAAGCTCCGGGTGAAAGAGCTGGCGGTAGCTACCCGTGCGAATCTCATCGATGGGCGAAGGGTCCAAGTCGACGAAGATGGATCGGGGCACGTGCTTGCCACCGCTGGTCTCGGTGAAGAAGGTCTCGTAGGAACCACCATCGAGGACGTCCTTTGCGTTGGGGTCAGGACGACCATCTGGTCCGAGACCGTGCTCGAGAAGATACCTAAGGTGTTTGGGTCAATCCAATGGTTGTTGCGTATTGGGCTACTTGGCAGTCTGGCGAAGCGGTGAATGACTTACAGCTCCCAAGCGCTGTTACCGAGCTGGGTACCAGCCTGGCCCAAATGAAGGTGTAGAATCTGAGTAGAGCATCGTGTCAGCGGGATAGTTGAGCAAGAGGCAAGTAGGCGTATCAGCAAGTTTTAAGAATACATAATCGCATATCTACGACGAACATGTCTTGTATATAGGGCGATTGAAAGATGGTAATGAACTTGTGTGCGTAACAAGGGGGGTGGGATAGGAAATGGTGGACAGCGACTAGGGAATCGTGTATAGAAGCTCTGGATGACTTACCTCGCCCTTCATGATGAAATAGTAGTATCAGAGTCTGGAGGCTGGAAGACCGCGACTACAATTGGAGTCCTATCTAGAGGAAAGAAGCAGGTCTGAAAGGATGCGCACAGCGCTGGTGGTTCGAAAGATTGAAAAAGGAGGTGTGGGTTAAAAGATTGGACAGGCCTATGTTGGTTTTTGTGTGGTGCAACTGGTCAACTGGTCAACTGCAGGTGGTCGGTCCCTTGCCAGTTCTGCCAGTCTGCCAGGTGCAAAAGCATTGATCAATGAGAATGAGAATGAGGGGCAGGTTTCAGGGGTTGTCCAATAATTTACTGCCGTGGGGACATGCTACATGACCTAGCTGCGTCGCTACAGCGCTACAGCGCCTTAGATCCAACCGTCATGTGAAACCTTTCCCTTTTGCTGGTGATGGAGGGGCAGCTAACGGGGTAGTACCGGGGTAACTTTTATAGCATAGTTACATGATGGTCAAGTATTAATACACGTATCCTACAGCTGGGAAATACTACAGACAAGAGTACTCTTCTGCACAGCAAAGGATCGACATGGTCTCTCGAAACGGCTGCACTTTAAAATGCAAGCCAACTTGGGCCAACATTCACACCGCTCTATCAGAAACGCCAGAAACAAAGCAGATGTGACAGGGGCTTGCTAGTTCTGTAGAACAACTAACCCTCATCAGCATAGTCTTGGTTTTAATGCCAGCTGGCCATGATTCTCATTGGAGCGATATTCAAATGCTTAGGTAGACTCTGCTATGAGATGCATGCCATTCCATCGCAAGTAGTCTATTAGGGCCTACCTCATAGATACCGACCTGAGCTGGGTAAGCTTCTGGATACCTATCTACCAGGTAAGTGTCTATGAATTCTGGGGTATCAACGACAGCTGGGCTGTTAGGTAATTATCGAGGGAGTATACGTCCTACAGTCAGTCTACTGAGGTTGTGATACTCTACTTCTACTCTACTTTGCCCCCTTCTTCCTCCATTCAGCCGCTCTCTTGGCACCTCGATTCTTGGTCTTTGCCTTGACTACACCTTTCTTCCCCTTGTCCTTGCTGACCTTCAAGTCTTTAGGTTTGGCATCCCTCGAGCTGGCTCTACGGCCCTCAAACACAATTTGCTCTGGTGTCTTAAGGACTACGTTTTCCGCCCCGTCGTTTCTCTGTTTAGTATATTTCTTTTCGTCCTTAAATCCATGCCGCTGTCTTGCGGCGCCGGCTCGGCCTAAGAGCTTTCCAGCCCTGCCAGCCTGGGATAACTGTTCAGGGGTTGCCTTCGGTCTGTACTTCGTGCTCTTCGACTTAGCTTCACGGCCATTCGAAATCTCAAATTTAGATTTCACGGTCCGTTCCATAGCGAGCGCCGTCTTACGTGGATCCTTGGCACGGGATACACGCAGTATGCGTGGTAACATGGGAGGGAATTTCTTGCCCTCCAATAATAACGCGGATTCGACGTCGTTGCCGTCGTAGAATTGTACGTAGGCGAAGCCCTTGCCAACGCGAGTTTTGGGATCTCGGGGAACGCGCACGCTCTCCACCTTGCCGGCATGTTTACCGAAAGTCTGCCACAACCCTTCTTCGATATCTGCTGGGACCTTTGTGCGTTTCTTGGTCGTTGTTTCACCCTCAGCAGTCGTATTGATGACGGTTTCATCGTCGACAAAGCCTAGGTTACCGACGAAAACACATCTTCGGTGGTCCACTGGTGTGGGATGGGCTACACTGTCCACTCGCATATGTCTATCGAGAACAACGGTACCATTAAGGGCTTTAAGCGCAGCCCGTGCGGCCAGAGGAGTTGAGAAGACGGCATAAGCGTTAGTGGAGTGCGTAGTGGCGGACATAACAGACTTGGTGATAAATGAGGCGCGCTTCGGCATCGCGCCAGTGGAATAGGCAGTCGAACGGAAACGTATCGATTCGACCTTGTGTGGTCCGCTAGCCGAGTCCAGTTCCGACAATGGAGATGAAAGGTGAGAGATCAACAGCTTTTTGGCTTTAGAAGAGGTGATGGCCTCGGTTGAGACATTGCCGAGGAAAAGAGTGCGATTCGCCTTGTCAAGTTCCACGTCCTCATGACCTTCAGCTTTCTGGAGAAGAGATTCGTGAACTAGCGGAGTCTCGTCTTCTTCAGAGTCCTCTGCTTTGTCGGACGCCGCACCGTCTATGGCCTGGCCAGCTTCGTTTTTACGGCGCTTATCGGAGCGCGCATCTTCTCTTTCTGTCTCCTCGGCTAGCTTGCGCATGTAATTGCCTTCCAAATCATCATGCTCATCCTTCCGCTTTCTTTTACGATCCTTATGTGCTACCGGTAGCACTTCTGTAGGCTCTGGATCTTCAGATGCTACTTCTTTATCTTCTAGTGAGAGGTCTTCCTCTTCAATGTCACCCTCGATCTCGCTCAAGGATTCGTCATCTACTTCTTCGCTCTCTTCACCATTGTCTTCTTCGTCCGAACCAGATTCGATATCTTCCGAGTTCCGTGAAGGTTTTCTTTCTTTTGGTGGAGGCAATTCCGAGTATCGACTTTTCGAAGGAGCTTGTACGGGTCCAGCCTAATGCGACTGAATGTGAGTTTTCCGACCCTCTCACTATCATGGCAATTGACTTACACTGCTTGTGAATAGAGCATCGAGGGTGGGGTCGATTGCTTTTGTTGAAGCTGCTAGGCTAGGCTTTCTAGTTTTGGTTATTATGTGATGCTTTCAGAAAGATTGTGAAGGTTGTAATCAACTTACGACTTGGCCATATTTGATGCTTTGATGTGAGTGTCGGATTTATTAGGTATGTTACTGTGACTGACAACAGCACCTATGAAGTTGAGACTAATAATATACTTGCAGATTCAAGCAAGGAAAAAAAAAAGATCTATGCTCTTATCTTATCGTAACTTAGCCAATCATCTGGCATCTGAATACGGCGCCTGGGCGCATGCGCTAGTCGTTATCGATAAACGGGTTTGCTCGGGGTTCCTAGGTGCCGCAGGTAGTACGGTAGCACATAGGCACGTAGCATGTAGCACGTAACATTTAGTGATAGCGATTGGGGTCATTGGGGGTGGTAAATCGGAGTACAGGTACCATGTGCAGCGGCTGGGGGAGCACCCAAATTCGGTCACCTCTGCTGCTTGCTGCTTGCGCGCAAAGCGAACCCTCCCCCATTTCATCAGTCACCTCTTTTTCCTTCTCGACACTGGCACCCAACTCACCAGACACTCGTTTCTTGTAATACAATGTCTACTTAATCGCACAGACCCCTAGTTTGTTCCTAACACCCGGGACTTAAGTCAAGCTTTTAATGTCCTGGTTTGTTTATGCTTCCCTCCATCGTACCAAGAACAGGAATTCGAGCTCTTGAAAACTCCTCCGATCACCTCTACGATCACCACCTCGTCACCTCCCCCCCCCCTAACCCAACCTTCGATCCTACCTACCAATACGACATTATTAAAGAACCCTACGCGTTCAAAATTCCACCACGATGGCGACTGGGGACACGGCGCCCGCGCCGCTTGCAATTCCACCCCCACCGATCGAACCGCTCTCCGACGACGACGGATCAAGCCCGCTGAGCGACGTCGAAGATAAAGACGCCGATCCAGACGACCTACATGAACTAAATAACTCCACTCCTAAACATCGCGACGAGGACCTAAGCTCACCTGACGACCTTTCTGACGCGAACGACACCGAAGCCGAAACTGAGCGTCTCTACGACACCCCCCGAAATCCTACTCGTCACAAGGACGTCGTCCTCGACCGCTCGGCTGACGGGCACATATTTGAACGTACCCCAAGCAAACTGCGACGCAATACTAGAAGAACAAGAGACGGCAAAAACGGGGACGACGAGCCCCTCTCTGAAGATGTGTCAATCGCCTCTAGCCCTCCAGCGCAAGAGACAAAGAGCCCAAATAAGCGCCTTTCGCCCATCCTAGACATCTTAGCAGAAGCGGCAAGCCAAGAAGCTGAGAACAGAAAGCGAAAACGGGCTTCTATGCCCGTCGAGAACTCTGAACCCGCCGAGCCACCACGAAAGCGCACGGGTTCGGTCCCCGCGCCTATTCGACAAGACATGGACGGCGACACACCGATGGCAGACGAAGACGACCCTTCGTCACATACACACAGTGGCGAGCATTCGGCCGACGAGACTACAAATGCCGAAGCTGGCGAAAATGGTGACAAGCATGCCCAAGATCCTCCTTCAGATCAGGAGGTCATACCCAAGAAGCAGACGCGTAGCGGGTCGAAGAAGCTTAAAGCTGCGGAACAAACCGTTGAATCCGACGAACCCCCGAACGGTGTCTCTCGCGCTACCGCGCCTGAAGATGGCGTCCATGCTGCTGAGGACGACCATGCCGAGGCGGATGTGGACGAAGAGGCCGAAGCAGCCCACAAAAATGAAGAAGAACGTAAGAAATTACCCAACCATCCAAGACCGATACCATGCGCTGACAGGACCTTACTAGTAGAGAGGAAGAAGGCCGCCTTCGAACAATTAACAGCAATCGAGAAACGATTTACTGCCTTTAGAGACAGGTTCGACTACTCCTTTACATCCCACCTAAGAAGAGCTCCAGTCAACTAACGCTGCTTCAGGCTATATGAGGAACGACTCGAACAATTAAATAAAGAAGAAGCTATGCTACGATCTGATAACCCGACACATCCCGAATATCTAGCTATGATGGAGTGTATAGACGCCCGAAGGGACGAGAGAATACGCGTAGCAGATCGGGAGCTAGAACTCAGCATAGAATCCTTGGAAAGATGTTCGGTCGCTAGACGCGCACAAATTCATTCGCAATTTTTCCAAGCGGTTCGAGAGTCGAGAGAGAAAATATTGGGAGAGCTCGGCCAGCAGTGGTACGATATTCAACACGAGCGCCGAAAGCAAGCCAACAACGTGCCCGAGTTCGGTCTCCGATTCCCTTCGGATCCTACGCAGCGCATTAGGAACGCGCTAGCATACAATAAAGAAGTCTCTATACTATCCGGGGTAGCGAAGTATGAAGGAATGCCCGCTGCGCCGGATATGAAAGGAGCGTCTATGCAGGATCTAGAGGACGATTTCGAAGCCATGAACGTAAGTCACATTGTCCTTGACGAATAACGATATCACCTAGAAATAAACGTTGCTAACTACGGAGTTTTTTCTTATAGAGAAATCGACAACCGGCGCCGCGACATCAGACGCATAGGCCTAACTTTGTAGATTACGGCGGACTACCGTTTGGTCCAAGCCTTGGACCTGCGGGAGAACAGTTTATTGAGCAGACGCCATGGGCAAACCCTAACCACCCATCCAATGCTCACCTTCTCCAACAACGGCAACACCCGGTTCAGCATGAACCCTCTCCCAGCATGCCGCCCGGATCGAAGCGAAACTCACATCAGTCACACCCCTTTTCTGGGGGACCAACATCGCAACCTTCCAACGGTTCTACGAAGGCTCAGAAGAGCGTACCGAGACCGCTTTCCACATCCCCTGAAGTCACGCGAGCTGCGACGTTATTGGAACAAACCAAAGCGCGCAGTATGAAGGCGGCGGCGGATGCTGCTGCTGCTATGAAACACGAAAATGGTCAACCGGTTGGCAGTTTATGATATACATTTGGCCAGGCGGTTATTTTTACGACGGGCTGCATGGCGTAACTCGAGAGGGTCAGACGTGAAGGGGTATGAAGTGGCCGGCCAGGGAGGGTCTGCCACCACCGGGTTGAATACTCTGTGGGATAGGAAATAAGGACGTTATACCCTGTGCATATATTTTGCATTTGGCGTCACGGTTTGCGATAGAGCCCCCCCCCACAACTGGAACACATAAGTGTATGCGTTGCGTTTGTCATATTACGTTTCTCGGAGTCTTCAAAAAGCCGAGGGGAGAAGAGGGATGTGTTATGATACATGTGTATTGTCTATACAGACATACATTTTCACGGCGTTCTAGGGGTGTTTACTGTTCGTTCGAAGACCCGAGACGGGCCACGATACCACCTAGTTTATACTTGCTTGCCGGTAATGGAAGATAAAATTCCATTCTCACATATAAAGTCATTGCCTCCCGCGCCGTAGTGAGCCGTAGATTCCGTGACTTTATCCCGGCTTATTTTTGTTACGTCCAACGCCTCCTCCATGCTTAACTCAACTTAGGAATAGTGTATTCTACTTTTCTCACTTCTTCTCGGGCTGACTCGGCGCATTAGGGACCTTTACATCCTCAAACTCGTCCTGTCCGATGACGCTAATGGTGTACGCATCTGTATATAGACCGTATCAGCAAATCAGTCTCTCTCCTTTCGAGGAGGTATTGGTATCGGCATTGGTAACCACTCACAGACACCAATGGCGAAGGCGGCGACGGCGGACCCCACGACGGCGTTCTTGAAGAGGTACGGTCGCCTAGCTCGGATGAGGGCGGGCGATTGTCTGAATCGTCTATCGTAGTACGAAGAGGTTCCGAATCTGCAAAGGCTATTAGATACCGTAGGACTATATGTAGTTAGGACAGAGATATATACCCAGAAGCCATTTTTTTAATCGTCTCTGCCCGGCCGGGGCGATATCCTATAGTATACGACAAGAAAGTCGAAGATGATGCTTATGTTGGGTTAAGCATGGATCGGTACCGTAGAATGTTTCGATTTGCGCACGATCTTGCCAAGAGGTATTGATATCTGACGATGCCTTAGAGACTAGACGTATCCACCAGCTGATGCTTGATGCTTTGTAGATACTTGGGTACTTGCAGCGTTCTCCACCTATTCTGCAGCATTCCACCTAGACACTGTTCCAAATCGGTACTAGCGTATGCACGGTGACTTATCGGCTAATTGTATAAACCCCTGTAGCCTTGCCTGCTTGCTCGATCTCCGGGTGGCATTTCAAACGGGCGAGCTTTGTTCATTCTCCACGCGAATTGGAGAGCAGCTGCCCGGCTTTGTGAAGCAACTTTCTTCATCCAACGTAGTGAATTAATTTTGCCCGTATCTTTCTTTCTCACAACCTCGTTCCGGTACATTTTCCATCCTTCACCTCGATCGCTTTTTTAATACCTCTAATGGAACAAGTCAGCAGTAATCGATGCTCCTTTTCGTAACTCGGAACATCCTGCATCAGCGGTTAATTGTTCAATGGTGTGGAAAGATGATGCAGACCACCCGGCGATCTTCTAATTGACATCACCGGGCAGACACGAACACACACGATACAAGACGCGACACGGCGGCACACCCGATCGCAACATCTTTATTTGACGTATTCTCAACAACCGCGTTAATTCGTCGCCTACAACCTATACTACTGAACACACAACATATTTATGCTCGCGATTCTATACCTAATTCCCGACAATTAAACAATTAATGGTTTCTCGGTCCTCTACTAGTCACGACACCCCTGATCTCTTTCTTCGGCAGACCGTGGGCCCCCTTGGGTCTACCTAGATAACTTCACTATGGCGACAAGCCAACTCTCCATCAAGGACCAGATCCGCCAACTAGATGATGCGCGCAAGCTCGTTCTGGGCAATGCGGGCTACTATACCCAAGTCATTCAAGCGACCCTTCCTATCATAGGTCCCTCGGCACTGGTCGAGTTCCGACGATGGGGCGCAGACTTCCTCGCCGAAGCCTTTGCGACGCCTGCCATTGCACCTAGTCAAAAGGAAACGTTGTCTCTACTCGTGTTGGAAACCCTGAAGCTATTGTTGGAGGACCCTAACCAAGATGTCTTGGTCCTAAGAGGTGTGATTCAGGCAGCAGCTAGTATATACCCTCTAGCTCTGAGATGGATGTAGGTTCCTGCCCAACTTGCCATTGTAGACTCGTAGATCTCGGCACCCTACATCTGCCGGCAATGCGCCCTTCGCTATGCTCTGATGTGTCTTCCCTGCCGTGATCTGGAAATCATGCCGCTGACCTTTGATCTCGCATTAGCATTAATAACTCCTGGGATTCCCACACGTGGGAGCACATGACTGCCATCAAGACGAGGATATTGCGCATATGGGATAGTGCTCCGCCGACCATACGGATATGCTGTATCAAGTTCGCCCAGCGGGTCGTACTTGCGCAGACGCCGAGCGTCAACCCGGAGCCCAAAGTAAGCCTTTATTCTCTGCCTGCTCTGACTGTCACTAATTTACTAATTTCTCTTTCTATAGCGTGGCGACGTTCTCGACATATCACTTGCCATGGTACCCCCTGAACACCCTATTCTCGACGCTCCTAAGCTCGAGGCTGAGGCATCAGGGCTCTTAGACAGAATGCTTGGAACGCTACAAGACAACAGCAGGTAAGACGCAACTACCGATCGTCATCTAGAGTATACCCGACTGACAGTTATTCTCAGTGATGCGCTAATTGTAGATGCCACACTTAATACACTGTCCATCCTCGTCCGAAACAGACCTGCTACGTCGAACCGCATTCTCAATACGGTTCTTAACTTCAACCCTTTGAAGCTTGCGAATTCGCCCATGACGCCCAAAACGAAGGTCCTAGTAAAGTCTATGGAGAAGACGACGCGAATGCTACTCATGCATTTGTCCAGACGGTAAGGTTGTTGGTGGTCAGCTCTTCTTCGTATTACTGACTTTGGCATAGAAATCCACAAAACCCCCAGATCGGCCGAATATCACAATATATCGATCGACTTATGCGCTCGCGAGCTGAGATTTTTGACGAGGGAAGTCGTAAGAGAGCACTCGTAGAGCAGGCTGATGGGCAGGACACGAAACGCCAGCGAACAGGCACGGTGTCGGCTCATCCGCAAGTTGAGATAACCCCGTTGTCGGCCGGCCCTCATACCCTAGCGGACATCTTTACATTTACTAGCAACGAAGGATTGAAGAACTTCAACGCAGGCGACAACATTCCGGCACCCCTTGCAGCCAAGATCAGCGTGACAACTATTGCCCGTATCGATCCCCAGCTCCTAGATCGGGCCATCCAAGTATGCTTATTCCCCTCCATTCTCGCTCTCAAGTTTGCCTAACCAAGATGTAGGGTGTACGAGATCGCTTGGCAGCTCTATATGCGGTTCAGCAAAAACCACCAATCAACCCCGAAACGACACCACTGGATGTCGAGGACGAAGATGATGATTACGAGCCGGACTATTACGCAGCAGAGGATACGGAACAAATCCTGAACAAGCTCGATTCTTCGCCTGCCGATGAGCGACGCGAATTGGAAAAGCCAGTATTGGGTGGGCTGGCGTTACCGTCATTCCGTCTACCACCGCCTCCGACCCTAAATCCAGACCAGGCCGCAGCTGTGGGACAAAGGTCGATTACTAGAGTGTTCAGCACCATGCGAACCCTTGAGGATCCTACCATCAAGAAGGCCAAGGCAGGCATGAATAGGCTTGCCGCGAGTTCATACGATCAGAGCTCCTGGATCACCGTAATTACTCGCATAGCAACTCGGACGGGTGGTGTACTTGAGCTTTTCCTCCCCGACGAGGATGATGATTCCAAGGGCCGTCTCCGTCTGAGTGATTCCATCCGAGAACAACTCTTCAACTTTGTTCTAGAGGATTTCCGGAAGCGAATCGATGTGGCCGTGTCGTGGTTAAGCGAGGAATGGTATGACAACGAATTACAAAAACGAGCTGTGTCGTCGTCGCCTTTCCGCCATGAGGCCCCAGCCAACTACGAGAAATGGGCCCTTCGTCTCTTAGATGGCTTTTTACCTTACCTTCACGCGCAGGACAAGGTCCTGACACGATTCCTCAGCGAGCTACCAGAACTCAGCGCAGCTATGCTCTCACGAGTTAAGACTCTATGTCGAGACCCGAGCTTAGTGACTCTTGCAATCACCAGTCTGTACTACTTGGTAGTGATGCGACCGCCGGTTAGAGATATTGCGCTGGATGCGATCCAGGATATCTGGACGGATTACGAGGACGCGAGACCCATCGCGGCCAGGTATCTACCGCGATGGCGGCCTGACTTTATGGAAGCGACTAAGCAGATGAAGGTTGAGAATGAGGAGCCTCTCGGGGCCAGTGCAACTCCTGTTGCTGCTGCATGATTCATGATACCTCCCATCTAAGGAACATCTTTCGTGTCGTGGATGGACTTTGACGATACGAATAGGAGATGTAGGTTGTAGAGACTATGGCACACCTACATAGATAGAGGAGCGACTTGTCATGTTCGTGAGATATGGGTCGAGTCAGGTCAGGGTCCAGGTACTACCGGTAATAGACATGGCAACGGGCAGATGGGTTGCAGCAGGCAGGGCGTGTGGGAAAAAAATACTCTAGCAAAGGAAAGGGGTGATATATCCATGAGTCTAGGGCTGTCCGGCATGACTGTATGTACACATAGCGCATATTTGTGCATACCGCTGACTTTAGGAGGCTGCTATAGTAGAGCAGCCTACTGCGGAACTTGTGTATGAATGATAACGCGCATCAAACGTAGTGAACGTTCGTGGCTTTGCCCTGCGTAATATTTCTTGCTCCTTAAAACATTCGGACATATTTCATTTGGTATGATATGATACTACAAGTAAACCAAATGCTACCTAGTAGTTTACCAAGGTCGATTTACCCCTTTCCAATTGTACAGTTTTTATACAGTGATTTCAGCTACCTAAGTAGTCGACACACTGTATAGCTGAGCCACAGCTGACGCATTACCGCATAGCCCCTGATAAGCTTAAGCCCAAGCTTCAACCAAACCTCCACCAGACTAGACCCACTCAGCCTGGATGACGGTTAGTTGCATGGCTCTCCTTACGTCAAACATCGATATATTAGGTAGGCAAGCTTGCGAATGCTCACTTTAGATACATTTCATGACTTGAATCGAAGCCGCCGGAACAATTGCCTTTGCACTCGAGCTCGCCTACTGTGAGAATAGTCCAACCACCTCGGAAACGCACGCACCTACGCAATACCCTCCCTCGTTAGGAAGTTATCGTCTAGCCCGCGGGCCAAAAAGTCCAGCGCTTCCCCCCACGATGCCACCTCGTATCGAGGCCCAGGAGATCGAGACGTACTGGAACATCTTCACGACGCGGACCAATGGCGGCAAGTACCTGACGGGCGAGCAGGCGGCGCCGCTGCTGAAGAACAGCGGGCTGAGGGACGACCAGCTCGAGCGCGTGTGGGACGTGGCCGACGTCGATAACGATGGGAACCTAGACTTTGAGGAGTTCTGCGTGGCTATGCGCATCATATTCGACTTGGTGAATGGGGTGAGCTTACCTCCTTCCTTTCCCCTTCTTCGCTTTCGAAGCGTACGATGTGGGCGGTAACTAAATGCAAACGGCTCATAACAATAGGAATACGCCGACGTACCGACAACGCTACCCGACTGGCTCGTCCCTGAATCCAAAGCCCACCTCGTCCAAGCAACCCGCGCCCTCACCGGCAAGCAAGTCCAGTTCGAACAGGTGGACGACGATTCGGATACCCCGGGGCTGAAGGATGGCTTCGACTGGTACATGAACCCGCAGGACAAGGCCAAGTACGAGTCCATATACCAAGAGAACCGGGACATGCGGGGGGAGATACCATGTTAGTAGTCACCTGTCCTCGACAATGTTTGGAGAATTACATATCACATTTCCGTCTCTACATAAAAGAATCTACCTGCTGATAAGCAACCCACCAACAGTCAACGCGCTCGAGGACCTATACGAGTCCCTCGACGTGCCCGACACCGACGTCCGGTCGGCGTGGAACCTGATCAACCCGTCGGCCTCGCCGACCATCAACAAGGACGCCTGCCTGGCCTTCCTGCACATCCTCAACAACCGGCACGAAGGGTTCCGGATCCCGCGCACGGTCCCGGCCTCGCTGCGGTCCTCGTTCGAGCGCAACCACATCGACTACCAGCTCGACAGCGCCCGTAACAACAGCAGTAACAGCAACAACCCGGCCGCCTCCCGCTGGGCCGCCCGCGCCGACGAGTCCACGGCCACCGGCCGCAAGGCCAAGTTCGGCGACCAGTACCTGACGCGCCTGGGCCGCGGCGGGTTCAAGGCGTCGGGCACGGACTTCAGCGGCGCGCAGTCGGACGAGCAGTGGGAGGAGGTGCGGCTCAAGAAGCAGCTGCAGGAGCTCGAGGACCGGATGGCGAAGGTGGAAGCGGAAGGGGAGCGGCGCCGCGGGGGCGGCGGCGGCGGCGGCGGCGGCAAGCGGGAGTCGAAGCCGGCGCTCGTGAAGCGCGAGCTCGAGCAGCTGCTGGACTACAAGCGGCGGGAGCTGCGGGGGCTGGAGGAAGGGGGAGGGGGAGGGGGAGGGGGGAGCGACGGGAAGGCGGGGGCCGGGGGCGGGGGCGGGCTGAGGGGGGTCGCGGATGATTTGGCGACGGTAAGGGAGCAGGTCGACGGGCTGGAGACGCATCTTGCGGGGCGGATGCAGGTTCTGGAGCAGCTGAGGAGGGAGGTTGATGATGAGAAGGCTAGTAGATAGATATAGTGAAAGGATGAGGAAAGGAAAAGAAGGAAAGGGGGTAGATAATGAGGAAGACGGAAGAGGGGGGGGTGGGAGTTCGTCTAAGTTGTGAATTGGGCGAGGTCTGCTAAAGCAAAAAGAGCATATTAGGTAGTCTGACGCGATGCGTGTACAATGAACGGAAATATGGTCCTGTCTGATAGTAACTGGCAGCTTGTTCGATTTTATTTAAAATAACCAGGCTTGGGCTTGGTGATTCCGGCTTGAAGCCTTACTTTCCTAATATTTTGTAATATTTACTGCCAACGATCACAAGCACGTTGTCATATATATGGGCATCAAAATCACAAACATCAGAATGAAAAGCGGGCGTCAGAGTACGTTGGTTCCCTTTAACACGGCCTCGAGAATCAATCCATCATTGTTGTTGTTTAAAAAAAAAAAGGAGGGCAGGGGGGTATCTTAGGGTTACATATTACGGTTTTCTTTCTCTCCTCGCCCCCGATTTCTGTTTGGTCTAGCTAACATTGAGCAAAGCAACATCGCTTCATAACCCCCGGAAACGTTAATGAGAGGCAGAGAAGAGTTTCGATCTCTTAGTTCCTTTGCCCAGTTTCTCCTCCCTTCAGTTCCAGGACAGGAAACATGGTCAGGAAAGCCCAGAACGACCAGTTAACCGGGCCTACAACTCACAGTTTCCCCCTCTTTCTTTGCTCTCGTATCAACTTATTCGGCGGGACCGGCGATAGCGCTCGTCAAGCTTGCATTCCAGAACAAATCGGAGCGAGTCTAGAACGCGCTGCCGTCGACGTAGGTGGGCAGCTGCTGGATGCCGAGCGTCTTGCCCTTGATCATGTACACCATGATGGAGAAGACCTTGACGGGACCCAGGCGGCCGGAGCCGCGGCTCCGGCCCGTCGCCACCATCAGGACGTCCATGGGCAGCGTCTTGACGACGACGGGCGGCTTGCCCTTCAGCGCGAGGTCGATGTTCTTGGCGACGCCACCGGCCTTGACGGGAGTTATCGTTAGCTTGCTGTCCATAAGGGTGGGAGGGGATTAAAAAAATAAAAAAAACTCACCTGCTTATCCGCAAGCACGAAGCTACCCCGGGGCTTCCACACGATGTCGCCGGCGGCCCAGACGTCCTTGGCGCCCTTGGCGCGGTAGAACTCGTCGATGTCGACGAACTTGCGGTCCGTCAGCAGCTCAGCCGGGAGGTACTCGGTGTTGGCGGCCATGCCCATGGTGGGCAGGTACAGGTCCGTGACGATCTTGTCGCCCCCCGCGAGCAGGACCTCGACCTTGCCGTCGGGCAGCTCGCGCGCGCCCTCGACGCGCGCCGACCGTCGGATCCCGACGCCCAGCTTGGCCAGCTCGCCCGCCACGTTCGAGGCCAGCGAGTCGCCGCCCAGGATCTCGGCGTCGCCCGACAGCAGCACGACCTCCTTTTCTTTGCCGTACTCGAAGGCGAGCTCGGCGGCGGCCTCGACGCCCGTCGCGCCCGCGCCCGCCACGACGATGTGCTTGGCCGTCCGCACCTTGGCCTGGATCTGCGACAGGACCGCCGCCGTCTCCTCGTACGTGCCGCTGCTCTTCCAGGGCACGGCGGCGTCGACGGCGCGCGTGCCGGTCGCGCACACGAGGTGGTCGTAGCTCAGCAGGCGCTCGCCGTCCTTGGTCGACACCTTGACCGTCTTAGCGGCCACGTCGACGGCCTCGGCGCCGCCGACGATGAACTCAAACGAGTCCGCCGGATACTTGGCGAACCCCTTCTCGATCGGCAGGGTGTACTGCTCCTCCTTCAGCTGCCCCGGCACGATGGCCCGTACGGATGCCAGATTCCAGAAGAAGTGGCTGTTCTACGACACCAAACACACGTCAGCGTCAGCTTATCAAGATTCGCGCCCGTTAAGGAAGGCCCCAATTTTGCCGTCCCCAGCTGAAACCATGTGGATTCGCCGGGGGTGCGTTGGCCGATGATCTGTGTCCTGCATATTCCAGCATTTGGTCACGTGGACTTCCCCTTATGAGCCGTATTGTTACGAACATCTTCCCTCGGAAACTAGGCATTAGGTTAGGTATTATTATTTTTTTGGTCTTACCTTGGATACAAGTATGACCTTCAGATCTGGGACTTGAGGTTTCGTGTGTTTCAAGAGCCTGTGCGCAACTCCTACGCCGGCGTAGGCGCCGCCCAGGACCACAACTGTTTTGGTCATTGTAGTTGGCGAAGTCCGGGTGCTGGTAATAAAGAGCTTTAGGATTGGTCAACCCAAACACTGAACGAATTGACGATTTGTTAAGTACAACAAAAATGTTCCGGAATTTATTAATGAGCGGTATTCGAAGTCGAGGTACGGCCGTAAAAGTGCAAACAGGAAAGAGTCAAACTGACAGGTGTGCAAGCCTTGGGATGGCAGCTGAGATTTTATAATAGACCAAACAAGTCAAGTCTGAAGAGGGAGGAACAAGGTCTTTATCAAATATACGGACACAAGACACACGTACCTCTTGCGCCTCAAACGGAGACCCCACTCAACCCGGACGGCCTAAGACCCGCTCCCTTGTCCCTTGTTCAAGTTCAGGTCAGGGTCTCGAGGCTGATTGGGTTAAGGTGGTCATAAAAGGAGCTAGCTCAGAAAACTTGAGATGAATAAGATTCGTCCCATCGCCTACTGCTGACACAAGGAACAAGCGTATGCATGTCTGCATGCTATTCATCATTCGGCTTTCCAGTTGTTGCCTACCTTAGATACCTAGGCTAGGTAATTAGTCAGAATCGGAATCGCGAAAGTTTGCGAGTAGAACGAACGCCAAGGTTCAATAGCCCATCCCACATATCTCAGAATGGTGGTTGGTGTTGTGTCACATTTAGGAGACATCGTCCCCCCCTTGTTGTGTCTCTACCCGTCCAGCCCGTCGTCCGGTGGCTGTCCGAACGGTTCCCCAAGCGAATTACCATCCTAGGACCTGGGACTTGTTGATCTTAGCTAGCACAGCTGCAGCAAGTTGATATATCCCTTCACTAGTTCCAAGACGAATGAATGATCTGATGAAGAGATCGAGTCTTCATCAGCTAACCTTCTCCATCACTTTATGCTCTTGGTAAACGTGCAGTAAATGTGCAGTAAATGTGCATTACACTGCCTTTCCTCTGTACCCAAGATATTCTTGCATATAGTAGTCAGCCAATACAATGGCGAGTCGGGAAGACTAAAGGACAGCTTCGGTCCCGAAGTGAGATAGAGACAAGGCTCCAAAGAGACATGAGGATAAGAAAGATGGCGGACGAGGGCGCGAGCTATTGGATCGACGCAGACAGGGGTCATCCCTTTGCGTCGGCTTATTGGACAGCCTTGTGATGACTCCTCCAGAAAAATAAACCCCCATCTGGAAATTCCAAAGAGAGGCGGTTTCTGTTGGCGCAGGGTCCTTTTGCGTTAGTGTAATGTACAACATCTCACCTCAATTGGCAAAAAGGTTCGTTTCCCGTATAGAGAACCACGTAGACGAGCTGGGCTTGCCCGAAGGAATGCATCCGCCGTTTATTCATACGTGGGCTTACTTCCACTTGGCACCACGCTGACAGTACTAGAATGAAGATACCTTATAGACATTTAAGCACGTGTCAAGATTATTCCTAGACCTAGAGAGTTTCCAGAATCGACTGCCTCTTAACCAAGAGTAGATAGACTTTGTTTTGACATTCAAGATCCTCGGCACATACGATAGACTGTGAGTAGAGCACTGCCTGCTATTCCAATGCCGAAAGGAACATATGATGACGAGTCTCGTAAGGAGTAGTTAGATCCTACCTACTATCCTCTCGGCATACCGGATTAAAACATCAATGCTATAGGCAGTCCATCGGTATTCGGTAGGAGATACAATAGACGACGGGACTCAGGTAATAAGCCAAAGGACGGAAGTTGATATAGATTACACCGACGAGCTAAGACCTCAGTCACCTGGCAGAGGTCCAAGGACCTCACCCGGGGCTGAAAAGAGCCAAGATCCGGTGACGGTGCATCTTTATACCGGCATTCACGAGCCAAACGATTGGGATTAGGTATAGGTACATCGTGACCTGTAAATGTTTCCTATTCCGAGGGTTACTCAAAACTCTCTAATGGGTCCTTAAGAGCAACCCAGCCAATGACGAGAGAAGCCATTACATCACCCCGCGCACTCAAGTGATCGCATGACGGAAGTAAATCATGCTCAGGAACAAACTACCCCGCCAATTCCTATTCGTCCAGTTCGTCCCAACAAGACACAAGCTACTATCAACATCGAACATCAATATTGACAATTGACATTGACACAACTATACGACGCTATACACTCATCTTCTACAACTTCAGTCACTCCAAGCTTAGGTGGGTATTCCTAACTAGCCCATGCTACGTGCTATGTCTATATAAGCGAAGAGAATATCTAATGGCTAACACAAGAACGAGCTTGTTCACCTTTAGAATACCCAAGTCTTTTTATAAAAACTCGTCAAGATGGTTGATATCACCCCGGCATTCTCTAAGGCTCAGGAGGAGTCCAAAAAGCTCACGTCGAAGCCCACCAACGATGAGCTGCTCGAGCTCTACGGTACGTTCTTCCTCTTGTTTCCCCCCTCTCTTTGTTACGAGCTAGGGCTTTTCGTGCTAGGTCAAGACGAGGAGCTACATACTATACGGAAGAGACTAACAGAGGCTTTTTTTACCATTGTCTAGGTCTATTCAAGGTCGGCACCGGCGAGGACTTTAGCAAGGCCGAGAAGCCCGGCATGTTCGACCTAAAGGTATATTCCATGCTCTCTACCTACCTACATCCTTACCCGCCAGTGCCGTCTAATACGGACCTACCACTGCGAAACCGCCCAAACCGCACCATCCCATCCGCCCAGCAGATCCAATAGAAGAGGACACAAGACCAAATTCCACAAACACGAGCTGACAATATCTTCTCGCGTAGGGCAAGTACAAGTACCAAGCCTGGAAGGATCTCGTCGACGAGAGCGTCACCCCCGAAGCCGCCCAGGAGCGCTACGTCGCAAAGGTCGAGGAGCTGAAGAACAAGTACGGCTTCGACGCCAACAAGGTGCCCGAGGCCGTCAAGTCTTAGAGCACCCCCTAGCTATCTACCCCAGCTGCGGCAAGGAGCTATCTTGTATCGCACTGCCTGTTATGTTACTTCTTCGGGTTGATTCCATAGCGCTATAAAGGTGTGCGAGAGCTCTTTTCGTTCCCGATAGACACGAGACTTCTGTGGATATATTTCTATGATTGGCAAGCAGAGCCCCGCGGGACTAGAGTGCTGTAGCGAATTAATTATATAGAGCCACTCCAAACTCACTTCTTGAGGGCATTGGTTTTGACAATTCACACTTAGCATTGCGAACGTTATATCCACCCTTGAAACACTTGAATTGCTCTACATGATGTAACTATCGATATCCGTAAAGCCGGGTGCTCTGAATCCCGGCCACCCATCCAAGCTACCTCCGAGGTAGAAGCTTCAGCAAATCTGCAGGCAAGTTGACTTATCATTCCCTCCTCATAATCCCTCCCCATAATAACCTTAGCTAAGGCCGCTGCTAATAGCCGCCCCAAGTCTGCCCTTTGCAGTCGGGGGTGGTATACGCCTCCGTAGCCACCCAAGGGCTCTCGGCATCCCCGTACCGCTGCAGAGGAAGATCGTACGGGATCCTCAGCCCCACCAGAGGACCGTTACCGTCGACGTTACCGTCGCCGTCGAGATTTTCCTTTATCGCCGGTACGTCCGTCCCGAACGTCCCCACCATCCTGGCCGTCCCGTCCGCCGCGAACAGCCCGGGCCACACCAGCACGCCGATCTCCCAGGACGCGATCCGCACCTGCCGGGACGACGCGTTCGCGGCCTCGCCCCACGCCTGCTTCGACATGTTGGCCGACGTGAGCAGCGCCCAGTCGACGGACCCGTTTTTGCCGTCGCTCGTACGGTGGTAGCGGATGTACGTCTTGATGTGCGGCGCCGCGCGCTTGCGTCCGCCGTCATGCTCCTCCGCGCGCGGAGTCCCCTCCTCGCAGTCGTTCGCCCAGTGGTGCAGCATGGGCCGCAGGTACAGGAGCTGCTTGGCCTGGGCCGGCGACGCCGTCTTGGTGTGGACGGAGCCGCCGGACGCGTAGCCGTCGAGGGACCGCCGGATCTCGTCCGCGGTCGGGAACACGACCTTGAACGCGGGCCGCGGCTGCTTCGTGTGTCGTAATGGTGGTGACGGCGACAGCGAGTCGAATAGGGTCCGCTCCAGCCAGGTGTCCGTCGCGCCGAGGGTCGCGATGGAGGATACTTGCACCACGATCTCCGAGTTGCCTTCTTGGACCGGGACCGAGCGGAGGGCTTGCTTGATACTTATCCATCCCCAGCGGGTCTTGCTCGGGTCGTCGTTGACGTCGTGTCTTCCTGGGACGCTGGCTATCAAGGTACCGCGTACGGCGGAGAAGTCATATTTCTGAAGCTCGTCGACCAGTGGCCGACATACCCCTCGTACGTTGTTGTAGGCTCGTAGGTAACTCAGCAGGTCGGCTTTGAACTTTGGTCCGCTGCCGACCTTCATGTCCGTCTCCGCGGGCTCTTGGGGAGTCTGAAGACGGGGGAGCGGAGGCGTCTGCCAGACCCCGTTCGTCATGTTTGTCCAGTCCTTGGCAATCATGTTGGCGGTATGGATGATGACTTGGGCTGTGTCATCGTGTCTAAGAAGCACAAGCATCTTTGAATGATGCGTGCCAAACGGCTCGGGCATATATGCCGTGTGTAAGGTGACATTGCTGTATTGGCTGGCTTGTAGCTGTGTCAAGAATCAGTATTGACAGATATCATTAGTGTTGGTAGATTATACCAGGACTTTGAGTAAAGTAACAAATGCAACAATTATAAATTGACAGGAGATACATAATACACAGCTGCACGAACGCCTGCGCAACATTACATCTAGCAACAAGCTGGTTTACAATGGAGTTATTTTACATGCGCATATAGGTACTATCTAGATAGGTACCGGTTCTTTTTGAAGTATATGACACGGTTGTAGCATCAACAAAACAACATGTCACCTCACAGGTACGTATAATATCAACATATTTGTAACAAGATAGGCTCTCTAAATGCGGAACGCGAAACACGAGGATGAGATGGATACGGATTCCTTACCTCGAGCGTCCACTTATTCAGATCTTCTCTCTTCCAGAAGCCGTGGACAACATGCACCTGGGCGAGGGCTCTTATGTCCTCGTCGAAGTGGCTCATGAGGAAGTCCACGTCGTGCAGGTAGTTGAAGTCCCAGCACTCGGCGATGAGCGGGTCCCCGAGAAGATCGCGGAGCGAGACGGCGCCGACGTTGGACTCGTCCGGGAGATCCTGGATGGTCGTGAGTCGGATCGGAGAGGGAATCAGCTCACGCTTGCGGGCTCTCCTTTTCCTCGGAGGGCTGATAGGATGCGAGAGCGACGCTGGCATGTTACTGGGCTTCTTCTTTTCATCATGGTTCTCTTCGGTGTTGCTTAAGCGACGTCTCTTTGAGGGAGGTTCTGTCATATCTGAGATATGCGGCTGAAAAGGAGAGAAGCCGTGGTCTTGGTTGAAGCCGAATGACTTATGTTGAACTTGATGAAATCCGTATTAGTAGCAGCCATGCAGTATATATGCTTCGAGAGTAATATTCCAGACTCCTTCCCGGCAACCTAGTCTGTGTCACTGCGGCAGGTGTCACGATGGAGTTATTCGTAAAGCAAATGCCCACATCGATTGGTTATAGGAATAAAGATTCACAGGGCTGACGCGGACGGGGTTGATCTACGTGTGGTGTTTTCGTGGTGGTGTCGTGATAGTGCGAGCTTGGCGTCCGACTGATCGCCGCAAACACCTCAACTGGTAAGGCAAAAAATACGAGAAGTTCTAGCCAGGGTTCGGCTGGCAGCTGGCAACTTTTCAGACTTGTCTCTCCAAAAAATCTGTAGTTCTGAAATTGACCGTTTTTCTTTGGTGGAATTTCCAAATTGATGATGGGATATATCTAGAGAGAGTAGTACTTCGAGGTAGGCTCACCTAATCTGCTAATTCAACACGTTGCTTCAGCCACATCTGAGCCATCTCAGCTAGGTATGGTGGCTGAGCTAAGGTAGAAATTAACTATAAGGGGCCGCGGTAGAGGTTTAGAGGCTTACAGAAGGATCCACCAGACTGTATTAGGGGAGCTTGGCTAGCTGGCTAGTACCCGATGCAGCTTAGATCGAGTCTTTGGATGAAATTTACATCCTCTGGTTGGCTGAACCAAATTAAATAACCTGTCAGCAGTTGCTCCATACAGTCTTTCCACACAGTCAGAATTAGCAGGACAATAGGAGGTGCAGGAGGTGATGCACTGTCTTGGGGTCTGGGGGGTCTGGCGTCTGGGAACAGGCAGATAGTGTCGTTTCAACAATCAAATCCATTTTTCGCATCTTTTCTGGGCTGGAACGTGCCTTGTGCTTTATTTTATTGTCCTAACCGTACCAAGTCATACACACGACTATTAGCAAACTCGAGCATCTTGAATCTCTTTTCTTATTTTTGCTCGTGGGTTGGCTCTTAATTCTGCAGAAGTCATATTCTGCTTCCCTTTTCTTCCCTGTTATTTTTTTCTTTCTCGTCTTTTTTCCATTGAACATATTCCAATGCACTGCAGCCGGTGACGCGACTCTCCCTTGCCCCTTTCTCCAAAGCTAAAGCGGAAATTCGTCCTCGACCGTTTCTTCAGTTCTTGGCCTCCTGTCCTGTGTCGCGCACTTAATCAAGCCAATCAACAATTCGACTGACACCACTACTTTGCTCTCCTACCTCGGACTCCTTCGTCATTATAGTTGGCGATCCACTCATCAATACGCTCGTTTATCATCTGCGACGACAAATCGCACGCCGTCAGCCATGAGGCTCGCCTCGCTCGCGCTGTTCCTCAGCGCTGCTATCCTCGGGTCCGCGCAAGCCATTGGTACCGAGACGAGTGACGATCCGGATCGAGAAAACACATACTTTAATGGCAAGAGAGTACCTCCATTACTCGAGTTAACCTCCGAGAATTTCGATAAGGAGATCAAGCAATCAAAATTTGTTGTTGTCAAATATTTCAGGTAAGGTCTTTCTTTGTATGTTCATACAACGAGCCTCATGATATGTTGCATTAATCGCCAATGTATCATGGCGGAATCCTTCGATGTACCTGTAGACCGCATCTGTTTCGATCCTCGGCTTACATTCATAATAGTCCATGGTGTCCTCATTGCACGGATTTCGCTCCAACCTATCAGACCTTGTATGAATATTATTACACATCCAAAGCCCCTACCGACTCCGAGACGACAGCAGCGACCACCGATTCCTTCGAGAAGCACTACGACATTAGATTTGCCCAAGTAAACTGTATCGCTTATGGCGATCTATGCTCCAAGAATGATGTTCAGTCATGGCCTCAGACAACACTCTACAAAGATGGGAGCGTCGTCGAATCCGTTAGGGGTGGGAAGCCCATGAGCAACCTCTCTAAAATGATCGAAGATGCGCTAGAGGCGGAATTTCCCGGTACTCGTCCTAAGGGGGAACTCCCGTTGCCTGAGCCTGGTGCGACTGCTTTCCCGAGTGAGAAGAGTGAAGACATTTCAGAAAAGACCAAGGAAGCCGCGAAAGACGACACGACTGCTACGACAAAGACCACTCCTCAGAAAGTAGACGAAACGAAACCATCCAAGCCGACCAAGACCCCTAACGAGCAAGGTATCTCAGTCGCCCTCACAGCTGAAAGCTTCCAGAACCTCGTCACTATGACGCAGGAGCCATGGTTCATCAAATTTTACGCTCCTTGGTGCCATCATTGCCAAGCGATGGCATCAAACTGGCAGCAGCTAGCTAAAGAGATGAAGGGCAAGCTCAACGTTGGCGAAGTCAACTGCGACGCAGAATCTCGGCTCTGCAAGGATGTTCATCTTCGAGGTTATCCTACGGTTCTTTTCTTCCGAGGAGGGGAGCGTGTCGAATATAACGGATTGCGCGGTCTCGGCGATTTCATCCAATATGCGGAGAAGGCGTTGGATATTTGCAGCGGTGTCCAAGACGTCAATGCTGCTTCCTTTAAGGCCCTAGAAGAGAAGGAAGACGTCATCTTTGTCTATTTCTATGACCATGCCACTTCGAACGAAGACTTTATGGCTCTCGAAAGGTTGCCCTTGAGCCTCATCGGACACGCTAAACTGGTCAAGACACAAGACCCTGTGCTGTACGATAGGTTCAAGATCACAACATGGCCCAGGTTATTGGTGTCGCGAGAAGGAAGACCTACGTACTATACACCATTGACGCCTAGAGAAATGCGTGATACCCACCTAGTCTTGGGTTGGATGAAGTCTGTCTGGCTACCTATCGTTCCCGAGCTTACCGCCTCGAATGCTCGCGAGATCATGGACGGAAAGATTGTCGTTCTAGGAATCCTTAACAGGGAAGACCAGGAGACTTTCTTGAGTGCTAAGCGCGAAATGAAGCGCGCTGCGAACGAGTGGATGGATAAGCAAATACAGCTATTCCAGCTTGAGCGACAGAACCTGCGAGATGCCAAACAGCTTCGTCTCGAGGAAGCCGAAGATCGTAATGACCAGCGGGCCCTACGAGCCGCCAAGAGTATTAGGATCAATATGGATATGTCTGACCGCAAAGAGGTGACATTTGCCTGGGTCGACGGCGTTTTCTGGCAAAGGTGGATTCGCACGACTTACGGCATTGATATTAAAGACGGCGAACGGGTTATAATTAATGACGAAGACGTAAGTTGGAAAGTTATTGTTTTGGTATTTCGTTTTGCTAACCTTGGTTTAGAACCGACGGTATTGGGATATGACTATTACCGGCAGCCCCATCGTCCCCTCACGAGTATCGATCCTAGAGACCATCTCCAAAGTCACAGCCTCTCCTCCCTTGATCAAGCCTAAGCTTACGATCTCGAGTTTTGAGAAGATTTTCTTCGATATACGCGTCACCTTCTCGGAACATCCCTATCTCTCTTTTGGCTGCATAGCAGGAATTGCTTTGGGCGGTGCCTCGTGGTTCCGAGGACGCCTACGGAGAAATCGCGGCCACTTCCGTCTGGAAGATAACCTCCCCATCAAAGAGCTGAAGGAGGGCTTTCTGGGCAACACTGCTAACGGAAAGAAGGATTGAACGTGGACGTATTTCGAGCAGAGAAGTAAAGGGTTTGTAGCATTGGCATTGGGAAGTGAAGGGTTACTGGAGTTCAATCATCCAGCGGGAGTTTCTGTATAATACTCTCTGGTGTCCTTGGCGCTTGCACATGTCCTCACCCATACAATTGTCCATTGTCCATTTCTTTTTTTCTACAGTTCCGGATGTCTTGGTTACGGGGCACGTTTATATCAACCAGCACAGAAGCAGAAGAGCTCATGGCGTCGCAACGAAACATTGGGGACCAACACGGGAATGAAACGAAGAGTAAAGGGCAAAGGGAAAAGCTAGCCGCGGAAGAAAGAAAGAAGAGAATGGTTATGCCAAACCAGACTCTTGTGAGTAGACACAATTGCATCGTCATAATAATATTTTTTATTAGTTTCAACCTTACCTCATCTTCCGCCTGCCTCTTGTTTGATTTTGCTTAATTGCCGTCAGCCCATCATTTTTGGTGTATACAGGAACTTTCGACTTATGAGTTGAAAGAGAGGGCTGTTTCTATACTCAGCACCGTAGAACCAAGAGAGGGGGGGTCTCACGGGACGACACAGGGGCACTAGATACATGACTACCTACCTAGAACAGTAGAGTGGTTGACATTTTAGTCGTTTATATATGACATTGAGCAGATTAGCTCTTGAAAACTTATATTCAAGGACCATATATGAACCTGTCAGCTCAGTGTCTACTTTCCTATGGTATACGGGCTGGAAAAGGGGTTGGCACCGAATTGCTAGAGTTTCAGCAAGATCTTTTTCCAATTCACAATCAAACTTAGGGGACAGTAACAAAAGAGCTCGACTGTCTTAAAATCATTGAAATTGACTTCGTGCCTCCTAACGCATCCTACTCATATCTTAGGCTGTCTATGAAATCAAAACAGTTACAATTCGGAAACAAGCCCCCTACGCCTGTAAATCCAGGACCCGGGATCCAACTTCGCCACATTAGTAGATACCTATCTATGCAGCTCCGCCCCGCATCTTAGGTGTAGATCTCGTCCGTGAACGCATTCAGGCTCAGGCCGTCCTTGGCGAGGTCCTCGACCTCGATCAGGAACTCGAGCGGCATCTCGACGAGAGTCCCGCGGACGCGGCTCAGCCATTCCTTGACCTCGGCGACGCCGCCGGGGAACTCGTCGCGGACGACGTGGCCGTACGGGACCTTGCCCTGTCGCCTATTCTCCTCTTCCTCTTCCTTCTTCTTATCCTCGTCCTTGTCGTCGTCGTCACCGCCGGGGATGACAAAATGGCGCGTGAAAAAGTCTTCGTACTGCTCCCAGGTGCGAACGGCGTCGTTGGGGACCGGGTGGAACACCTTGGAGAAGACGTCCGTGTTGGTCCGCGCCGTCTCCGTCCACAGCGTCCAGAAGTCCCCGCTCATCGGGTCCTCGACCAGCCGGTCCGAGGCCGACCCCCAGTCGTACCGCTGCGGGTCGCGGTCCACGGGCGTCCAGTTGGCGTCGGGCCGGTCGCAGGGCTGGTCGGGGAGCAAACCCAGATGCTTGCGGTAGAGCTGGCGCCGCAGCGACGAGGCGAACCGCGACGCCGTGAACGGTTGTCCGTTCATCGCGCTCTCGACCGGCGTCGGGTCCTCGATGACGACGGCGATCTCCGAGTCGTGCGTGCCCAGCTGGCTGCGGTCGTTCAGGTTCGCCGACCCGCAGATCACGAGCCGGTCGTCGGCGATCAGCACCTTGCTGTGGATGTACAGCTCCTCCGACACGAACGCGCCCAGCTCGGCCTCCTCGGAGCCGCTCCACGGCACGGTCCGGATGTCCGGCCCGTTCTCCATGTAGCAGCTCGACACCGTGTCCCACGTCTTGTCCTCGACATTGGCGGCCGCGGACTGGTAGCGTTCATAGCTGTCGCCGCGGCCTGAATCATCACGGCTATACTCGTCACGACGGTCCTCGCCGCCATCGTACTCACCGCGACCATATTCGTTATCACCGTACTCCCCGCCCTCGTTCTCACGTCTGTACGGGTAGCCCCCGACCCTCTCGTCGATGTCGCGACGGGCCTGCTCGTACGGCACGCCGCTCTCCTGCTCGGCCTGCTGCATGGTGGAGGAGGTGTTGATGCGGTCGTAGCTGCGCAGGTTGTAGAAGCCGATGTAGCGGCGCCAGTCGTCGACCCCTTGCTGCTGCAGGGACTCGATGATGCTGTGGCCGCCCCGGTTGATGCTGTTGTACTGGAACTCCATGATAGCACGGGTGCCCAGGGCGCCGTCCGAGTGCAAGTCGCCGGCGAACGCGGGAACGGCGGGCATCAGCACCGTGACTCGGAAGTCCTCGTTGTTGTTGTGCGCTCGCACGATGCGCGACACGATGCTCGCACCGATCATGTTCTCTACTGGGCGCTGCTCCTCGGACGTGGCGGTGATAAAGAACTGCAGTTTGTTAGATATGCTACTAATGTGGAGTACAATAAGTCCAGGGAGACCTTACCTGATTCTCAATGTAGACAAAATGCTGAGCATTTTCAATTGCATTGATGTATGCATTGGCAATCGAGTGTTCGGTGGGATGGCCCGCAGACCACTCGCAACAACTAAGGGGCAATTAGTATCTATAATAAATATGGTTGACATGTGTTCCTGAAACGAGTTTGAACATACCTTCTGCAGAGTTGGATTTTGGCTTCGCCGGAGCGGTCATAATCATCGCGAGGTTCTTGATATTCCTCGTCTCCTCCGCCCACGAAGTGTCTCATGCCACGGTTGAAACGGCCCTCCATATCACCAAAGTAGTTACGGCCTCCTTCTTCACGAGAACCCTCGGCAGGGCTGCTGAAACTGATCATCTGGTACTTGCCTTCTTCTCTTTTGCCGTACTTCTCGCTGTAGATGAAGTTCCTTTGGACTAGGTTAGGTCCGGCTTCTTGTAATTCAGGGGGGTACGTACCATCGATCCGTGAAATGGGCGATAAGGCTGCTTACGATCGGACCCTTCAAGGAGATGGCGATATCAGACCAACCCATTCTTGAGCTCTTCGTTCGGTCGACTGTATTTCTGTGAGATCCCTGGTTAAATAAATGAATGGGACTAGAGTACTTACGCTTATTATGGTCCCAATTATCAACCCCTTCAAAGTCGTAAACTCGAGCGTTGTTGAAATCTTGACCTGGGAATACAATTGCGTCGAGATTGCCAGGGTGAGCATCAGCAATTGGGTGACCTATTCTTGTTAAGTAAACGGAGCCATTGAAAAATGTATTGCACAGCTCAACTTACTGTTCGTGTCGTATCTTCCAAAGCCTATGTTTTGTTAGTATACCAACATTCATTCAGGGGCTCAGGGGGTGGTATCCATACACATGTCAAGACCACCCATAAAGGCGATACGTCCGTCAACAACGCACAGCTTTTCATGATGAGCCCAGTACAGAACAGTATCACCAAATGAACCGTAGAGTTCCTTTAGTGCGTCTCCTGAGGTCTTGGCCAGGCTGAAATCATTCAGCTTAAGAGTATCCAGGGACAAACCAGCAAATGCATTCTCAAGCTTCTGCCGGTCTGTCGGTAGGTGGTCAGGGTGTCTGAACACCTTGATATTTGGGTGCAATTCTTCAAGGTGGTGCTTGGTGTGCTAACAGAGGAGATTAGTCAGATCTATGGCTTGAAGGTCTAGTAAGCTACCTACCGCAGAGTCCACTGAATAATGATAAATTAGTTAGCTGGACTCGTAATATTGCTAATAATCGGGTAGAATGGAACGAGCTTACGGGTCAAAGCCTGAGTGACCTCCTTGTACACGATAATGCATACTTCTACACCTCTCTCGGCAGCTGCTTTCAACATGTTGTCGAGGCGATACTGCTCGTTGCGCGAAGGCGGTCGACGAAGGTAGAGCTCCGGGCTCAACCACCAATCTAAGATATAGACGCTCTCTCTCGCCTCTGGAATTTCTAATCAGTACACTCGCCAAGTAGATTAATGTTATAGATGTCTTACCTTCAAGAGCCAAGGAGACAGCGTAGAAATAGGATGCGCCATCAACATACCACTTGACAGCACCAGAAGTCTCAGGCGAAAAAGACTGGAAGCGATTGTTGGTGTTGACAGTCTGCTGATGGCCTGGGCCACTGTTGTCATGTTGTTCTTGTTGCTGTTCTTGTTGCTGCTCTTGTTCGTGTGATTCATGCTCGTCGTCGTCTCCCTTCAAATGCTCTTTCACATCGTGCAAGGCATCACGGAGGAAATCCATCTTGGAAAATGATATGTCTTGTGTCTCCAGAAAAAGGTCGGGAAGGGTTCTTGGTTTCAGAGTATAAGAAAGGAAGGGGAAAAGAAAGGTATTATGAAATGAATTTGCTAGATATAATCAGCATTCACAATTGCTCAACTACGATGTGGGAATTTGATTATTGTATCACGATTATTACGGAGGGGTGAAAGGCTGCCTCAGTTCTAATTCCTGTTCTTGTTCTTATTCTTGGTGGGACCGTTGCGTTGCGGTCTGCGGTCATGCTAGGGAACAGGGGAATAGGTCACTTCAAGCTGAAGTCTTGGCTTGCATCAGCCCCTGAAGAACAGTATATGAGCAAATCAAGATTAATCCAGCACATCTGCACGTCAGGGGTGTCTAAGGGCTGATTCTGCATAGTCTGATAGTACATACGATCTATCAATGGTGACACTTGTGATGGGTTTGCCTGTAAGCTGAGGTGTTGATAGGATATTACGAGAGTTGAGATGAATTAGATCAGCCTATGAGGTATGACGCTTTGCCCCGCCCCCGCCAGCTTACGACATAAAAATCATGCACTGTAAGACTTACTGTGAGGACTACCACCAGTACGTACCTAAATTAGTGGAATTAGTGACTGTTTTTCTCCGTGACGGTGGAGTACAGGGGATGTTTCAAGGAGCTACTTAACTGTCGCGTGACACTGTGCAACCTGCTATTGGGCATTGGGATTAACAGAGCGGTGAGGTCTGACCAGCGCACCGCCTTCCAAATAACCGGCAGAATTACAGATCCACTAAAATTTTCAATTGTCAGGTCTTGTTCCAACTGCAACTGGCGCAAAGCTTCAGTAGGCGCCAGGTTTACATCCAACAATTCGAACAGCTAAACGAAAATGCCGAAGAAATCATCTACCAAGCAAGATGGCTCGCCTGCAGCCGCTAAGAGCGATTCACGATTCGCTAATTTTGACTCGGATCCGCGTTTTCGCCTACCCTCGAAGCATCGCAACAAGACCACTATCGACAAGCGTTTCTCCCGCATGCTAAAAGATGACGACTTTATCGCGAGCGCCAAGGTCGACAAGTACGGTCGAAAGCTGAAGTCAGATAGCAAGAAGAAGGCTCTACAAAGCATATACCAAGCAGAAGACGACGAGAATGCCGAAGTCGATGATGACAACGTTGTCGAGCGAGAGCTTCAGAAGGCTGATGCCAACTATGATCCGGCTCGTGGTGGCGGATTTTCCTCTTCCGAATCGGAGTCGGACTCTGACGCCCAAGATGACCAAGACGAGGAGGAGGGAGGAGCCGGGGTCGACACATCTGCAAGTATGCAAAGATTACGCGATGCTGAAGCCGATGCCGAAACAGGAGAGGTCACCAGACGCATAGCTATAGTCAACCTCGACTGGGATTATATCAAGTCTGCCGATTTAATGGCCCTCTTCTCTAGCTTCTTGCCCAAAGGTGGCCGGATCGAGCGTATATCCATCTACCCAAGCGAGTTTGGAAAGGGACGAATGCAACGGGAAGAACTAGAAGGACCTCCGAGGGAAATATTCAAGAACGCTTCAGATGCGAAAGATAAAGATTCCGAATCGGATCCCAACGACGACAGTGAGGAGGACGATGAGGATGACGACGAGAAAATAAAAAATGAAATTCTCAAGGAAGGAAACGATCAGGACTTTGATAGTGATGCGCTGCGGTCCTATCAATTGGACCGTTTGCGATATTACTATGCCGTCATGATATGTTCCGATTCGGCTACAGCCGATAAGATCTATCAGGCTACCGATGGCACCGAGTACCAAACCTCGTCCAATTTTATGGATTTACGATTCATACCTGATGACGTTACGTTCGATGATGAGCCACGAGACGAGTGTGACTCCATATCACCCGACTACAAGCCCACCGAGTTCACTACCGATGCCTTACAACACTCTAAAGTCAAGCTCACTTGGGACATCCATCCCGAAGAGATATCTCGAAGGGAGGATATTAAGAAAGCATTCAGTACCAGCCGGGCAGGACTTCAAGAGAACGATTTGCGTGCTTATCTCGCGAGCGATAGTGATGATGACGGCGCCCAGGACGAGGAAGAGGAGGACGAGGAAGAAGTGGCAGATGACCAACCGAAATTAACTAAAAAGGAGTTGAAAGCAAAGAAGCTCCGTGAGGCGCTAGGTTTGGGTGCTGAACCATTGGGTCGGTCCTCAAAATCCGGTCCAGTTGGAGACATGCAAATCACATTCTCTGCTGCATTGATGGATGAGGGTAAGAAGAAGAAGAAAGAGCCGGAAGCCGAAGAGACTACGCTGGAGAAGTATATGCGCAAAGAGCGCGAGAGAAAAGCATGGAAGAAGGAGAAAGTCGTAGCAAAGCGAAATGGGGTTTCTGATCAGGCAGATGGTGAACAGTCTGCGGGTGAACAAGAAGCTCAAGAGGATCTTGGGTTTGATGACCCCTTCTTCACAACCGATCAGCCTGTTAAGAAGTCTAAGCATGCTGAGAAGAAGGAGGAACGACTCAAGAGGCGAGAAGCGAAAGAGGCCGAGGCAGCGCAGAACGCCGCTCAGAAAGCCCAGCTGGAGCGACTCATGGCGGATGATTCTAAGGAGGCTGCTGAGCATCTTGATCATTTCGACATGAACGAGATTACGCGAGTGGAGAAGCAGAGGTCCAAGAAGTATAAGAAGAAAGGAAAGAAGGGCGTGGAGGATCACGGCGGTCTGCAAGAAGGTTTCGAGATTGACGTCAAGGATGACAGATTCAAGGCTGTTTTCGACAGCCATGAGTTCGCTATCGATCCTTCGAACCCGAAGTACAAGGCTACCGAGGGTATGAAGCAATTGCTCGAGGAGAGGCGCAAGAAGCGGAAAGGCGATTCCGATGGGATGGACGGGCAGCAGCGACAAAACGCCAAGCCTAAGAAGCAGAGAAGGTAGAGTTAATTGTGTTGTAATAAAATACAAGCTTTCTCTCTTCATCGAGTCCGATACTATTTCAGGAGATGAATCATTTGTTAGCTGCTTGCTAGCCGTGTCACACGTTCCGTCAATGATTAAGGGCACGCCGACTCGATGCACTCGCGCAACGATGGATTGGGCTCGATCAGGGTACGGTAGTCTATATCCTCCCAAATCGTCAAGTCGTTTTTAATACGCACGTAACCGGGTGGGATCATTAAGTATCTTGATCAACGATATTCTATTTTTGAACATAGCTGCTTCCAAAAGCCGGTATTTCGACCAAGGCTTGATAGGGAGGAGATGTGTAAAAGGGAGAGGGGCTGCTGTTCCACAGAGGTGCGGTAGAGTACAACGGCGGGCTGAGACAATGTCTAAGGCGCAGGTAGTACTACGGCCGGGATATATATTTTTAGCTGGTGATTGCATCATTTTCCGCTGGTGCTACCTCTCGACGTCTTTCATCGCTACCTCCTGGATAGGTGTCTTGCAGACTGGCGCGTCACAGCGATCCTGGTGGTGGTAGTTGGATCGTGAAACCTCACACTGCACTACTTGGCTAAGGAATCAATCCTGAGAGTTATCGAGCATAATGGACTATCCCTAACGACACAGGTAGATTGAAAGCCCGTGTCACTTACCTGGCTCTTTCACCGCCGCATACCATAGCGAAATGTCGGTCCCGAAGACTTAAAGACTGACGAGGCGGTTGTAGCGCTGCAAACGACTGATTGGTGACTTCGCTGCCGGGAACGAACCAACCCCCTGACCGTAATACCGGGTCTTGACTCCGAGTCGCCGTCGTCGAGCTAAAGCGTTGGATTCCAGCTACTATATGAACTAAAGAATACCTATACCATAAAGGATTTTTTTCGTGTGTGTCGTCCCCTTTTACGGCCAATGATGTATATGAGGGTGTTGCAGATCGTTGCCCAGACGTGGAATATACCACCCAAAAGATATGCCGTCGTTACACTGTATAAATTGAAGCTGATCTGATTGGCAAGGCCTCGCTACCCAACGCATACGAGAATGAAACGTCATCTTGGGGTGTCGAGGAAGGCTATTATGAAGTTCTTCATCAATTATTATCGAAACGTAAAGAGCTGACGAGGAAATGGGCGAGCCTCTAGGAGTTAAATCGCGGAGGCCACTCAAGAACTCGATGCCTTTTTACAACACTTGTCTATTTTGAGAGTTTAGGTGAACTTTCCAATGGGCTGGGACTAGGCTGAGCGGCCTCCTATCTATCTTAGTAGGCTATACGCTGGATGCTGTGAGACTATTGGGTGCTATCCGTACTCCTAATACTATATGATGTGCGACTAGTGCTTATTGTATCACTCGGCACCTGTGCTGCAGTTACTGTCAACTACCATATATGAGGTATTGAAGAACGTGTTTTGAAGATTGCTTAATACGTTATGTTTCCGCATTGTCGTCTTTAGTTAGAATTCTTCAAGTTCCAAAGCTTTGTCATTGCTAGTTACACATTGACATCCCTCATATCAACTATCAGCATCATGGTGTACCACGATATAGACATCCCACTACGTGCGTTCTATTGAATACTCTTCGATACTAAACGCAGAAGCTAACTTCGTCTAGCGGCCTTCATCGTTATCGACTGGGTGGGCATGACATTCGCCCTCATCCCAATAGTCCTTCGCTTCTGGGTACGCTCGAGGGAACCCCAGCAGCGACTTCTGACACTGAACGTCTCCGACGGCCTGGTGCTCCTCTCGTGTATTTCTGGCATGGTCCTCATCAGTATCAATACGTGGAAGAACAGTCTCCGGCTGCGTTACGTCCATCTCCCACCTAGCGAGCTCTACTACAGCGTTCCGCGACCCTTGTCATCTCACCTCCTTTATGTCTCCTGGGTCTCCCTATTCTTCATCTACATCTCGCTCTGGGCCGCCAAGTTCGCCCTGCTCGCGTTTTTCGCTAGCTTTCTGCGTCGAATGGATAACAAGGCTACCCGCATCGTGTTCGTATGTGCCTGCCTATTTACAGGGGCTACGTTCCTGCTCCACATCATACTCCTGACGGCGTGGTGTTCCCCTGTGAGCAGCAACTGGGACATTGAGGGCCACCTGTGCTCCGCCGTTCACGACATCAAGTCGGTGTCGGTTTCCACGGCAGCAAACATCGCGACGGACCTTGTCATCCTCGCCGTCCCCGTCTTTGCGTTCTTAACCCTGGGCCGGGAACGCAGGGGGCTGACTATGCGGACGGGGATGGGGAAGGCGGAAATAAGCGGGATCGTGTTCGTGCTATGTATGGCGGCGTTGAGCATCGTGGCGGCGCTGGCGCGCTGGATCACGCTACTCTTGGTCCGGGATGTGCCCAAGGCGAATATTACGCACACTATCGACGCGTGGGCGCTGGTCGAGATAGTGGCGAGTCTGGTGGCCGTCTGTTTGCCAAGCCTACGCTCGTTCGTAAGGAAGCAAAGGGAGGGGAGCAAGAGAAGACTAGCAAAGAGCCACTCCGAGCGGAGAGAGTATATAATTCTGGAAGAGGGAGACGCGAATTGGAGAGCTAATTGTCAGCTGAGGATGAGTGAGACGGGGCATAGTGCGTAAGTGCTCACTAGTATCTAGGAGATTGATGCGTAAGATAAAAGGGAAAAACTGCAGCTTAGGTTTTCTTGAGCATGCCCTATATCGAGAGCAATTCTTATACTATAATAGAATACTTCTAAAACAAGGCTTCTCAGCTCATACACTTTCTCGCTATGGTAATATTGGGTTTTAAACATTACGGTACTGTCAGAAGGACGCCGACATCGACTCTAGGAAGTCCTCAAACTCGACATCAAGCCTAGGTATAATAAACTCATCCCCAAGCTCATCCCCAAGCTCATCATCAAGCTCATCATCAAGCTCATCAGAAAATTCTTCGAATGATCTCCTCTTATCGGGTTGGTAATAATCCCACACGAATTGCCAATCAACCAGTTTCGACGCGGGTGGCAGCCGACTATCTATCTCATAACCATTCGATTTGATCTCCGTGAGTAAACGCTCGAGCGGTTGCAAGATCTGTTGCTGGATAAAACTTTGAGCGGAATCCCATTCGCGCTTTGTATTTGTGAACTCCTGGATGATGGTTGTTACTACAAGTGCATATTCACTATTTTGGTAGTCCTCGTGGAATATACCATTTTTGGATATCATGTGGAGTTCGTCGGCAACGGAGCCCTCGGGCTGACCATTGTCAAGCTCTGCTAACATAACCTAAACAAGCAGACAAGGTGCGTACCTAGGTAGTTGCGTCAGCCAATTCTCAACCCTGAGCTTCATCAAATACCCAATGTCGTTGTCCAACAGCGTGTGGAGCCTCCGGGCCGTTCTAATTATGGGCCTGCACGGCTTGGCAAGCCATCGCCGAGTACTGGTCCGGGGCCGGATTTGTGGAGCATCCGGACTCCCCTGGAACCGTCGTCGTCGATGCTGCTATTCTCGCCGCCATCGTGGACAGCGAGGTACCTAAACTGAGACACGGCTGTTTGGTCCGAGTTTTCTCGTATTGAAAATGTACCTAGTTCCCATGATTAGCTGGACGTTGCTTCTTGCATTAGGGGCTTGTTGCGGTCTTGCTGGAGAATTGAGGAGCTCGAGATTCCATATAGGGCCTGGTAACGTTGATGCACGACGTTTCAATACTAGCGTGTTATTAATATCCTCTCGTATTAATATAACAAATGGCGTTGTTTGGGTGCATGGGTAATTTAGCCGACAAATCTTGCTTCTAGATCTAGCCATTAACCGCCAACGTCGTACTCAGGCGTTACCACCTCAGAACTATAGCAGCCCACGACAGAAGCAATTGACTTCTTTGAAAGTAACGTGTGATAGTCTCAAGTTATTAGTGGCCTTTCAAGACGAGCTATAAATTCTTACGAGAGTCGACTACTTTGAAATATGTTGCCCGAGTTTATCACCCTTACAAGTCGAGACATTTCAGTTAGTTAACGGGCTTGCCACTTTCGTGTTACATTTCACCTATTGCGATCATCAACTAAACTCTACCCGGTACCAAATCCTCCAATCATGCGGACCTTCGTAACCTTTTTCGCCTGTGCACCCGTCGCCCTCGCGGCGGCGATTGTACCAAGAGCTGGGTCTGTTCCGGACGGACCATGGACTGCTGGAGTTTGGAGGCAACCTATAGACGACGACGTATTTTTCACTGGAAACGCTATCAATGCTAGCGGCGGAAAATTTTGGGTTAACAAAGACACCTCCGCGTACTGCCCAGACGGCATTGAGGGCCTGGATTGCACTCTCTACCCGGGATCCCGAACCGTCTTTGCAGGTGGCAACAACACTGTATCTTTAGATGTCTCGGTACCCGGCGGCCAGCAAGGTAAGTGTTATCGAACTCCGATACTTGATGAAACTGTCATAGTTAACCCGCGGGTGATTGCAGTCTATGTTGCGCCAGACGGTTCACTGTCGTACACTACGGCCCACTCGGCATTCATGCCTAATGGCTCTATCGTTACGGGGTTTTCACGTTCCCGGAGTGAGGCGTTTGGCGCCCCCATATATTGGGGAATGGATGGCCGCTCCTGGTTAATATGCCCGGTTGGCGAGGGTGAACCTCGAGAAAAGACCTATCAACTATTTATCCTTGCTGGCAACCAGAAGGAAGACTGCCTCCTCACTGGGGTCAGGACATACACATCGTCGGGCCCGGACGCTTGGCAATATGCGTAATTGGAAATAGTGATAATGATCACGTCCGAGGATAATAGCATACTTGCAGGTGGATATGATACGAGCTTACAACTACGACTAGGTAACTAGCATCGAATTAAGCGTATAAGTTTACCTGATATTCACCTCTATAACTGCAATGTCTTTTTTTTTTCTTTTAAAAAGAAAGGAGCTCAGATTACGTACTCACTGAGTGTGAAAGAATTTGTATTACTTCTACTAAGATGATATCAAAGAATACAACACTATGGTTCTAAGAAAACATACATTTTCGTTATTCTTTCAATCAAATTGCCTCTTAATTCTACTAGCTACACATTCAACGTCCTCGGACAACCTGCTTTCTTTGTTAATGTGATGTCGACTGGGTATTAGTTGGGAGTCTTAAACCCCAACTTTTCAAATCCCGAGTACAAATCATCCCAAGTTTTAGCGCCAGCTAAGAGGATTCCGATGGAAAAGTTGAGAAGAAAGGCCTTCTCATCTTTGGCAGAGCTCCGCGCGAAAGCGCCACACAGAAACAGGGCACTCGACAACAAAGGAACGTGGTACTCCAGCGACTGATTCAAGTTCCGAATCTCTTCGCAAAGGGGCTGGATAATGTAGCGCATTTTGATGTCGAAGATTGCCTGTGTCAACCAGTCAACCTTTGGGACGAACTCGACGATAATGGTATTTCCAGAAATTTGGCCCTTCACATCTTGTTCGTCGTTAGGTGAAATAAGGTCTAGGTAAAGCGACTCGAAGAAGATGTCCATGTACATGGGTTTGGCAAGATCCAACATGACTGGGTGATAGTCGCAGACCTCGTAGTCAATTAGAAGGACCTCCGGGCTGCTGTTTGGTGAGAGCTCGGACGATACCATGAGATTTCCTCCGTGCGCGTCGCCATGACCAAATAATACCGGGCATGAGGAGATCTGACGACCGCTGGGTTTAAGTATCTCGTAGGCTGCGTCAAACAATTCGCGTAGAGATGGATAGCGAACACCGTTGATCACCCATTGCATTCCTAAAAGCGTGTCCCGAGGGATGGCATTACCCATTAATTGGATAGTAGGACCGTAGAAGTCTCGCAGTCGTACGTCGTTGATTAAGCGCGTGTGGTAAAACCGTTGTATCTTATAATCAGGACCCGTCACTGGTTTCTCGGGGTGCGCGAGAGACTTCCTATAGCCACGAAGGATGTCTTCAGCTTTTACCAACTCCATGTATAACAGCAATTCCGCAGCACTCCAGTCGCTTCGTCCCCCTTTGATGTATGATAGCCGCACTGCGGATTCCGTAGTGCCTTGAAAGAGGGGGTAGAGAAGCGCGCCGGTAGATGAGAGGAGCGGGAGTTGAACTCGAGGATAAAAGAGAGAAGCTAACTTAGCCCCTTTTATCTCGTCCTCGGTGTACTCGGGGTGCAAAGACTCCTTACAGAATATTTCGGTAGGGGTTTCAGAATTCTCCCCGACTGTGGCTGTGTATGCCTGTGAGTTGACCGCGAAAGGGGTTTGCTCTTCTCCGTGTCGAGAGGCAAGCCCTTCCTCAAATTGCCGATAGGCTTGAGTAGGGATACAATTAGTAGATGTAAAGAAGCCTTGACGGTCGCTCCCATGGGCTCGATCTGCATGAGAAAACGAAAGAACGGGCCGGCTGTTGCTGGAGGATGATTCATCTAATTTCGAGTAGAAGGGTGCTTCTACAAGGGAAAAAGGTTGGGAAGCTTTGAGCTCTTGGTTTAACCAATCAGTATACGAAGATGAAAAGCGGCAACATCTTGAAAAAGTCGTAAAAGATGCTTGCTGTCCTGTAACCAAAGAGTAATGCGCCAAAAGCTTCCTCTTGACCTCTAGTCCGAACGGCTCTCGTCCAAGTAAACAAGCCCCGGATACAAGTAAGTCAGCAGTAACCCCGAAGGCTGCCTGCACTGGATCTCCATCAGCTGTTTGGGGGGCTTTAAATACCCACTGGTCGTGTAGAATCATTAACCCATTCGGAAGGGTGTTGGCTTGCTGAATTATACAGAACGGAACAAGCCCGGAAGGACCAGGTCGAACTATTTTGTAAACGCGCTTATCCTTATACGACAGGATGTTCAGCGACGTTGTACCTTGCGAGAAGTACTCCCAGCTCAAGATCTTCACCCCCCTCTTCTCTGAAGACTTTCCGAAGCCGGCGAACCGCACAGCATCGAATTCGGGCCAGAACTGAGAAGATGGAGAGGGTACCTGGAACAAACTTCTTGGACATTCTTCTGTCTCAATCCCTATTAGGTCCATGAGGTCTTGGCGGTGGTCGTTTACTAGAGTAAATATGTCATGCTTAGTATTGACGAGGATGGCGCCATCCCAATCCCTAGGGGTATCTCGTGGTAGTGGATTGTTACCTTGATCATCTTCCTCCTTGTAAAGTTGGCTCCCACCAAGGAAGATAGCCATGATTTCAGGTCGTCGGGACAACACTTCGTCTCGTACGAAGGTCTCCCTAAGTCTCTCAATCGTCGGTTGAAAGGAGTCCATCCTTATCCTTAATCTGCTCGACCTGACTACAAGAAGTTCCTCGATAATTACCTAGGTGCTCAGCATGAAAAGGTAGGAACCTCGAGATGCTTATAAGAACCTAGGAACCATGGAAACCCCAAATATGTTACAAAAACCAAGGGGCGTTTCATAATAATATATCTGATTTGCCTATAACTCTAACAACCAGATGCGTAAATGATGTTGCCTACCTGTATGTATTGTTATAGGAAGTTCTATACTCATAAGCTAGGCAGTTTATTACAAGAGTTACGCCGGGGAGGGGGGATTCTCACTGCACTTTAAGAAAGTATCGCCAAGCGAAGAAATTACTATAGGTTGCTCGTGTTTGCCTGCCATAGCTACCACATCGCGAAGTGACTGTTGAACCTTGAATCTTCAAAATTTTTATTTTTGATACCACCGCGTAAAGCTGAATTCCATGGTTTGCTGTCATTTCCTCTAGACTCCCCCCTTTTTTTCTTTCGTATAGGAGCTTGTCCCTAAATTAGGAAAGCAAAGCCATACGGCACAATGTCATCGAGGCGTAAAATCAACCCTCGTAGATTCAAGTGCAGTTATACAAGCCTAATTTCACGTGGCTCGACACTATCCCGAAACTTCCTTCCACCCTGATCCCTATTTTCAGAATAGAAGAGCCCAACTTTCTTAAACCCGTCCCCGCCGTCTGTCTTCAGAACTAGAAGGCCAAGTGTTATACTCGGATCGGTCAAGTACGGACGACTGCTCATGTGTGCTCCGTTAAGGCTCGAACTCGATATCAGCACCATGGAAAGACGGCCAACCGGCCCATGAGGGTACCCCGACGTATTATGCCGGCCATGCCTGTCCCAGTCGAGGCAAATATGGGCAATATATTCTTTCTCGTCCGACTGTAAAATGTAGTAGAAAACGACGCTCATCCACATACTGGCGCTTCTAAAAGTCGCTTTTCCGTCTCCCAGAGATGAGAGTTGAAAGACTTTCGTGTAGAGTAGCAGGTGTCCACCATCCACGTGTCCGTACGGATTTATCTCATGAGCAGCAATCTCCGCTTCGCGCAACTGAAACTCAGCTGTAAATGGACTACCAGTCCAAAGCCAACTCACTGCATGTTTATCACATGCCCAAGTCCACGAAGGTGCTGTACGCTCTTCAAACGGTTTGAAATAGGCTTCAGGTCCGTCCCAGAAGCCATGTGTCCAAAGAAGTTCGTTTTGCAGGTCCGATTCCCATAATCCTGCAAGGTACCTCTGGCCCGGAAGTAAATCCGAGATAATCCTCGCAAGTGCGGATATAGCCGGTAACCTGTCTGTTTCATATGAAAGCCGTCTATTCGAGTATGCTGCCACGGCCGTACGCCAATCACTCATGATAGCTTTCGTGTCCGGCTTGCTCTCCGTCCATGGCTGAGAGAATGTCTTATATCGGTCATCGGCATCAAATCGAGTTCCGTCTTCTGACTCCCCCAGCTTTCCGCAGCTGAAATGAAACATATGGTCACCGAAGTAGACCTTGCGTGGCGAGAGTAAGCTTTCCTGGTAGGTCCACCCTCGTGTTCTCCAAGCCGAGCGTGAAATATCGTCACGCCCAGGATGATCTGTGTAACCGAGACGCTGATACATCGAATATCCTGCTCGTTTGCGGAGGTATAACATTCCGGAAACTGACGTATCTAGGGTGGATCGGAAGTTGATTCGCAGTGTTCGGCGGGTGTTTGATCTCCCCAAGAAGCCGTTCAAGCAAGAGCTACCGCGGGCAATACATAGGGTCAGAAAACTCTTCGAATATACCTTGGACATCGCGTAGGATTCTCGATTCCAGTCGTCTTTGTCGCCCTGGATGATACAGAGAGCATCTACCCAGATATAACGAATCCCAATTTCCCGGCATACTTTGACGGCATCCGCGATGGTCCTGGGCAACCTTTCAAAGTCAATTTGCTGAAGGTGATCGTCGAGTGTGTCTTTTGTTGTTTTTAGCTGCTGATCCGCCTCTTCTTTTGAGCCCCAGCAATAACTCAAGGCTGCGTACCTCTTCAACGCTGGGTCCGTGGCTTCTGTAAGAGGCTGATAATCTCTTGAGATAATCAATCGCGGACTCTCAATTGGATTCGAACCAACATCAACCAGGCGGGTAGGCAGGTAAGCATCTTCTGTTGAATATGGAACTTCGCTGAGAGACTTATGAATCAACTCTTTAAGTCGTTCCGAACGAAGCGCAGAGAACCCATCACATGGGGTAGGTCGGCGCCAGATGTTCAGCCATGATGCACACGCATCGGAATCTTCAGTAGAAAGATTGTAATGAATATAGTGTTGTTCTTCTTTGCCTCCCAAAGTAACTGTGAAATCGACTAGAAGTGTATCAAGCCAGGGAACCTTCTCTATATCGTCGCCATGATACTGGTAGGTGACCTCGGTGATGTGAAGTCTTGCATAATCGGCCTCCATGTGGTCAGAAGGGTCATATTTCAGTCTCAAAGCGATCCCCTCCCACACGCAAATTAAATCTTTCCGCAGCATGTCGCAGAATTCACAGCCCTGAAGAGCTGTTTTGGCAAGTTTGGGTAGATCTGGCAAGAAATCTCCTCTGCTGTACCCAAGTTGGATCGCTGTTTTCGGGAAACTCGTCAGTTCATTCGCCTCTTTAATGATGTAGAATGACTTTCGGTTAGCCCGTGTGTCTTGCACTATTCCGAAAGAAACGTATGGTTTTCCATTTCTCGACGTTCGAATCTCGCCGCCATGCTTGAGCTCGTCGATTTCGAGAACCTTGCAAAAGCTACAAGGATTGTTAAGGACTGCACTGTCATAGATATCGTCTTCCTTTCTAGTAAATGTATCGTCGATGCTCTCTAGAGCCATGATTTCTCACTGGGCTAGTAGATGTTATCATTCTAAGTTTACCAGGAAGGCGAACGAGGGTGTTTTTTAACTTAAGGTAGGTAAGCTACCTACTTAATATAGGTCGCATCTTAAGGATTGGGTCGTAACACTGCCCAAGATGCCCGAGTTTCGATTTCTATGGTATGCCAATATGCAGCAATGCCACAAATATACGATGATTGGCGATTTTGATTGGAAGATGAGGCTTTGATTCAAGCCAGTAACCCGGAGCTTACAAGGTAAGTTGGAGGTCCTCAGGCCCCCTATCGTACCGGTACTCGCCTCCGTCACGAGAATGCCCTCCGTCTTTCGCACGCCAGCCCGCCCTAAAGCTACTGTCACCATTTAAAAGATCCCAGAAGTCAGTTACAAGCCTATTCCATTGAATGTCTAAGTTCTAAAGTCCTATCTTGGGACTAGGATAGAGATCCTACATATAGTCGATCAGCTGATTAGGTAAGCGGGAGCTGGGAAAGCTCTGCTTACGTAACCTGATTTTCTCATGACAGTTACTGATGACATAATCTTGAGCTATAGGAGGTATGCGCTGTAACTCACTGTAATTATAGCGGGTCTTGGCACTAAGCTTCCTGTATTTATAGGGCAAGGGATATGGCCCCTGGAAAATACCTAACCTTTTACCATATATCTAGCTCATTCCTAAGTATAACTCAATTGTAATTTAATTGCAATTCAATTGAATTTCAATTTTAATTTAATTATAATTGTTGTCTATTAATTCTAGTACGTATTTGGTTATACACGAAGTCGTTGTTGAGCCATGGTTGTGACCTCCAGCACCTAGGTCCCTGTATTATGGGCAGTTATGGGGCAGTTATAGGGCATATAGAATATTATGTCATCAATTTTTTAGAATTTTGCCCATCGCACTCATAAAATCGTTGTGGCCTTAAGTAAAGCCATGTTAAGATTCTCTATGGCGCGCTTTAACTTCTTACTGCTAGATTAGGCCCCTCTTACTATGGCCTCGCGATAGTCATTCTAGCAGTATTCAGGGTGTTCGGCGCTCTCGTTGGGCTTTCCGTTAGCTCAGCTACTCCCAGCTTCGTCTTCTGGGCGAGAATCGCCTCGCTGGGGGTCATTACAGGAGAAGCTCACGCCTTAGGGACGCAAGCCAGGCAGTTGGCTTTATTCCTACCTAAGACACGTTAATTGACCTGCCCTAATCGCCAGCATCCGTCCATAATGCGACCGAGGCGCATCAAAGACCGTTAGGAGCAACATGGATTATACTTGCCTTTCTTTCTGCTGTAGACTTCCTGGCATAATTGTGCATCCAGGAACTCACGTCGGAAAGGGGCGATATTTAGAAAGGCAGAGATTTAAGCAGCAACAGGGTTAGCCACCTAGAAGACTAGCAATATGAAATTTCTAAGTCAGATAGCTCTCATTAACCAGAAGTTACATACATACCTCCCGAGAACCCAATCCCTGGACATTAATAGTGGCGCCAGTTTCCAATATAATTATCACTCCCAAATCTTAACCTTGTATTTTCAACTCTCCGTGTTGCTAATACCTAGCTGCTCTAGTAGCTAAGGGCACGGGCATCATTGCCGAACCGGTATCATAGACCGGCATTTCGTAACGTATCGTCGTATCTAATTCTGCTCGTCCGTGAAAGTCAGGCATCTGATGAGGCAGCGGATCGCCCAATTCTGCCGTTTGCTTGTAGACGTCGGGCATTTGGTGAGGCAGCGGACTGCCTAACTCTGCTGGTCCTTCATATCTGGGATTTTCCAGTGTAGCTTTACTCGAGCCGGAACCCGGTAGAGCACTGCGTCGTCTATTTCGCCTCCACATGAACACTCCAAAAATGATGACTAAGAGAGCCACGAAGGATCCTGCTGCGATGCCCCCTATCGCTCCGGCGGAGTACGCAGATGGCGTTTCTGGTCCTGGCTCTTCGAGCACCGTCCAGAAGGGGTCCCAGGACTTTTGGAACCAGTCGATACTACTCGACTCAATTGTTGACGCTTCGGGGGATATGTCTCTGACTATACTGCCCTCGCCGTCTGGCCCGGGGGCCTGGGCAAGGAATCCTGTCGTCTGTTCGTAGTTGGCGCCGGCAAATGCTGCTTGGAGGAAAGCACGTCCAAACTGCCAAGTGCCTTCATCTTCTGTGCTGTTGGAGGGTTTACAGGGGAAGTACTGTGTAGGCTGCTCAACTATCGGTGGTGTCAAGGTGAGGTTCATCACTCGGAAGGGCACTTTGACAGTGAACCGCATCCTGTTCCGGTCTACGAAGTGGAACCCAAGAAAAGCGGACGATCCTACTATTCGAGAAAATAGGGGGTCCTCGGTGTTCCAGATAAACAGTCCCAAGCTTCTATTCCAGGTGACTGGGAGGTTGCTAGCAGCCGTCTCGCATGTGCCGTAAGGCAGGTATATGTAAGGCACTGCTGGGTTTATCTTGATGACCGCTTCGTTCAACCGCGCCCCTAGAGACGAAGCAAAACTTACGGCCTGTTCGTTGCCCTGTATCCCTTGGTATACGCTCCCTACACTGGCATTCTTGAATGGCGAAGCTCCAACCTCAACGCCGAGCGTAACGTCCTCCAAGAAAATCCAAGGGAAGTGACGGTGGAAGTCCAAAAGACCAACAGGCCCAATTACACGGTTTTGCTCGTAGCCACCAAGAACGATCGATCCAGGTTGATTGAATAGAGCACTGCCGAAATGGAATCCAAATGAAACAGATCCAATGTCGTTAGATTTTTTAAGCTGGACCAATATTGCGTTATCGGAGTTAGGATCAAATTTATCTTCTGTGTCAGAAACTCCTCCGAGCCCTAGATTCCCCGCCGAACTATCATAGGTACGGCCGTCAGGAAGGGATATTGAACATGGGTCTAGAATTGTGACAGAGGTATTGCAACTAGGCGGGTATGAGACGTAGTCGTCGTGGTTCTGGCGGAACTCTACTCTCATAGTGTATTGGTTACCATAGCAAATTTGGTCTCGAATTGATCCTGTTGTTCCGAAGTCATCAGAGACGCCATTTGTACCCGACTTTGTCAAGTTATCCACAGGGATAGGGGTTTCAAGCGTATTAGACACAACGGTCGACCAGCCACTGAAACTGGGCCATCCCAACACGTATTGGGATCCCTGCATACAATATTAATTCAGCTCCCGATACTGTATCTCGATGAGTCTTGCTATTGAGGAGGACTGGGAGCACCTACGCGGTTAACAGCAAATCGAACTGCTTGCCATGGCCCATCTGGACCGACTGTTTGTATTTTGATAGTGGTATACATAGGGGTCTTGTCTGTGCTCCAATCGAGTTGTAATACTTTGCTATTTACTACCGTGCTAATCGAAGCTAGCCATAATGAGCGGCGCATTGCTATAGACCGATAAATCTTCCGAAACTGCGGAAGATAAGTTGAGTGGAGAGCAAGAGCGGCGTGTAACTTATTTTCGCGACACTGGCCCTATGAACTATTAAATATGGTAGTTAGTGCTTGATAGATATTATTTTAAAAATAAATTCCGTTACGGCCCCAAAATACGAGTATACTGTGCCATCTTAGTACTTAGCGTCGTATTTGCTACCGCAGTCATATGTGGACATATGCTTGGCTGTAATAAACGACATTTTCACCGTGATATTTATTATTCTACTACGTCTTGGCAAGAAATACAACAGTGATAGGCTCGCGCCGCCGCTCTATGTAACAGCAATACTGCAGCTTGCGCCGTAGGGAGGAGGCGCAGCAACAGGGGTCGAATGGAATCTGATAAATACGTGTATGTCTTCAGACTTGGTGACTGCCTAGTAGGTAAGTTGAAACCATAAGATAATCATTGACTTATTATAAAAGTTCAAGTTAATTCCCATGTGCTTTAAAGTCCTGGAAAGCCTTTTCAGCAAAATTGGAGGATAATATTGGTGTTGGGTAAAATCCGCAGGCGGTACATAAGCCGATCTACGATTGAACTTGTTGTTTTATGAGTTATGTTCGCGAGGGCGGGAAGTAATATATTTACTGAAGCCCCATCTTGCGAATCGTGTCTTGTACATCTTAGCTCTTTATCATATCCGTTAGTATAATATACCTTGAAATGGTATAGTAGATGGTACTCACGAGGCTTTAAATCCATGTTCATCTTCCATTATCGCCATAACTTCGTTGAGAGGTTTATTCTCTTCTATGTAGAGTCGTTGGATCGAACCTTTATGCTCCTCCCATATGTCGTTCGTCGATCGACCCCGCTCTATACTGGTATTCGATGGTTTGTTTTCGAGATTTAAAGGTTCGGCAGGTGGTGACTGAGCAACTATTGATGGAACTTCGCGTGGTTCCATAATCAAGATCATCTCACTATTCGAAATTCTTCGAGGTGGTGTGCCATGCGCTTCCAGTGTCTCAATGCCTCGATATTCCATAGGCTCTGTAGAGGCCTGTATGTCGCCTATACCCAATAGTTCACGATTATCCCTGTCCGTGTTGCTACTATGATCCTCAGGCAGAGAGTATGGAGCACTTTGAGCAATACTGAAGTCGCCCGAAGCAGAATCTCCAAACCAAGTAGCGGAAAATTGGCGTAAAGACTGGTTAAGGCTTTGAGTGACTATTTCCCTAATGTCGGCAAGCTCGAAATTTTGCGAAGCAGGTGCCCCAGAAGACAGTCTGTCGTTGATCATTGTGGGAATTAAAGCGGCCGTGTGATTGCTGAACTCCTGTAGAATGACCAAGTCCGGATTTTGGATGTATGGGGTTGCAGGACGTCGACGACCAGGAAACAAAATATGCCACATTTGGTACCACCGTTCCTCATCTGTAGATGTTGTACGGTACGATCTGGATGATCTTGTAAGTTCATCAAATTGTGCCTCTGTCATGCCTTCAAAAGTAAAGAATTTGGTCTCGCAAATTCTCGCCCGTATATGCTGATCTCGGTCCAAGACTGTTGGAAAAGTATCTCCGCATCGAGGGCAGTGTATTGGACACTTATGCTTCCTGGCAAGGTGTTGTCTAACATCAGCTATCCTTAAAAGACGGAAACGTAAACAGCCATGATGGCGCGCAACATCAGCCTTCATAAATGGGCAGGCAAAAGCGATACGCGGCTCATTTCGTACAGGCCAGCGTTTCTTAAGGCGCGCCTCGTCGCCCTCGCTAGAATCTGTATCCTCAGCATTCCGCTTCCGGCGCGTTGTTGTAAAGCCAGTCCTGTGTTCAGGCTTTCTAGTGAGAGACGCCCTATTTCCAGTATCTGGCGCGTCTTGCAGCTCACTGTGTTCATCTTCGCCGAACCGGGCGAGAGTTTTCAGCTTCGGACGTAACGCGGCTGGAAAGTCACGTTGCGGTGTTTGGTATAAAACGTGACTATGTTGGAAGCACGCTTGAGGCCCGAGCAGTTCCTCTTCGTCTTCCTGTTCCGTGTTGGATTCATCATCGAATAATGACGGGCATGTTGGACTCCAGGGTGCCGCCCCATCAATCGACAGACTACTGGTATCCAAAAGCAACCTTTCTGAATCCAGAGCCATATACTCTATCAAGACGTAACTCTCTCCCGTAGCGCTAAATCTCCTTGTCGATAAAAATTTTTTTTTTTTAATTGCTCGAATTACTAATACTCTCGCGACCAGAATGTGTAATAAAATATGGCTGGGTCATTTACCAAATAGAGGTTAGGCAGTTGAGATTCCACATGACGGTTGAAAAGTTCCGAAAGTCCCCGGCCTACTCTTCCTACACCGCCTCGAGCGGAACGCTTAAAGTCACGGAGTAAGTGCCTAAAGCCACGGAGTCTATTACCTACTAGGCCCGATACGGCTTATCTAACTAGAGGGCACCCCAGCTCTGGCGTGCCACAATAACCCGAGTTTAGGAGCAGGTTTAGTCATCGGATAAATACCCTTAGATTATTCATAATATATATTTTATTTCTATATTTTTATATTCAATTTATCTGAGGCCGCGGAGGGGGCTGCGCCTCCGGATTCTTGCTCCTCGGCTCGCTCCGCGAGCCGAGGAGCAAGAATCCTCCGGCGCACCCCTTTTTCGCGTATAACCACGTACGTTAATTGGCTGACGTAATTGTGCCCCCCCACCGCCTTTTATTTGTGGTTAATCCACGTGATATAGATGTGGCTTAACCACGTGGTGTAGATGTACCTTTGTACCTGATATAACTGTTAAGCCACTTTTATTTTATTATATTTTATTATTAATTAAATATAATATAAATATATTTATATATTTATAGTTTAATTTTAATTATATTTTTATTTTTATTATATATATTTATATATTTATTAATTAAAAAATATAATTAAAAAAAGGTTTTTTTTTTTAATTATATATAAATAATTTTTTTAAATTTAAATATTAAATAATTAAGTTTTAATATAATTTTTTTATAAAAATAAATATTTTTTTTTTAATATATTTAATTTTATATAAAAATATTATTAATATTTATATAATTTTTTTATATAAATATATATTATATTTTAATTTAAAATTATAAAATAATATATAATTTAATTTAATATATATTTTATTAAAAAAATTATTTTTAAATAATAATAATTTTTTTAAAATTTTATATTTAACTTTTATAAAATTATTTATATATTATTTTAAAAATTAATAATTAATAATTTATAAAAATACTTGCGATTTATATTAAAAATTAATTACTTAATTAAATAAGCTGTATTAAGCTTAGTAAATAAAAAACTCCGTGGCTTTAAACACTTATTTTGTAACTTTAAACGTTCCGGCCTCGAGACCTTCTGAGCCCATAATAGTGGGTACTAAGACACGTCGGGATCGATAATTCGTCCAAAGTTCCCGAAAGTTCCTAATGACCCCTCACGGAGGTGTGACCGTGTGAGTGATTCGTCCAAAGTTCCAAAAGGTCCTCGCACCTTTACACACAAGTGTGTGTGGGATGAGCCCGCATTGGTTGGGATTTCCGGTACTTTGGGCACTTTCAGGACTTATACGCAACCACCGAGCTACGCTTCGTATTGAGAGCAGGGGGATATCCTCCTTATAAGGCGCGCCATTGGTCGCTTCTGACTGAAGCTTTTTCACTACTTCCTAGATATATGCGCGAGCGAGTAAGCTTGATTTTCCTAGAACACACATTCATTCTACTTCTCAAAATACCTACCGAAACCTAGAAACCATGTCATCATTTATTACTCAAGCTACCATTGATTGCCTGATGGCATTGCCCTTAGCATTGCCGTCTCCTACAGTTGGTGGGACATCGATGCGGAAATATGTCAAGATTAAGATTATAACCCTTCACTGGCAAGGAGAGGTCTTGGATGACCTCCCCTATGGCCCTGCAGAGGAAGCCAAAATGCTAACGGAGACATTCGCCAATTGGGGCTGGCAAACCGAAGACTATATGATCCCACTCGAAAAAACTGTCGAAAGAACCAAAAGCTTTCTCAGAGACGCGGTTAAGGGATCCAACAGTGATGAGCTTTTGGTGGTTTACTATGTTGGTCACGGAGGCAGCTACTCCAAGGGGCCTACATCTCAGTCCTTCGTAGTTGGCCGACAGGGCAGCTCTGACGCGGACGTTGTTGTTCTTGAATGGCCGGTCATTCGTTCAGTCCTCGAGGCAGCGCCGTGCGACGTAGTCATGTTCCTCAATTGCTGCCATGGTGCCGAAGCTTGGGTCTCGCGTAACCTTGAGCAAGACAAGTACATTGGACCAGACGGAAAACTAATGGTCTGTCTCTTTCTAATGAATCATGCCTTTGGGAAACTACTAGCTAATATATCTTTGTAGTGCATTCTCGCTGCTGCCAGCGAAAAGCAGGTGGCATTTATGGAACAGTGGACGTCATTTGGCACCTTGTTGAAGAAGGTGCTCGACTCCACAAGGTCCGGACTCAGCTCCAACAAATCCATCTCGATCGCCATGCTGGTACAAGAAATGAAGGATGAGATCAAGGCTTCGGGGAGTTTCTGGGTTGCGGAAGTTGTCCGAGGACCTATATATCTCCAACCTATGGAGCCGCGTGCCCACTACCCAGTGACTAACGGCGAGATCAAGTTACATCCAATGTCGGGTCTGCAAGGCCTATTCATAATCCGTCTGTATCGACGCCTGTCAGGGCCGGCAGGGCAGTATTGGGAGAAGCTAGAATGATGGTCAACCCTTAGAATTACCGGGCTCGTAACTACCCCTTAAGTAACTAATTTCGAACACTGGACATTAAGCTCTTTCGCCCTTCCTCAACTTCTTCGACATCCTCTATTTATGCTATCCCAAGTAGTGCAGATCGTCGTCTCCTTGTTCATGTCTTATTAATTATCTCTGTGGTCCTTAAGAGTATCAACTGTAATCGTTCGTATGGCTCATACACTTCTAAATTATAGGGGTACCTGAGGCAACTAAAGGTTATAGCCTAGGCAGTGGAAAGCATCTGGTAAGCTCAAGGTGGTAACTTGAGATAGCCTTACGTCTACACGATAACTTGTCTTTCCTTTACGCTTGACTTGATGTCGCATCACCACAAACATCAAGAGCTCATCCTGCGAATCCTCTTCTTCCCTCTCAAGGGCAGGGAAACTTCACGTTCGCCTCGCTCGAGTAAGTGGCGTAAGTAACGTTGATCATAGAGCTGACTGAGTCTCGATTTGGGCAACTGAAAAGCTGCTTGTTCGACCTCGTCAGGCTTTTCGCGGCCAGGTTCGACACCGAGTAAATTTCGCCTTAACTCAGAATTATTCGATCCGAATACATCGTCTCGAGCTCCAAAATTTAAATACTTTGGTAATTCTATCGATTCTTGAGTCTGAGCCGTCCATACAGGGGTATGGCTCGAGCTAGAGTCGGATGAGACGAAACTGGACATCACGTTTTGCACCACGTTTTGACGCCGCTGGTCCCCAGAGGGTTTCGTAGAGACAGGGCCGCAGAGAGCCGGGCGAGACCTGCGTTACTATGTTAGCTCGGTAGCAAATTCCCTTACGTTTCCAGTCAAGCTTCTAGCCAATCTATGTCCACTTACCACCACCGGAATTCCAAGTCTATCGGGAGGGTGCTCCACGGAGGCGCAGGTCTCGAGAATCTAATAAAGGAGTCCTGCCCAGGTCCGCGGACAAGTGGCCACCGCTCTTTTTGCTGGCTTTCCGAACTGTAATATCTGCATTTGCAGGAATGGACACTAGACGGCATGTAATCAGCCCGGAAGAGTGACATGCCAAGCCTAACCCCTGGACGGGCGACTTCGGCCCAGTCATCCTCTGTGATGAGATACCACCACTTGGAGCCATTCCTGGCCGGCGTGAATAGCCATATGTCTCTTCGTATCACAAATGGCAATATCGCCCTCATTGTTCTGAAACTGAACTTCAGAAAATCGAGGAAGTCCTTCGCTACGGTTTAGTGTCTTTGTTCTTGGTTGAAATAAAGGGGTACACGGGGGAAGCGTACATCAAAGCGCTGGCACAGCTCCAAAGGCACGTGGAACTGCCTTCCTGTAGCATCTTGGAATTCCACAGGTTTACGGTCCGGCGGTTCTTCGATCGAAGCATAGATATGGTATTTTATCTCCTCCTTATCCTCCCTCAGCTGCAGTAGAAGGTCCTCGATGCGTCGCTGGGCGTCGGCATTCATTTCTTCGAGAGTTTTTCTGCAGGAACAGAATGGGTTAGGCCAAGAAAGAATATCATTTAACATTTGATGATAGGGGTGAGAACAAACCGAATGATCTCGGATTGGACTGCAGATAACGAGGCCGTAAGTCCCTGAACACGGGCCTGGATTGGCGCAATCGCCTTCTGGCCGGAGAGCGACCAGGAGATGCGACGATAATATGTTACGACTCTCCATGTGCTAGCTCCATATTTTTTCGTCGCAGTTGTGAGTTCGTCTAAGGTCTCCCGGCATCGATCAACTATATCGTTGAGCTTCTTGGTACTCGCCTCGGACTCTGGAGATACATTAGTACGCGGTTCGGCGAGCTGCTCGAATATCTCCTTCATGTGCTGCAGGTCTACTTGTAGGCTGCCGAGCGCTTTCGCATCGTCCGACGAGTCGCTAATAGCCTTGTAGCCCTGGATCAACACACCGATGATGGCAATACAATCACCAACGCTCAACGGTGAAGCCATTATATTGAATCGTTGCAAGTGAGAACCACCATCTAGGTAGAGAGTGTTGGTCCTAGGACTACTGGGGAGTGAAAGGCTCCAACATGGCCAAGTGGGATGCGAGCCTGATATCGGTTCGCGGCCCTGCAGGCAACCAAAGCTGAAAATTCTTCTCAGATGTATGATTGGTCCGATATTTTGAAGTCCTTCGTGAGTTACATCAAAGCTCTGTGGCTGAGCACCTCAAGGACATTCAGGAACGTAATATCGCGAAATGCTCTATCCTTGCCTGCTGTTGGATACATTCTTGCTCAAGTCTCGATGCCCTCCCTCATGGAATATAATCCAGCATAGAAGGAGACGTAAAGTTTTTACGTGATCAATAAATATGTAAGTTAATTGATTGAAACAATGAATTAGATAAACTCCTCTTATTAATACCTGACAAGAAGATTCTCCTCGTCAAGATCGAGTTGTCTGGACATATATTGCCCCAATGTTTTACACAGGCGAGCCGGAATTGCTTAAAGGGAGGACGGACAAGATTCAATAACAAGGATAATTCAGTTAAGGGGGGTAATGCCAGTTCTTAGAATGGGAAGCCAGGAAGCTTGGTATGCATGGCATTGATCTGCGCGGACCCGAAATCCTCGCTGCCCGTATACATATCCGAAATGGATTCATTTCGGGCTACATATTGGCGGTCAAGAGGATAACGTACCTAGGTAGGTATAACAATGGTAATTACCGCAAGGGGAGCTCTGCCGACCAAACTCCAAAGTCGAGACAAGTGATCGACATCCCGTCCCTTCGGCCGACCTCGCAGTTGGGTGTCGCAAAGCGCGCTTCCGTCCTTCCTCCCCTTCCCCGCACAGAAGCGAAAACACATCCCTCTACGCTACCTTAAAGCCGGGGTGAGATCAGCATCCTTTCTCCAATAACTAGAGCTAGAAGAATCCTCGGCCTGCTAGACTACCTTAACGGACTGGACTGTGACCTATCGAATTTTAGAAGGCCCCCTATCGTATCGTATCGTATCGCCAATTGGAGCAGAATAACAGAGACTTTACCTAGTATGCCTTCAGACCGATCGCAGGATCCGAATTCACATGCCTTTCCTACCAAGCAGCTCACAATCCTAGGTGCGCACCCCCCTATCTACCTACCTAGAAAAGGCAAAGCGTTCAAAAGACCCTCTGACCGCAAACCGTAATTTATAGCAATATGTCGCTTCTCAGAGCCGATCGCCTTCAACTCCATCCTCGCCTACACCTACGTGATGGTGCAGGACCTGAACGGGGGCGATGACACCGACGCGTCCTTCTACGCCGGCCTCCTGGTCTCGGCGTACGCCGTCGCCGAGGCCCTGACGGCCATTGGCTGGGGCGCGCTCTCCGACCGGTACGGCAGGAAGCCGGTCGTCCTCTTCGGGCTCGGCGGCGTGGCCATTTCGAGCCTGATCTTCGGATTGGCTACCGAGTACTGGGTTGCATTGCTAGCACGGTTCATCGGCGGGGCCCTGAACGGCAATGTCGCGGTTCGTCAAGCATTTTATCATTTTTGTTACCTTGTATTTCTCTTAGCAGTGCCTACCTTTTTCGGAGATGCCCCCAGATAATATGTACACGCAAGCGATAGCTGCATTACAACATGACGCTTTAACAATTTGCTTACCATTTCCGTAGGTAATGCAAACCATGGTAGCGGAGATGGTAAAAAACCCGGAGCACGAGCCAAAAGCATACGCCACGCAGCCGTTCGTGTGGACTCTCGGCGGCATCATCGGCTCCGCCATGGGCGGCTTCCTCGCCCAGCCCGCGGTATTCTACCCCTCGCTGTTCCCCGCCGACGGGCTCTTCGGGCGGTACCCGTACCTCCTGCCGAACCTCGTGTCCGTCGTCGTCATCGTGCTGGCCATCGTCCAGGGCGCGCTCTTCCTCGAGGAGACCAACCCCCGGGACGAGAGGGAGAGGAGGAGGAGGGCCGCGCACGAGGCCGCCGTCTTCGAAGAGGAGGACGACGACGACGACGACGAGCGCACCCCGCTCCACCGCCGCCGCCGCAAGGACCGGAGGTCGTCCGCCGCGCGCAGCCTGTCGCGGGCTGCGGTCGACAGGCCGGTGTTCGTCGAGGAGAGTCTTCCGGTGCCGATTGAGCAGAACTTCGATCTCAGGCGCTCGTCGTTCGGGACGGTGCGTTCGATCAAGCTGCCGCCCTCGGCCCCGAAGAATGGTGAGAATTTCAAAGGCCGGGCTTTCAATTTCACCATCATCATGGTTACGACTGCATTGGTCTTGGTTTCATACCATCAGATGGCCTTCTGCACCCTGCTACCGACACATCTCCTAGATAAGCCAGCCTCAGCACCAGGGGAAATTGACTTAATTGGCGGTCTGGGGTATACCGTTCACGATGTGGGCGTTTATTTGGCTATCAACGGCATCCTTGGACTGTTCATCCAGGCGATCATATTCCCTCTTTTCGTGGACAACGTGGGGGTTTGGAAGTCATTCGTCTTCAACATTGTCCTGTACCCCCTGGCATATATAGTGATGCCGTTCCTCTCGGCTTTACCTCCCGCCTTAGTTTCCCCAGGGATCTACCTCTCGCTTATCATGCAGAGCTTCTTCGGCATCGTCGTGATACCTTGCGCTCTCATTCTGCTGAAGGATGCTACGCCGTCGCCTTTGGTACTGGGAAAAGTCAACGGTCTGGCTATGTCGGCTTGCTGCCTGGCTCGAACGGTATCCCCGCCGCTAGTCGGCATCATCTATAGTGCCGGCGGCTCCGCTGCCGCTTGGCTCAGTTGTGCTGGTGTTGCGGTAATTGGGATTGTGCAGCTTTTTTGGGTGCCGAGGAAGCATGTTCAGACCGTCGTTATGGATGATGGCTCGATGGCTCGGAAGACCATGTCAAACTCGAGGGACCAGGAAGCTGGAACGTGCCCTACCGTCGTGGAGTAATTCATGCCAGACACCATCCACACAGGAACTCAAGATATCTACATATTATATACGACTACGAATAGGTCCGGGATTATTTTCAACAACCTCGAAACCAAGATCTAGGCTTGTTGGATTCGAAATACTACAGATTGTTTACTCTATGCTTATCATAATGAGGCGCTAGGTATTGGTATAGAAGGTTATGGAATTGCCATAAACGAAGGAATGATGTTATGATTTCTCACGAACCGATAGAACGGATATATGCGGCACCGAATGAGTGTTGAAGCGCAATAGGAGATTTATTATTTTGGGTAGATTCATCAGATAGACGCTAATCAAATCAAACTCCTATGGAACGAAATCCAAAGCTTGAGAATAAGGTACATAACAGCCTGCCAAAAATAAGGTGCAAGAACAATAAAAAAAAAGGAAGGTATAAGAGGAATCTAACCTCTCGACGCGATGGACTCGCGGGGAATCGAACCCCGGACCACTCCCAAAGCTCACACGGATGTTGCTCTGAACAGCCATCTCGGTGCTAAGGGAGTATTATACCACTAAACCACGAGCCCGTTATGGGACTTTTCCAATGCCAGATACTGTGTTTTGACGGCACGGTTGCTTGATGAAAATTTGATCGCCGTATGTCCCCCTATAACGCTTCGGGTGGGTAGAAAACGGAAGAAGTCCGGGGCTGCCCTAATTTAGCGAGGACCCACTTAGTCCCGGTCCTGTTCCTACCTTGGGGGCTGTTAGTAAGGGGCAACACCCTTTGAGCCATGTTTGCACATCACAGTGTAGAAGGGTTGGGTTGGGGACGGGTCAAGTGATTCGGTATACCATTAGCTTGCCATATGAGAACCGAACAACATGATAGGTCTCACACCAGGGTATGTACACAAAGAACTACATAGTAAAAACAAGTGAATCGTTAGATGCTTATAGTATTCATGTAAGAGCTGAGGCATACATACAATATCCTAAATAGCTGCTTTATCTATGCCAACCCGCAAGGCCCTTTTTCATCATGTCGTAACCAGAGCGTAGAGACCAGAGGACAACATGCCTACAGCCCACTCCTAATCCCGCCCATCAGGAGAGCTTCGACCTTCGCCCCCTTCCTTAGCGGCTCCTTCCCGCTAGGCAGACACAAGAGACAATTCGCGCCCCTGAGGCTGCCCACCATAGAACTCCGCTGCTTGCCCGTGCTAGCCGCCACCAGGCCGCCGTGCTTGTCGGCCGAGACGACGGCGCGGTGGTACTCGGGCCGCGATTTATCAAGCGCGAAGTCGTGGGCGAGCGTGACGGGGACCTTCGTCAGACCGGCCGGCACGACGCCGGACATCTGGTGCAGGGCCGGCAGGACGAACAGGTGGAAGGTGACGATCGCCGACGCGGGGTTTCCCGGCAGCGAGAAGACGACCTTAGTAACGCGCGCGCCGCCGCCGTTGCCCTTGACGGGCACGGTCGCGAACGTCGTCGGCTTGCCGGGCTTCATGGCGACGCGGCCGAAGTGGATGGTGCCGCCGAGCGACCGCTCGACGGTCGGCTTCAGGAGGTCTAGCTCGCCCATCGAGACGCCGCCCGTCGTGACGACGAAGTCGACGCGCCGCAGCGCGTCGCGGAGCGTCTCCTCCAGGGTCCCCGGCCGGTCGGCCGCGATGCCCAGGTCCACGACTTCGTACCCGCACTCCGTCGCCGCGGACATCAGCGTGATGCGGTTGGTATCGCGTACTTCGCCTAGTCGAAGGTCGCCCGGCCGGTCGTGCTCGACAATCTCGTCTCCCGTAGATAGTACGCCTATGACGGGTTTTCGGTACGTCTTGACTTGCGCAACGCCGACTGCGGCAAGCAGACCGATTTCTCCACCGACCGCCGAGATCTGCTCCCCCTTACTGAGGATGGTTGACCCCGCTTTAATATCGCTGCCAACCTCGCGGATATTTTCTCCCTCACGAACATTATCCGCAAGAATCTCCACCTCTTTTTCTTCCTTGCCGTCGTCCGTCATAGTTTTCAGAATGGTATCTTCGACCATGATGACGGAGGTAGCTCCCGGGGGCAACGGCGCTCCGGTCGTGATCCTGGTGATTTCGCCTTCCTTCAGGGGCTCTACTCCACCTGGCGAGGCGTGAGAGACAGAAACCACGGGGAAGACACCTTTCATATTGCCATCCTTAGGCACTACAACTGCGTAGCCATCAACGATACTGGCCCTGAAGGCTGGCACGTTTTCCCTCGCTCGTACATCCTCGGCCAGTACGTGGCCAGGCAACGACCCGTCGACTTTAGAGGTGGTAATTTCTGGTGATGGCGTTTGTTCCTTGATCTTAGCTAGAGCGTCATCAACGGAGAGCATTGGGAATGGCGATTCTCTATTCCTCCGGCTAGGGCCTAGGCTCGGATCATTGGACATGGGATTGGAACTGGGCGCTGTGTGTCTAACCAGGCTACCATGGCCATGACCGTGACCGTGACCGTGGCTATGGCCATGGTTGTGATCATGATCATGTTGATGGTGATGATCGTGGGCGGGTACGTTGCTTCCACTTCCACCCGGCCTTATGCCAGCTTCTGCCTCGAGCTTCTTTACCCCGCCAGCATGTAACGTTCTTGAATCCATACCGGCAGCCTGTAGACAGGCATGTGGCAATGTCTTCAGTATTGCCTGCAAGTTCTCGCGGGCTCCTTTCGGGGAACCAGGGAGCGTGACTATTATGGATTTGTTTCTGACGCCAGCGACTGGACGGGACATCATGGCGAACGGGGTGACACTCAACGAGGCCGCTAACATGCCGTGCACAATACCTGGGGCGGGCTTATGAAGCAGCGCCGAGATAGCTTCCGGTGTGTTATCAGCTACCGCAAAACCTGTGCCGCCAGTAGTCAGGATGAGGTTGATGGTATCCGCTGCAATGTCGGTCCATAGCATAATCTGTCCCTGAATCTGGGTGACAACATCAGGAACGATCTTGGTGTCGACGAGTTCCCATTTTCCGCCACCCTCGTTCTCAAGTACATCGCTTAAAACGCCTTCGGAGGCATCCGTGGACGGGTCCCTAGCTGCTGTCGTAGACACAATAAGTAGCGCGACTCTCAAAGCCGTATTGGACATGGTGAATTGCGTGAAGCTGAGAAATTCAAGTATAAGTCCTGCCGAGGGTAAAAAAATAGAAAATTTGTATACATAGAAATGAATTATATAGTCAGCAAAGCGACATGAGATTAGATATATGTGAAGGTGAAGGTGAAGTCATGTAAGTGAAAGCTGAGCGGGTCGAGATATGAGTCCGAGTGCGGGGCCTGAATACAAATACAACATCTTTGACTTTACAAACAATTTCTCGTTTGCTAATTATGTACTATTAGACAAAATGAAAACAAGGATGAGGAAAAGAGTAACGGAATATTAAATATTAATCATCGAGGGCTTAGTAAAGGATAATGATAATATTATGTTCTTTACAACTCTCACAAACATCTCAAGTACCTGAGATACAAATCTAAGCTTAAGATCTGTGTTATGTCATACAGTATTCCCAAGTTGTTAAAACCCGGACGTGCACTGTGACATGGTTTGCTGCTGAACTGACAGGGGCACCCCACAATGGCTTCGATAAGATAAAGCTCGAAATTTCCAACGTCAAACACGCGTTCGTCATAATTCCTAGTCTTTCACTTGTAACGAACAACTTCATTTTCCTACATACCGGACCAATTCCAAATAGTTCGGAAGCAGGTGGCTTTGACACCCATCATAATGGTCCGAATCAAAGAGCGCTACCTCTTAGTCAAGATCCTCTACCCCAACGAGCTTGGTAGCCGCCCTGGCATCCCCGACGTGGTGGTCCTTAACCAACCCACCACCGATCAACTCAACTCCGCAGCTCTCCTCAGAGGTCTACGTGCTGAAGTAGCTAGCCTGTTTGGAGACTACGGCTCGGGGGCCATCGAAGGAGGTAACCTGTCAGGTGAGTTAGCTATGCGAAACCTATTATGGCTTATAATGCTCACAGTCACCCCTACCAGTCAAGTACTTCTCTCCCGCTACCTCGACCTTTATCCTACGAACCACACGATCGTCGTATCGAATAGTATGGGCCGCCCTCACTTTCATGAACTCAGTTCCCATCAGGAACGGAAAACCATGCATATTTCGTGTAGTCCACGTTAGCGGCACCATGCGGAAAGCCGAGGAAGAAGCCATTCGCCGAGCTCGAGACCTCATTTTCGCGGCCGAGAACGAAGGCAAAGAAAATACTGGCGACTCTCTGAGCAACATATTCGGGAAACCTGGACGACCGCAACGAAAAGGTACAATGGCAGATCCACTAAGCGTTGGGGATGACAATAGCGATATTGAGATGGGAGAAGTAAGCGATGGTTGAGGGGGTATCACGTCCTTTTTCTGACTACCTTAACTCCACTATCTCCCCTAGGGGGTGGCATCCCATCGAATTCGTCGTCATCGTCATCCGGGATGAGGTCTGGCGTTGTTGCTCCGGTATCACCGCCCTGCATCACCTTCCGCTGCTCCTCTTCTTCCTTCTGCTCTGCGGCATCGTACGCCTCCTTTGCGTCAACCCAGCGCTCCTGGATATCCCCCACCTCCATCATCGAGCCCTCGTTGCGCATAGCCACCTGCCATACCGTATCGTTGGCTCCCTCCGCGCCACCAAATATATAGCCGCCAGCCCGGTCTATCACCCGCAGTATATGCATCATGCTCTTCTTGTTTTCGACGGCCAAGACTTCGAAACGTACCAGTGCAAAGCTCTCGACAAGATTTGCGATCGCTTCATTAAGCCGACGAAACTTATCGCTGCGCATTATCGACGACTCTTCCCCCACGTCAGATAGTAAATACGACAAGTCTTGTACCTCGGTATAAAAATCAAGGTTGAAAGGCAGCGGGTCATACGAAGCAATCTTGTCGATCTTGGTGAGGACGTTAATGTGTGGGAGATCCATTTGAAGCATGGCGCGGAGGGTCAGTATTAGGTTGGAGACGTATAGAGACGGTTGTGTAAGGCAAAAGCTGTCGGAGAGGTGGACGGCCACAAGCTATATCCTATCAGCAACTAAGTCTCCAAAGATACCATCAGTGTCCATACGTACCCGGTAGCCAAGCTTCTGTAGCTTGAAGAATATGTTTCTTAGCGAGTTGTGGTGTGTGTAGAGCTCAACCTGGCCGGGGCAATCGAAGAGGATATACGAGTCTCCCAGCTCCTTCAGCCCCTTCTCTAGCCATTCCATGTTGTTCTCCAACTCCTCGAACGCATACAGTACACCACCATTCGGGCCGAGTTGATCATCGCTCATGATCTCTTCTAGAGTAATGAGCTCGCGGATGTCTAGGGCGCAAGGATAGTTGGTCTTGTCGTTGGCGGGGTCGAGATTCACGACGGAGCATTCGCGGCCTATCGCGCTCATGAACTGGTGCACTGTAAATAAAAAGATTAGGTCCGAATTAATATATATCAGGAAGGGCCGTGAGAATATGTGAAAAGTAACTTACTACCATCGCAATAGGTACTCTTCCCAGCACCCGGGCTGCCCAGGACAAGCTGCGCGAACGACATCTTGTGCTGTGTATATACAAAAGGAAACAATAAACTTGTGGTTCGGAAGCAAGAATATTAGTCAAGAGGTGATTTTTGAAAGAGAAGCTAGAGACTCAAATGTTTGAGGACAGCGAAAATGCGATCGGCGCAATTGCGAATGGTGAATGGTGAATATATCTGAGGTTGCTCTCAGTTATGATTGATAAAGTTGATAAAGCGGAAAGCTAGCAAATTGCCCCTCCATCCCGCATGCAGCTATCCACAAGCTTCGGGGAAAATTAAGGCGGTGGAGACCGGCAGAACAGGAGCTATTGTTTATCTTATCGGTGCTATGCCTAAGCTATGCCTAGGCCCCTGTATTGATATTTACTTTTGCTGTGGTCGGCTGGATTGGAGATAGCATCATTCTTCTTGATACCTATCAACTTCTACCAGTTACTCAGTCAATTCCTAAGGACACCATGGCGCCACCAGGTATGTTAATCATCTTCTTAATAAGGTGTAAATAAGGGGAACAATATGATACCAGCAGTCCTTAAGAAGTGTTCAATTGGACGGATCAACGCTAACCAAACAACCAACCGACACCAGTAACCCAATTCGAGCTCGCGCAACCGCCCAACGACGCCATCTCGGCCCTAGCCTTCGCGCCCGACTCGCCCTCGCGCCTCCTCGCCGCCTCCTGGGACAAGAACGTCTACCTGTACGACACGCTACACAATGGCGACGGCGACGATGGCGTCCACGGCACCCTGGTCCGGACCTTCGCGCACCGCGCCCCCGTCATGGACGTCTGCTTCGGCGCCGACGGCGGCGAGGCCTTCACCGCCGGCATGGACTGGCAGGTCCGCCGCGTCGACCTGGCGACCGGCGAGCAGGCCACCCTGAGCAAGCACGCCGCGCCCGTGCGGCGCGTCGTGTATAGCCGCGAACACTGTAAGTTTTTTTTTTCTTTTTCTTTCGAGGATAGGAAGCGAAGGAAGCGAGAAGGGAATGAATCTCGCAGACGGACAAACAGACAGACAGATCAAACAATCGCTAACCCGCCCCGTCTTCCCCCAAACCCGCAGCCCTCCTCATCTCCGCGTCGTGGGACAGCACGCTGCACGTGCACTCGCCCCTGAACCCGTCCCTCGCGCCCCTCGCCGTCCCGCTCCCCGGCAAGCCGCACGCGATGGCCGCGAGCCCGTCCAAGGTGATCGTGGCCATGACCTCGCGCCTCGTGCACATCTACGACCTAGCCGCCCTATCAGCGGCACTCAATTCGTCGTCGCAGGAACCCCCGCAGCCCTGGCAGCAGCGCGAGTCGTCCCTCAAGTTCCTCACCCGCGCCGTCGCCGCCATGCCGTCCGACGCCGGGTACGCGACGTCGAGCATCGAGGGCCGCGTCGCCGTCGAGTGGTTCGACGCCTCGGCCGAGTCGCAGGCGCGCAAGTACGCCTTCAAGTGCCACCGGCAACCCCAACCCGCCACCACCGACGGCGGCAGCGGCGCCGTAGCAGACGTAGTGTACCCGGTCAACGCGCTAGCCTTCCACCCGGTACACGGCAGCACGTTCGCGTCCGGCGGCGGGGACGCGACCGTGGCCCTCTGGGACGCCGAGGCCAAGCGCCGCATGAAAGTGTATCAGAAGTTCGCCGACAGCGTCGCCGCCCTCGCCTTCAGCGCCGACGGCCGCTACCTCGCCGTCGGCGTGTGCCCCGGCTTCGAGACGGGCATGCGCGACTACGCCGGCGAGGGGCGCGCCAGGATCTTCGTCCGCGAGCTCGGCGAGAACGAGGCGCTGCCCAAGGGCAAGGGGAAGTAGAAAAAGGGGGGAGAAGGAGAAGGGAAGGTAAAAAAGGAGGAGGATCTCGGATATCAGAAGTGGAAAAGGGGGGAGAAAAAGGAGATTTAAAGAGAAAGTAGGTATAGAGCAATGTTGTTGTTGTCGTCGTTGACATTGTTGCTTGGTTCTGTATATCATATTCGAGTTCTTTCTCCAGGGAAGGTTATACCTAGGGCCCGGAGCTGGCTGGCGTTTACGGGAGGGGGATATGAATTCTACAGCTACACCTTCTTACCCTGTTTGTTTTGTATCGCTTAGTGTGCCTGGTAACTGAGTG